>OX596380.1:82390010-82992397 GCA_951394425.1 Tipula unca
TTATTATTTATGAATTATATAAATGTATTTGACTTTTCGAAGCACTCACATAGTAAAACACACAAAAAATTATCTTTCATCACTGTTAGACAATTATTTGTGTGTTTTACTATGTGAGTGCTAAGAAACGTCGACTATAATTTAGTGTTGATAAATTTTAATTTTATTATTATTGTATTGATTGTATTCTTGTAAATCGTTTTGCTACAGTAGGCATTCTACTTAAACAATACTGTAGTCAGAGTAGAGCAATTTTTGGTTTTTATACATGAAATTTTTTACTGATTGTAAAAATTGATAATTTTACAGCAAAGTTTTAAGGTTTACAAAGATTTATGGCCGAAAGTTAGTTTCTGTGATTTTGAAACTTTTCATTAGTATTTGGCGCAAATTCAATATACATATATTGTACTGTTAAAATTCACAAATGAATTTTTGAATATTATAATTAATTTTTTACATTCCCGTGGGAGTTGTAAGTCTCCTATCGGGCGCGTCCCGATAATTTTTACCCCGAAGGATACCCCGATAAAAAAAACAACTTGATAGGTAGTGAAGTGGAGAATTTTACGGTGCAGAGACTGAGAAACCCAGTACCGGTGACTGTCAGGAGTGAGCTAGTGGGCTCCCAAACGTCGAAATCCAACGACCATAATGCTGTAGTACACCACCTGGCCACTTCAGTAGATACTGCGACAGGGGAAAAAGAAGTTGTAACTGAGCTATTACGCACTGAAAAATAGAGCATATTCGGTAAATTATATAACATCAAATCTGTTCCAAAGCAAACCAAATATAGGAAGATTATTTATAAAAGAAAAAAATTAACAACTCCTTAGCTGATCAAGCCGATGCTTTTTTTAATGCCAAAAGTGATATCAGCGGAAATTTTACGTTTTGTGCAGCTGAATCTAGTGAAAGAACTATTGGTATCTAAACCGAGAAAATGAAAACCTAAAATTGAATCGGGATTCAAACGAACATAGCGTAATAAGAGATATTGAACCAGAGAAATTCAACTACTCCACTGATAAGGATGAATAAGATAGGGAGACGGACTGGTATACCTAGGACAGAAGAGACGAAAGAAAAGCTGAATCGTCTCACTTGAGGCTGAACAATTAAATGGTAGCGGAACTTCAAGTACCTAAGCAAAAGTTGTTCAACCTGAGGTCAATCAACCAAAAGACAAGACGTTTACATCACACTTGCTCAAGCAAAGAAATAATGGAAAGATTTGCAAAACAAAGATCTTAAAATACTAGATCCTGTGGATATTGATAAAAAAGTGAGAACAGAAAACCAGGAAGGAATCCAAACTTTCAGTAAAATGGGACTCCTTCTTTATGCTGGTATTTGATAACAAAGAGAATGTCCAAAACATTTATGATATAAAGGAACTCTTCAAATGAAGGTAAGAATTTAACAAATGAGGATAATCACATACACGCATACTCAAATGCAAAAAATGTCAGGGATTTAATCACACCCAAAGATAATGAAGTCGGGAGCCGAGATGTGTAAACTAAGGTATAATCATATTACCCAGGCATGTACAATAGGGAGAGATGTGCCAGCCAAGTATATAAATTGTAAGGGTCAACATCCGGCTTACTATCGAGGCTGTGAGGTTGCTAAACAACTAAAAAAAATAAGAGATGAACCATGAAATCAACCGCAAAATCACAGGATGCAAACACCAAACCAGATGTATCTAAATCAACAACCAAGCAACGCAGGGCAAAGAAGAACATTGGCTCATGTAGTGAAAGAACCAAATTATGGAAAACATTATATGAACAGCATTGAAGCTATTACAAAGCGGCTAGATGACCAAAGTAATCTGAACAACATGATACTTGATCAACTGAAGAAAATGCTACTCCCACAACGCAATCCGATAAAAAAATGTTAGGTAAGAACACAATTTTCAGAATGGCAATCTTTAATGCGAATGGGTTTATGCAGGATATTCTAGAAATAGAAATATTTTTAAATACAGAAAAACTCGGAATTTTCATAATATGTCAAAGCGATTTTGTTAAATCTTCGTTTGTTAAAATCCGGGGTTATAATTCATATCATTCCATTCATCCAGTGGAAAGAGCGAGAGGTGGCTCGGGATTACTCACCTATAAAGAAAAATATAAAACGCCATATTGAAATAAAAATCGAAGAAGGAACAATGCAAGCCACTATTGTAAAGATTATGTACTATGCTATACTAAGATCTTATTTATCCAATAGACATTTCCGTGTGAAATATGAGGATAAATACTCCGAACTAAAGAATATCTCTGCCGGTGTCCCGCAGGGGAGTGTCTTAGGACCAATCTTGTAGTTACTAACCACGTATGAAGGAATCATAGCCACCTTTGCAGATAACACAACAATTATGGCGATTAGAAGTAATGTTGCCGGTGCAACGAGCAAACTACAGAAGATTACCAATGCGGTTTGTAACTGGACAAAACGTTGGCCAATCAAGATTAATGAGACGAAGTCCACGCATAATAACTTTACTTTACTTTATATGCAAGCTAAATGTCTTGGCATGACTTTCGATGCCAAGGTTAAGTGGAGAAAGCATGTCAAAAAGAAAATAGAACTTAACACAAAGTTCAGAAAAATGTATTGGCTCATAGGTAGAGGTGCTGAGCTTACAATTCACAACAAGCTGCTTCTATATCGGTAAATACTGAAGCCAATATGGACCTACGGTGTCCAACTCTGGGGATGTACTAAGCAAACAAACGCCAAAATGAGTGTTTCAACACAAGGTTTTCGTAACATCGTAAATGCTCCATACACAACAAAAGAAAACCTTCACAGGGACCTAGGGATGGAATACATCCGCCAAGCACTAAATAATGATAGATAACCTTGTCTTTGAAAGAAGTCTCCAAAGAACGAGGCCACTTGACCTAGTGAACTTACCAAATTAAAATTAGTAAACAGGTCTAATCAATTATGAGACTAACCGCATTGGGTTACAGTTAGGGTCTGCAAAATTGCCTATTTTCGGCATTACCGGTAAACGGTAAATATTTGAATAAACCCCGGTTTGCGGGTAAATTACCGGTAAACCCGTTTTATATATAAAAAATCATGTATAGCCTATTAGTGATGGCGGGGGAAAAAAACGTACGCAGAAATATCTAAACAAAATTTATAATCTAATTTATAGTATAAATCATAAAATTTAAATTCATTTACACGAAAATATAATTATAATAATTCAATAATAAAACCAAAATACATTAATTTAATAAAACAAAAATAAAACACTAATTTTTTTAAACATTCAATAAATCTTTTGGGCATTGAAATATACTCTTAACATACAAATTGTATCTAAGGTGGAATCGTTTAGACTTGTTCTTATTTTAGTGTATGTTGCACCCGCAGCTAAAAAGCTCGCTCAGATTCGACGCTGGTCGGCGTTATTGTTTAGATGTGGTCGAACGTCAACGTTAAATACTTTCCGTCTTTGTCCTTGTTCTTTGTGCTTGAAGCTCGAGCCCAACATTAATACTCAGTAATATGAAATCCTTCGAATTTAATTATTCCACAGCTATATATTCATCGGTAGAAATTCGGATATCGTATTTTAAAAAATACCAATTTCTTTTTCTATATAAATATCTTAATAATTTCACCTGTCTTTACTAACAGGCAATCCACCTGCGGTATTGCAACCTATAACATTAATACGAGTTCTATTCCGAACTCTTCTGGGACATTTGCTATATTTTATCATTTTTGGTCGCAAACCGTCGAAATATTGGTCACTGTTTGTCGATTATTTAAATATTTGAATGAATATTCCCACACCGGGACGAAATATTTGGTTGGTCAATGGATTGAACAAAAATTAAAATTTACCGAATTTACCGGTAAATTTTAATTTTTTTACCGGGTTTTCGGTAAGCCAAATTGAACGAGAAAATCTGTTAATCGGTTAATCGTTTACCGGTAATGAAATCACTAGATACTTCAACAAATGAGAATTTTATAAGAAATGTAAATTTTGTCTTTGAAAGATAAATTGCTGAGCGTAGTCTCAGATATAATTTAAAAAAAAAAATGTTTTTTTACGTTCAATATTACAATGTTGTCCACTCTCGTTTAAGACCCACAGGCGGCTAATAAACATGAAAGATGAATTTAAATTATTCCAAAACTTATGATTAAATGTAAATGATTTATACCATCGATATATAGTATGTGTAGCCAATTCAATTTTAATCACCTCCCAAGTTAAATCAAATAAAGCATATTGAACCGATTTTAGATTTAATATCGATACGAAACACACAAACTATGGATATACAAGTACTATACACATATGTATACACCATTCTCAGTGATCTAAAATTTTAATTCATTCATTCTTATCTTAAATGAACATCTTAAACGTGTCAATAAACCTTTTCATAATTTAATTACTCCGACAAAAATTAATCTTTTTAAAAAACGAGTTAGAAAAGATAATTATAATATCGTATAATATTTAAGTATTCTAAAATATTTTATATCATTAATCAAGAAAACTAAAAAATAGTCGAAATAATATATATACATATATGTACGTATTGCTGGTAGAAAAAAAAATTAATTGAAAAACGTACATAGAATATGTTTCTGAATAAAAATAATTAAAATAAACAAAAGAGCTTTTTGTGTGTGCTTTTTTTATATCCATGCTAATTAATTTAGAACGAAAAAAATACTATATATAGCTCGTAGTATGGTAATAAAAAATGGTGTGACATTAAATTTATTTAAAATAAAAATTGAGAGAACTTTTATGTTTCTCTTTATATATCTTCTTGCTATACAAAAATGCTAGAGCTTTTAATATTTTTTATTTTCGTTTTGTTTGTTCTTGATGGATTTTTATTAATGAATTTATGTCGTCAGACTTTTTGATATTAAGCTTTGTTTCCTCTCTTCTATATAGTTAGTTAAGTCGTATCGTACATAGTTTGGTTAGAACTTATTTCTTCGATAGTTAACTTTATTTGGTTGTGATTTATTGTGTGTACTATGTGCGGTATACACAATAACAATCAAATATATAAGGATTTATAATATTACTGTTTGATAACGGTAATTCTCTATGCTATAGTTAAAATGTTTGTTTTGTAAATTATTTGGGTCCGTTGACCAAAAACTTTTTTCTGTTTACGTATTAGATATTATTACAAAATTAGGGTTGATAAATTTATAGAAAATTATAAATATTTAACTTTGCGGTTTAAGGTCAGCTCAAGGGGTAATCGCTTTGGGCGATATAAAACAAAATTAAAATTGGCTGTACTTTTTTGGTTGGTTGATAAATATTTTAAATGTCAGAAAGTATTGACTTTTCTTAGAAATTTACTTGAAAAAGAAATGGAGTTTGGTTTAACAAAAATACAAAAGAGCCCATTCCAGGAAACAAACATTAAATTATAATATTTTTGCTTTGTTTGTTATTTTATATGCCGATAGTTAATTTAAAAGCACTAACAACAAAAAAGCTTTTAAGAAAAACATAAAATTACGTTTTGAATTGTTTCTCTATTTACTGGAAATATAATTTTTATTGATCAAAAAAAAAAAAATGTTTTTGTGCTATGCCTATAACCTAAAATATATGTATCTACATATACATAAGTGTAAATATATATTAGTAGCAGGTATATAGTCAAGGTTTTAACATACATTAAGTAAAACAAATGTATACTCAGTACAATAGTTTTATTATTGACACGCGATCAAATATAAAATTTGTAAAGTATTGTAATATTTATATCAAGTATTTTATTTTTTTATTGTTCATTTACAATAATTTGGAGGGTATATGTACATATATACTTACGTACAATGTACATTGTACGGTATTTACGGTGTGGTCTGACAGACATACATATATAAATCGTAGAGTAACATTTTGTTAATTTTTTATTATTTAATTATATTTAATGAGAAATATATTTTACATAAATTATAGTACATTAAATTTAAATCCCTTACGTAATCGACCAATCAATCAACAATATAATATACGAGTATGTTATCCAAAATGAGGTATAAAATATTTATTAAACTAGCTGCAGCACACATGTATCGTTTATGATCGCTTTCATGTATAAACACAAGTTTATCAGCTGCTTGGGCACAATGACACAAATTTGCCAAAACGTGTACAAAACTAATTTAAATTAAACAAATTACATAATTTATAATATATACATAAATGGAAATTTCATTAAATTGAGATGATTATACTAAGTTTTAATGTTTATATATTTTAATAAATGTATTTTGAAATATTTCAAATATAAATAATAATAATCTAATTAAACTTTGAATTCCTCCTCGAAAACTAAAAAATTGTTTCAATTTTATAACATTTGCCTAAGTATATATCAGCCATTCCACGCGAAATCAGACATCCATCCGGACGCAAGGTGTCCAATTTTTTTGAAATTCGAGGAGATGGTAGATCTAGATAAAAAAAAATAGAATTTGAGTAAAAACTCGGTGGGGTCAAAATACGCGGAGTTCCATTATAATTTGTTTTTGTCGGAAACTCAAATGATCACATCTTTAAATTCGTGTACCTTAAGTATTCCTTGTCCGATTTTCAAGTGTAATAGCTCGTTGGAAAGACAATTACATACTTTCATGTAACCGTTTCCAACTTTGGTGTTAATGTACAATATATCGTTAAATTTCAGTTTTAAATAGTCTTTTGCTGAAAAATCGAACTGCTCCCCATTTCATTTTTATTTTTTTATTTTTATCGTAAAGCACTTGACCAATACCTTTCCAATAAGCCATCTTTCACGATGGAAACTCAACGCGTTCGAGTTTTATACAACAAAACGTCATAACAGGTTAGAGTGGAATTTAACATTTCAGTACAATTATTAATTCTAAACCTCGAAATTTATGTTTTGGTTCTTACTTTTACAGTTTTATCCAATAAAGTTAATTTATTTATGAATTATGTTAATTTAAAATTATAAAAATATCAGAATTGGAAAATCGACGCGCTGTGATGTGGTTGTTACCATTGGGAACAAAGCAATGATAATCGTGAGTTCTTCTGATGGCTGTTACTGAATCAAATTTTTTTGCTAGTTATCGTGCCACCCTTCTATACTCTTGCTTTGTACAAAATCTAAAAGTAATGTTTGATTCATTTGTTGTAGCCCAATCGAAAAGTATAGCTGTGCTGTCGTTATTTGATCAGCATATGGTCATTGAACTCTGGCTTTTGTGGAATTTCGTTTCGATTTTTAGGTTCCTCTGATATAGAAATGTTTAAAAATGTATAAAAATATATAATCGTACCAAAAAGGTACGGTGAGGAATGTATTAATTACTAAAAGTTAATTAATAAATATTTTATTAATAAAATAGTGGAAGGACGCCATTTTATGTTTAATCAAACTTTATCGACAAACTCTTTAATGTATACGGTTGTTAACAGTTTTAAATTACGTAAAGTATGGTTCTATAAAAAAAAAATATTTTTGTTGGGTATCACTTGTACAAAACCTCGATAAAAGGTCAAATTTTCAAAGAAATTTCTCTGACAAGAAATCTTATGTAAGTTCAAAATTATTCAAAAAGTAAAGTATGCAGTTCCTTAACGTAAAATGTGAATATACGCTTTTTCACTCTTTTTCGCGATTGTAACCAATCGATTCTATATTAATCCTATAATTAATTTTATTTGCTTAACTTAATTTCTTACCTATAATTTATTTTAATCAAAAACAATAACTTACCTAACACAAACGAAAAATTATTTAATCAAAAGTGCTAAAGAGTGTTGGTAAATGAGGTTAAGAAAGCCATCAAAATAATTATGGATAGTGTACTTGGACTACGTTTATTTTGGTCAGAATAAAGGACTGGTATGATGGATGCCTATTCCAAAATCGGTTGAGCACTGCAGAATTAACTCAAATGAATTCAATTCATGGTATATCTAATTCAGCTACCGGAGTTGGAAGAACTAACCAGACAGAAGTTAGTCTGATGAGTGCCATCCGAGCCATTCCACCAGCTCCTCTGCCGTAAGAGAAACACCGTATTACAAGTTCCCAGTCCAAGGCAGCCTGTCAATTAACTTTAGCAGAACCAAAATGGGCGATATCTTATACATCATTACCAAGAATTAAAACAGAATTAAACATCGGCGTTACCAATAATTGAAATGCAAGTTATACATACACGACGGACTTGGGGGTGCCTTCAAACGAAATGCCACGAAAGCCAGCCTTCAGCGACCATACGCTGATCAAATAACGACAGCACAGCAACTTTTCGAATGCGCTACAATAAATGAAGCAAACATTACTTTTAGATTTTGTACAAATCAAGAGTACAGAAGAGTGGCACGATCACTAGCAAAAAAATTAGATTCAGTAAAAGCCATCAGAAGAACTCACGATTATCATTGCTTTGTTCCCAATGGTAACAACCACATCACAGCTCGTTGATTTTCCAATTCTGATAATTTTTAAAATTTTAAATTAAAATAATTTGTAAATAAATTAATAAATTTTTTGGATAAAACTGTAAAAGTAAGAACCAAAACATAAATTTCGTAGTTTAGAATTAATAATTGTAGTTCCAACGAGCTATTACACGTGAAAATCGGACAAGGAATACTTAAAATACGAACTTAAAGATGTGAACATTTGAGTTTCCGACAAAAACATATTATAACGGAACTCCGCGTATTTTGACCCCACCGAGTTTTTACTCAAATTATATTTTTTTTATCTAGATCTACCATCTCCCCGAATTTCAAAAAAATTGGACACCTTGCCCCCGTAAATTTCTTTTTTTTGTTTGATTTCGCGTGGAATGGCTGATATATATTCTTTAAATTTAGTTAGTTAGTATCCCCAAAATGTTATTTGTTTTAACAAATGTTAAAATGTTTCACATTTTAATATAATTTAGAGGCAAATGTTAAACTGAATCCGTCTGGTCATTTATATGGTGTGTTCAAACGATGGAGTCGAATTCACCAGTTATGTGGAACTCATACGGTGTAGACAATTTATTTACTATGATAAATCCACCATTAATTTAAAAAATCAGTTTTATTGTATTGGAAACGGAAATTGACGGAGTTGACTTCAGGGCTGTACGATTTCGGAATCAATGTGAATGAGTTGAAGGTTAGTGTGGTTGTCATTATCTTATTTTTTAATTGCATTCATTTAGGAGTTAATCTAGTATGTACCTTCTCAGATTTTCCACCAATAGTCCTTGATCTCATGTAACTCATTGAAGCTTGAAGCGCAAACTGATCGGATCGTTTCTGTAATTTGCATAGATTTATAAAATTCGCTGGCGATATTTACATAAAGAAACATTCAAATTGCAAGGCTTTATATTTTAACAAATATTCGTGATTAATTAATTTCTTGTGTTGTATATTTCACCCGTTCACCGTGTTAATATCAATTTTTAATCAGATTTTAAAATTTTAGTAACTAACTAAAATAACTAAAATTGGTGATTTCAATCGACTAACTTGATCACCAAATTTAAATTATTTTCTATTTGAATTAGAAACAAACTAACTTGTTTGCTGATTATTAATTTGGTACAATAAGTTATTTCAAGATCACTCGACAACAGTAATATCCTTGTTTACAAAGGTTCTTTTATGTCGTATACCTAAAAAAAGCACCCTCTATTTATTAACTGCTTGTTATAATGTTTTTATTTCCTTGTACACAATAAACATTTTTAAAAATTTAACAAATTAACCACCGTCACGCACCTCACTTTACCGCGCGCGCGTTCGAAGACAATAAAATATCAATCAAAAGAAAAAAATACTTTATATTATTTATTTAACTCATTAAAACCAAAGGCGTAAATTGAAACATCAAAATGAAAAACTTTTCTAATAAAAACACCCCTCAACTATACCAACGACGGTAAAAATATAAATTTATTATCATAAATCATTAAAGATCTTATGTTACACACTAACTTAGAGTTTTTTTTTTATAGAAAATCCAGTATAATAGAACAATTTTGTGTAATCCTGTTTTTCGGAAAATAACTTAATTTTTTTGTAATTTAATAATAATTTCTACTTTAATCTCTTTGAAAAAATAAAACCAAAAAAAAAGTTTCAAATTTATGAAAATAAATTATTTTAACAAAATTTATATTTAAATATATTTTGTTGAAACCATATTAAAATTTAACATCTTAAAAGATAACTTGTTCTTCATAACAAAAAAAAAAAAATTAAGGAACACAACATTTTGTAACCTCATTTATCATCATAATTTTCAAAAAAAAATTTTAGTTACATACACAGTAACAAACATTTTTTTATCGATTAAATATTTAATATTTTGAAATAATTCTGTACAATTTTCAGGAATTTTATTATATTCACACAAAAGCTTGCATTAAATCTAGAACTTTAGACTTGAAATTGCAAATATATTGTTTGTTGTTGTAAACATTTGGTATTTATTTGATTACGTTTTTATTTATTTTTAACAGCTATACCCTACCTGTAATTCACACAATTTAACAAACTAAATTAAATTAAACTTACATTATGTTTCCAAATTACTTTATATGCTTGGGGATTTGCATGAACTTTACATTCAAAATATACATCATCTCCTTCTTCAATATCCTCTGGATTTAAATTTGATCCTAATTCCAATATAAGTGTTGGGATAACTAGAAATATAAGTTGAAAAAAATATAATTATTTTAGAATTATGTATAATTTTTGTCGAAAATAAACTATTTTTTAAAAGTTCATATTCATTTGAATCTGAAACTTGAAATTGAAAATAACATACAAAATAAATTTTTTGTTTGGTTTTCAGTATTACAAAATATGTATTTTTATAATTAATATAATACATACATTATTTTGTATTACGAAAAACTACTAGAAATTTCAATTACATGAGTTTTAAAAACAGAAAAATAATATTACCTATTTTATATCTGTTAGATTAGATTAGATTTTGTTTAGAAAGTTTATAAAAATATTAAAAAATTACAATAAATATGTTATTTATTTATATGTAATTTTGTCGAGGTATTATTCAAATTTATCAGCAATGGGTTTCGAATATCTTTCGTAAGGTCAATTAAAAATGATTTTAAGATAAAACATTTTATATTGAAATGTTTTCGGAATATAAATTTCGAGCCTACTTAAATCGGTAAACACTAAAAATTTAAAATGCAACATTAAATCATAGCATGCTATGTGCAATTGGGAATAACAAACAAAAAATGTATGATAATTTGAAGAGGTATTAAAGATTGTATACCTAGCGGAGAAAAAGAGAAGATCTTTTATCTTTACAATTACAATGTTGAAAAGCTTAAAAATAAGCATTTTGAAATTTGAAGCAATCTTTTGTAATATTTTGACAACACAGAGCTTTATTTTTTAAATTAGCTTAAATTACCAGGCAATATCTATAAAAAAAATCATATAGATGTTTGGAATTTAAAAAATTTATTGTTTGTGTTGTGACAACACTAAGATGATGAGATTCTGATGCATAGATACTCGACTCGTTATTTTTTTGTTAGATAGATCCTATTATTTTAACAAATTATTTTGCACCAGGTATCTTTACTATTATTTTTTTGGAACTTCATTTAATCACTGTTTATAACTCGAGATTAAACGTTTGATAATTATCATTTAAACTACACTTTAATGTCAGTTAAGTATTGTATGGCTTACACTTAAAATGGAAAAAATTGAAAACTAACGTTTTTACATATATGGCGAAAGGAAATTACATGCTTGTCTTTATCAAATGATGGAAGCATACAAAAATTATTTTTGTTTTCATAACAAACTGGGATTATTGTTATTATTTCCTTCTCGGAAACAAAGGAATGCTGTTACTATCGGTTAAATCAGATAGAAGTAGAAGTCAGATAGACTAAGCTACATCATGGAAAATATGTTAATTCCCTTTGCATGCGAAAGTTTGCCGAACCATTAAATGATGGACCTATGGGACAATATTCCACCAACTATGGTGATAACATTATAACATGCAATAACAAATCGGTTAAATCATTCAACATCGCGGAAGATCAACTTGATTTCAAACTATTTAAGGATAAATAAAAACTTGTTAAAAATAACTTGAGAATGTATTTTCAAAAAATTTATTTAACTTTTTAATGTTATTCATAAACTATACATTTTTCTTTAATTGTTTTAAATCTGGACAGCTTCAGAGCTATTTTGTTAATAAATTTAACGAACTTAATATTAATTTTTAATTCTATTTTCTAATTCTATAAATTGTTAAATCTAATTTCAATTATTAATGTTTATTGTGTAGGTCACACAGACACATTGTGTCGATTAAAAATAATCCTATGGGTTGAAGTATATAAACTAAAATATACTTCAACCCATAGGATTATTTGTAATGCTTTATGGTGCATTGTTTTAGCTCTATAGATAAATCAAATACATAATATTAAATTAAAAGTTTTTTGGCATGTGCCTGTATTATATGAATGACTTGAAGTTGACGTATAGACCGAATCGTACAATAATAATCTGTAAACAGATTACATATTTCATGACTATTATGAGATTCAACAGTACCAAATCTTATAGTAGCAGGAAAAGCAGCTTTGGCAGTTAGAGAGTGAGAAAAACTTCAAAGCAATATAAGGATTATACTTAAGCTTTTGCTCAATTCTTTTTATATAATTATTGTGACAAATACGAATTTTTAATTTAACCTGTTTGCAAGGAAAAATTTTTACAACCATAATCATTCTTAAAAATTCTGGAAAGTTTCAATTTTGATGAGCACCAAATAGGAAATTTGGAAGAAAGTCCATTATTTTTAGAAAGTTGAATATCTTGAGTAAAATATATAACGACTTAATCAATCACCCGACAGTTGCTCTCTATATAGGAATAGTCAAGTTAAATAAATAGAGTTAAAACTCTTATACGAAAACTTTTGTTGAATGAAGTTTAGCAAATTAATCTGGATAGGCGGATGGTAATTGTAAAAGCTTCAACTTTAACGAGTATTAAACCAACTTTACGATTAGAAAAAATAAGATTTAATCATTTATCAGTCAAATTCCAACAGGTTTAGTTTTAAGCCTTGCTTTTATACGTTTATAGTATTAGGTATACATATATCATCACTATATTCCCACTCATAATGGCGCACATGTTAGTCAACAACTGAAAGAAGTTTATTGTTATCATTTGGCAATCCGTAAATTAATTACAAGCTGCTTTAATTTAATGTCCCAGATAACAGCACAAGAAACCGCAGATAATAGAGTTTTGAAATTAAAATTTTCTGTATAGAGTAATTATTTCGGTGTTTGATTTGATCTCTTTTTCAAACGAATAAAGTCATCACACTGTTTAACAATTTTGACAAGTGACCAATAAGAATCTGCGGCATCATTGTTATCACTAGTAACGGTGTGAATATTAATTAGAACCACAGTACACATATATAAGGTATTATACTCCTCATATAAATTGTATATTTTGGTGATTTTAAATTGACCAGTGGTTTTTTAATATGTACGATTAGATTGTGTTTGTATATTGCTTAGTGATTTTTTTTAATTGACTATATTGTGGTTTAAGTGAACATTTTTTCGTCAGTGTGAACTTCCTTATACATATATAAAACCACAACAATGCAGTGTGTTTTTTTTTTACACCAAGCAAACACAACTTGAAACTCAATATTATTACTTAAAAATGCATCGAAACATAAATTTAATTTTATTTAATTTAATTTTTACATAAACAAGAAACATAAATTTTTTTTTTTTTAAATTTAATTCAAAAATAATTTTTTACCAAACATGAATATTAAAATTGAAACGCAAATAGAAATATATCGCGACTAGTGCCGCCATGTTGATCAATTGTTGTTGCTTTTTGGGTATTTAAATTTTTGACGTATGCGCAATATAATACCATGTAGTCGATATATTTTGAATTAGAACAGCTGACACATTTAAATTAACTGTTTATTTATTTTATTGGAATCGATGTCCAATGTAGAATGAAATTACAGCTTACAATCGGGCGCAATGCTGTTGTGGTTTCTTAGATGAAATATTCTAATGGCACTTAAGCAGGTGTTCGACATGTTGAAATGGTTTTTACTAGCGATATTTCGTCATTTTTTCAGGTTTTGATGTTTCGTAGCATATAGGAATTAGTTACACAACATAATAACAGATATGTACGTTATTGTCAAGAAATGTCACTAAACTCATTTTTCAGATTTTAATTATTATGTATATTACAGAGTAATATACATAATAATTAAATTAACACAACGTTAAATACAGTTGTAACTAATTTAAAGCCCTTAGAAAGTACTGTTGAAATAATCAGTTTAACATTCAAATCACAAGAAGTTCAACATTTATGGTAAAATTTACATAGCTTCACAGTTTTAAGCCAAAAGTTAACAAATTCAGTTTTATGAATATGACGCACAATAATTGCAGCAATTCACATATTAATCACGATAAAAACTCAACCTATGACCACAGGTATAAGTTAACAATAAAATTTATAAAATTAATCACATAGATACAAGATGAACAAAATAATAATAACAATTTTTTTTCTTCAATTATTTTTAAATTTATGTTTTATACATTTTTTAATTTTATTGTATTCAATACTTCTTTTGCATTGAATGACAAAAATGGAATGAAATTATTTTAAAGGTTGTTTTATATACCACGTTTTTAATAATCGAGGTATCATATAAAATTTGTATCCATCTCTAATAAGCAAAATACTGCCTATTTATTTGATTGTCGGTGAATTAGCTTGCTACCAGTACTAAAATTCTAGAACAAATTCTGCTTCACTGTTCTAGGTTTACATTTAGAGATCTAATCACAGATAATTTTCTATGTTCGTTGCTTGCGCCCCGTTTAATTTTATCATACCTGCATGACCGCCGATATTCTTAGACTCAGTTTTTGGTATCTGTAAACTAATTTACAGAGTTCGACGACGGTTTATTTTTGAACCATGATCTAACTCTTGTGATTAGCATTTGCACGAATTATCATTTATCTGATGGAACTAATAAATAAATTTTCGTAATGGTATTGAAAAGTTAAACCAGGCCGTACTAAAACTCAATGCAATGTTAATGCATCTTCAGATCGAGTTTCCAGTTTCAATTGATTTCAAAAAATTATAATTTCAAGTTACTTTTCACTTAATATATTTCTATTTATAAAGTTAAATCATGTCCCTCCATACAAAATTTGTAGAAAGTGAGGTGTTTTTTGTCTATTTTGATACTTGCTTTTTTATTAAAATGGTTAGGTTTATCCATGGTTGGAATAGTTTTCAAATATTGACAAAATATTTTTCTGAATTGCAAACATGAAAATAGAATATCTTAGCATAGGAAATGTTACTCCTTTTTATTTGCAAGACTTTCTGTAGTTCTCATATACCAGTTAGATATTATTATGTACTACGAACTATATACAATACCTAAAATGAAGTCACTGTCAAAAATTTGCATAAAGATAATCGTAGTTATATACATAAGTTACACAATCTGGGCATGTAATAACTGTTGCACTTCAACAAATTTAAAGTCATTTTATTTACGTCAGATTGTACATACATCATCGGCATCGCTTGTGAATACATTTGTATAGTAAAAAATATTGTAATTTTACAAATTACAACAGCTCAGCGCACACACCCTTTTTATATATGTACAGACTATATATTTATCAAAGGAATAAATAAAAATTCTTTTTTAATTAATTGTGAGGAACTTGGGAGTTGTTAAATAACCATTCGTTTACTTTCTGTTATGTGGATTGTAAAACTAGAGGAAAAATAAAAATCATACAATTAAATTATTATATCGCTATTTAGTATAACGTAGTTAGATACACATCACGCATAATATTAATCCATACGTAATTCGTAATGTTGCAATATAATATATGTACATATGTATTGTATTTAATACATTATGACAAAATAATTATTCAAGTTTCGAGTATATTAGTTGTATGTGGTACATAATATGACGTATGTCTAGTATATTTGAAAACACTGAGGTTATATATTTTTTTGTATTAAAGTTTGCATGTGATAAATTACGATGTTTTTCCTAACCTTCAATCTATACCAACTAACAACAACAACAAACTTATTTTATTTTAATAATATTTATTATTTACGAGTCATGCGCAATTTGAAAGCATATATAACCGGATGAAAATTCATTTTTGTTTTGTTATCATATAAATATAATGTTAAAAGCTCTCTACGTATTTGTATGTGTGTATATGAAGCGATGTACAAAACAAACCAACTGACGCAAAATAAAAAAAAAATAGAAAATTACTAAAGAAAATGGAAAATATTTCATAAAATGAATTATCAAATGTGTTACTACTGTACGTAGTTAAAGTATATTGCATATAAATATTAAGGTGTAATAAAACTAATAGAAGTGGAAACTGGAAAGCGAAATGTTGTCGAGATGAAAATGAGCTTTTTGTCTGATACTTATACATGTACATCTCGTACATAACTCGAGCTTATTGGTGTCATGTTTATAGAAAACAAAAAACAAAATCTGGATTAGTAAGTGCATATGGTTGCATATCGTTCTGCTGCGGAATATATTTTTTTCTATTTATGCAGCAATAGCTATATTTTTATTTACATATATGTATATGTAATTATGGAAAGGTGTTGAATCAAATTATTAAAAAATACAAAATATTACAAAATAAATATGTCCGGATAGCTGCTGACACTGAACACCAGTGTTCCATTATTTTAAAATGCCAGTATAACCGGTCATCATCGGAAATTAATCGATCAATTTTTTGGCTCCTATAGGAAGACCTATAACAATGATATTACTCGATACAAGACTAATTATGATTTTATTACTGTTTTTTCAAATACTTACACATAGAAATATGAATGATGTGAAATTCGTCGAGTAATATGGCCAACATTATTCAGTCGATTGTTAATATTATTACGATCGTGGCGACATCTCTATTTGAGTACGGGCACAACGGTAAATGTAAACTGTAGTAAATTAGATGTGTCATTTTCACAATATTTTAGAATATTCTAGAAGGTTAGAATATATGGTATAAATATGATAATTTTAGGAGTTAGTTAGTTGGATTTTAACAGTGGTAGAGTTAATAGAAAGTAAAAAGTGAAAAGAGTAATCAAAGTGTAATAAAAAGTTATTATAGTGTAATATAGTGTGATTAAAGTGTAATAAACTGATTATTGTGAAATTAAGTAAATTAGTGTTTAGTGTAATAATTCGAAAATAAATTAATTAGTGTCATCTAGAATTAAATTGGTTATTTTATACACAATCCAGTGATCGAACCTTTTTCAATAAGGGAAAAACGTCACAATGCAACAAATAGTGGTTTAGTCTATTACAATGTAGATGGTAGCATAGACCATTAAAAACCGGCGGATATTTTTCAAAAAGTGGAATGTTTGGAAAACGAAGTACTCACTCACAGTGCTTTCACAATGCAAAACTTTTTACTTACAGGTTTGTATGAATTTCATTTTGAGAAAAAAAGCTTTTTGTTCGTTATGTTGGTGAAAATCTTTTAGAAAAAGTTAACAAACTCCAATCTTTTGCCTTAAGAAAAAAGAGATGAACTGAACTACATTTCAAAATTGCCGAAATTGTAGAATTTCTTTGTTATGATTTGCCTTACCAAATATGTATACAAACATTTATGTATGTACTCCAACAATAAAATAATTATTTTATGGACATAGATTATCCACTGTTTACTTACATATTGTGCTGATCAAGATTGCTTTTACTTTATTTGAAACAGATTATAAATTATAAATTATAATTCTGATGAATGATTCTATTTATTATATTTTAAATTTTAAGGTTAGACAATTTTATGAAGCTATCATAATCAATTCCCATTGTGCCATGTACTGAATTACTTCAAGTTCCATTTTAAATTTGCATGTACATACATCACAACGTATCAATGTTAAAAAAATTAATATCTACTACAAAATACAAGGGAATACTGTAACTAATTATTCTAGAAAATTTCATTGTGAAGGGATTCAATTGAAAAAGTTCATTTAATCACATTAATAAAAATAAATAGCAGATGAGTTGTATGTGTAAATAAATAACGTTTTTATTCAATAATTTCCTTTCTTACACAATTTATAACCTCTTATGTATATGAAAAAACCACATCAAACGGCAGTAATATTTTATCTGCGATGATACATTGCCATAAACACATTTATTTTAGCTTCATCCATATGTTGTACTCGCCGTGTCGTCCTCATTTGTAAATTTCAAGAGAAAACTCTCTTATTGATTTTAAAAGACATTAATAACAAGATTTTAAATATTTATGAATTTTTTAATAAACGATTACACTAAAATTTCCAAATCAAATAACTTTGACAAATAAACAACAATCAAATAAACAATAATGAAGTCAACTTCAATTTCCAATTTTATTTATTCATTGTGAGAGCTAAAAAAATTCTTAAGGCAAATGTAAAAAGTACAAAGTTTTTTCATTGTTAGAGCTCTGTCAAACGCAGTTAGGTAAATTCAGCAATGGAGCCAACTGAAGATCAAAAAAAAAAAAAATGACAAACAAAACCAAGGAGATGGAAAAAAAGAACAATTGACAGTCAAGTTTGGAATCTAAACATCAGGAGATCGTAAGAAAAAAAAAAAAAAAAAAAAATAAGAACACAGAAATTACAAAAATACAATGACGGCGTAATCATTTTGGCCGTGTTCTATGAACATTAAAAAAATTTTGTTTTCTAAATACTTTGATGTAAATATTTTTTTTTCTAATTATTAATTAACGTTTGTGCATATATATACATATATTTTTCAATTAAAGTTTGTACATAAGGAATATGTGTTTTAAATATTTTAATTGGTGTGTTTTGTTGAAAGAGTCACAGATTGGTGCTCAAAAGTTTTTCTGGTGATCAAAATTTATAAGTGTTATAACGTAATATACAATAAAATAAAAAAATATAAAATAAACCAAAAAAAAATGTTTCAGCCAATCATTGCGGAATGCAAAGAAACCTGGAATGATAGTGGGAATGCAGCCGAGAAAATCATACAGGTGAGGTATCCTTCAAGATAGTTTCTTTCCGCATATTCCAATTTATATTGTGCACATGTACAACTATTGCTCGGCGGTTGTTGTATAACTTCGTTAAATGTTGTATTGGTATAATTGAAAGTTTTTGGTTTGGTTTGTTCACGCCCCGCCCGAGTCCACATGCTCGAATGTGTGTGGCCGGACTTACGTTTTGATAGACTGGTGCCCAACGATAAATATTTATATTACTTAGTCTACCCAAGCTACCAAACCCAACAGAGTCGAGAGAGCACATTACAACAAAAATAATTTGGTGGAAAGATTAAAAAAATTATAAAAATCCTGATATGTACTCGGATTAATGTTACGATACGGTCGTTCTGGTGTCACACAAATAATAATCCCGAAACTGCTTCAAAGGAATTACAGAATCGTCTAAATAAAATCGAAAACTGGCTGAAGACGTGGTGCATAAAAGTGAACGAAAACAAATCAACCCACGTTACATTCACGCTAAACAAACGCACTTGCCCACCAGTGGAATTAAACGATATAAATATTCCTCAACAAACCAAGGTCAAATACTTAGGCATGCACCTGGATAGAAGGCTAACGTGGAAGAATTATATTGAAGCAAAGCCCAAAAAAATAAAAATTTCCAAATTGTATTGGTTGATGGGAAGAAAAGCTCAGCTGCCAATAAAGTTTTATTGTACAAAGTGATAATCAAGCCCATATGGACATATAATATTCAGTTAGGTTTCACATATATATGTAATCTAAATTAATTAAACAGTGAACACTAATAAAAAGTATTAACAATGGTTAAGACTTAAAATATGTAATAATTTTAGCTTAAGATTTGAATACTTCTTGTTAGTTTCTTTTGTAGAGGTATTTTCGCTACGTTCGGATGTCTGTATGTTCTGTACCTCAAAAACGTAAGAAACCATGAAATTTATGAGTTATTCTTAATTCTTCTCGGAGTAAAACTCCGAAAGTTAAATCCTATTTTCTTGGTTCCAGTGACAATACTTTATTTCAAAAGATAAAATAGTGATTGAACATTCTTTGGACTTGAAAATGCCTTTGTAGCATATTCTGTAAGGTGCGTACATAAAAAAAAATAAAAATTCTTCAAAACGAATTATTCTCAAACTGAAAATTATACTATAGTGTAATTGTTTTTTCAACAATGGATACTGTTTTTCTTAAAAAAATATTTATTTATAAGAAATTCAAAAATAGGTATTTGTTTTGTTGCTCATTTATTTGTAAAGAAACCACAAAAAAATCAATTTGAATAACCAAAAGTTTCCCTCAATTGCTATAATATTTTAATAATAATGGCAATTCAGTCTATTCACAGTCTCTCCCGCATTTGCGTATCTTTCTTTGCCCAACTACGCAATTTTGACGTCTTTTTTAATTGGTTCAGATTATTCTCAAAATACATAAAAAATACTCAATAAACGTCAAGAATAAACACGCTCATGGGTCATTTATTTGCGCCTCGTAGTCCACATTATATTAGTTTTGGGGGGAAAATCTCAATTTTAAATTTTATTGTATTGTTTTATGCAATTTTAGTTAGTTTTTTGTTTGAAATTTAGCTAACAAATTTTAACAATTACTTTCAATATTAATTATATTATCACCGCTCTGATATATTATCTAAAAAAGTGGATTTCAAACTTAAAATTTTCCGACCAAAATCATAAAATAACTATTCTTGTATACCGGGTGTTTCATTTAAACTGAGACGATCAAATATCTCGAAAAATAGCCACTCTACGGAAAAAATGTCCATAATCAAAATTTAATCATACCGCGGGGGAAATACATTAGTGCAAAAAAAATAGTCCCCCACCCCCGCTTTGTAGGTTGGGCGGGGGTAACTTTTAAACTAAGATAGGAAGCCATATTTTTTATTTCAGATACGGATTCTACGACTAAAAGTACGTATGATTTGAATGAAATATTTTGTTCGGTTGGATGGCGTTGTAATCGACGAAATTCAATTTTTTCATTTTTTCCTTCTTAGAACACACGCATTCGATTCTGCAATACGTTTCAAATAAAAAACATCACGTTACTCGAAATTCGTCATCAAAACAAATTATTCAGTTTTGTAAATCACATTTAACGTTCGTGTTATTTCTTATCTTCATGTTTTCCGTAATTGCAAAATAAACTACAAAATACTTTAGAATGGAGCGTTTAACTGTGCCAGAGAAAATTGAAATGGTTCTAGTTTATGGAGAAGCTGGCAGAAATCTTGAAAATGCTGTTGCTATTTACGCTCAACGTTTTCCGGATAGGATTCGTTCACGTGCTTCATTTGGCCGTACTATCAAACAATTTATTACTGATGGAAATGTTCAACCGAAAACTGGACCCGTAGAGCAACAGTCACTGGAGAAAATAATGAAATTGCTGTATTGGCAGCAGTGGCTCATAATCATCATATTAGTACACGAGAAATAGTTCGCGATTCCGGATTGCCCCTCACCAGTGTTTGGAGAATTTTAAAATGGCACAAGTATCATCCATATCATGTGTCTTTACACCAAGATCTTCATGGCATTGATTTCCAAAATCGGGTAACTTTTTGTCAATGGGCACCTGAACTGCAAATACAACAAAACCCCAATTTTTTTCGTTGCGTAATGTTCTCCGTCGAATCGTCTTTTACAAACCATGGAACGGTTAATCGACACAACATGCATTATTGGAGTGTTACAAATCCGCACTGGCTTCGTCAAGTTGAACATCAGCGTTATTGTACTGTCAACGTGTGGTGTGGAATAATTCGCAACAAACTCATAGGCCCCCACATTATTGAAGGCAACTTGAATGGTCAAATGTACCGAAACATTTTGGAAAATGAACTGCCAATATTACTTGAAAATTTGAGCTTGGAAGTGAGACGGAACATGTGGTTTCAACAAGATGGTTGTCCTGCACACTATTCGTTGATGGCACGTGAAATACTTGATCGTGATTTCAATGGTCGCTGGATCGGTAGAGCTGGTCCGATAAATTGGCCCGCCAGATCACCAGATCTTACTGCGCCAAATTTTTTTTTGTGGGGCTACCTCAAAAACAAAGTTTACACACAAAAACCAACAACACGTGAGAACATGATTGAGCGAATCAGAAATGTGTGTGCTGAAATTCAACCAGACACACTTCTCAGTTGTGTACAATCATTTGAAATGCGGATTTAATCAGTGCATTGAAGTCGCAGGCCATCATTTTGAACACTTATTTTAGATTTACAAAACTGAATAAATTGTTTTGATGACGAATTTCGAGTATTTCCAATGAAAACGTGATGTTTTTTTATTTCAAACGTATTGCAGAATCGAATGCGTATGTTCTAAGAAGGAGAAATTGAAAAAACTGAATTTCGTCGATTACAACGCCACCTATCATGAACCGAACAAAATATTTCATTCAAATCATACGTACTTTTAGTCGTAGAATCCGTATCTGCAATAAAAAATATTGCTTCCTATCTTAGTTTAAAAGTTACCTCCGCCCCACCTATAAAGCGGGGGTGGGGACTATTTTTTTTGCACTAATGTATTTCCCCCGCGGTATGATTAAATTTTGATTATGGACATTTTTTCCGTAGAGTGGCTATTTTTCGAGATATTTGATCGTCTCAGTTTAAAAGAAACACCCGGTATATGTAAAATACATACCGGGTGTTTTTTTTAAACTGAGACGATCAAATATCTCGAAAAATAGCCACTCTACGGAAAAAATGTCCATAATCAAAATTTAATCATACCGCGGGGGAAATACATTAGTGCAAAAAAAAAAGTCCCCCCACCCCCGCTTTGTAGGTGGGGCGGGGGTAACTTTTAAACTAAGATAGGAAGCCATATTTTTTATTGCTGATACGGATTCTATGACTAAAAGTACGTATGATTTGAATAAAATATTTTGTTCGGTTCATGATAGATGGCGTTGCAATCGACGAAATTCAATTTTTTCAATTTCTCCTTCTTAGAACACACGCATTCGATTCTGCAATACGTTTGAAATAAAAAACATCACGTTTTCATTGGAAATACTCGAAATTCGTCATCAAAACAATTTATTCAGTTTTGTAAATCTAAATAAGTGTTCAAAATTAATTTCAAGTTTTATTATTAAATTTCAAAAATACAAAATTCAGGCCATCATTTTGAACACTTATTTAGATTTACAAAACTGAATAAATTGTTTTGATGACGAATTTCGAGTATTTCTAATGAAAACGTGATGTTTTTTATTTCAAACGTATTGCAGAATCGAATGCGTGTGTTCTAAGAAGGAGAAATTGAAAAAATTGAATTTCGTCGATTGCAACGCCATCTATCATGAACCGAACAAAATATTTTATTCAAATCATACGTACTTTTAGTCGTAGAATCCGTATCTGCAATAAAAAATATGGCTTCCTATCTTAGTTTAAAAGTTACCCCCGCCCCACCTACAAAGCGGGGGTGGGGGGACTTTTTTTATTGCACTAATGTATTTCCCCCGCGGTATGATTAAATTTTGTTTATGGACATTTTTTCCGTAGAGTGGCTATTTTTCGAGATATTTGATCGTCTCAGTTTAAAAAAAACACCCGGTATACGAGAATGCATGTGTTTGCCACACAAGCTATCCAAATTGAATACTGCTAATTTAGTTTTTTCAAGTCATGTTTTTTTATTAAACATGCTTCCGTGTGTTGACGAAAGAATAACAATGGGTATAGTTCTATGAAAACTTGATAAGTATTTCAAAACAACCACACAAACTTATGTATTATTTGAATCTCGTATCGAGTTTTCCTAGAAATAACAGAAGAATAGAAAAAAAAAAACAGATAGGAGATTTATGTTGATTCTACGGTAATATTAATGTATGTATGTATAAAAAGAAATGAAAACATGTTTTAAAATTTAAACGTTTCGTTTGAAACAAGGGTAATATTGATAATCTTTTGGTTTTCTTTGACTATTTTTATATTGCAGTAATAAGCTTAGATCTGAATAATTTATCTCTATATTCTTATCTAAGTTTGAATTGAGAATTATACTACACTGACTTTACGAAATTTAATATATATATATAAATATATACAATTATAAAGTACATCAGCTCAACATTTTGTGAGGACTTTAAATAAAACTGGCTTAAAATCAACATAACATGAACAATGGATAAGACTAATTTGTCCGATCACACTTTCTAACTTATTCTACCACCAAAGCATTTAGCTATTCTGATGCTGACTCTGGTGAAAAGTACCGGAAAAACTCAGAAAACTGTAACCATAGGAAAACCAATCATAGTGTTTGCCATCCCGGTGTGTGTCCCCTTTAGAAATTTAAAATGATGCTATTGGTACTGTACTATGCGCTCCAAGCAAAGTGATTCTCCAACGTCGACACGACCGGTTATTCGTCTATTTGGACGGATCGGTTATCACTTCAGCTACTTTTGATAAGAATCTGTTTTTTAATGAATGATGTGCCCGAAATGTTAAATATATTAACCTGAAATATTGAGAAAAGTAGATTCGTACTCAACGAGATCGAATACGCCGGATATGTGGTTAGCGTAGGGGATTGAAGCCAAATCTGGACAAGGTTAATGCCATTGTACAGTTCCTAGCACTAAAAACAGGACGGCAGTTGAAGCAGTTTTTGGAATTTGCATATGGCTTGTTCAGTTTATCAGCTCCGTTCTTACGAACCTTTAAAGAAGAGCAAAGGTTTCCAGTGGTTTGAGGAAGCTCAAAACTTATTCGATTCTTTAAAGTTGGCATTAGCTGCGTTGCCTGTACTAGAAACACCTTTGTCATGCTAGTTTCACCAGAATCGATGCGGTACAAATCATGAATGAATTATACAAGATATATAGGAATTATGAGAAAATGAAACACGTTGCTTTGATTTTTTTGTTTCCTCTGTACTACTAGTGCTTTTTTTAACCAGACAAAAACTAAAGCGTACAAAAAAAGTCCTTTTATATTATCTTATTCCTTTTTAACATAATTCTGCGCATTTTCTTCAGCTCATTTAGGAATAAAGAAAACTGCTTATTGATCTGCCATAAAGAGTACTATTAACAGCTTTATTAAGGAATGTGATACTTGCTAGCACAACAAAGACATAAACATCTCAAGCAGTCCTCCACTCAACTCCTTTCCAGTGACTTTTCGGCAACCGTAGAAGTTGTATCTGGATTTTCTACGACTTTACTCACGTACTCAAGACGGTAATATGTGAGTACTCATAACAGTGAATCATTTATAAAAATTCGTAGTAACTTTACCAGTACGACAAGCCACCGAAGAAACCGTGAGTAAGTTCTTGGAATTCTAGATATTCTTATTGTTTTCGATCCCAGAAGTCATAGTTACAGATGGTAGAAAGATGTGTATGAGAAATATTCGACATATTATATTCACTCCGAAATACTCGCCCCAGAGCAATGCTTCCGAGCGAGTAAACAGAACTCTATCAGCAGCAATCCAAACTTATATCAAGAACGACCAGAAACCATGAGATAGGAGTCTTAATGCGAAAGTACATTATCTGGGTAATCCATTGATAAATCCGACCAATTCTATAAAGTACATGAAATGATCCAAAGGATCGGCCTAGACAAGGTACTTTGAATATTGGAAAAGAATTATTTTAAAATTTTACCAAAATAACGCGGCAAAACGTGCTCCTAAATATCTTCCCTCGAATTTTTTTACATACGGTCGGGCGAGTTGCATATGCCATAAGCGAAACTGAGAGTATATCCTTAGATGTGTACCATCGTAAGGGCATAAAATCATGGACTACTGAAACTTACTTTGTTAGTTTATTAGTTTAAAGCCCGGCCGTAACACTCATCTCCTTTTTGTGGATCGTCCTCACGATCTGTAACGACACACATCTGGTCGTTCCAGAGTATTTCACGTACTGTGGAGCGACCATGGTTGGACAGCCCGGACAATTTATTTTTCTGAACTCACTTATACTAAATAAATAAATCGCGGGAAAGAGTATCCCGTCCCCAATTTTTGGATGGAATAGTCTATATTGTGTGCTTAGCAAGTAAATAAACGTTTTGGATGCAGAAAACCACTGTCGAGGTTGAATAACCGACATGTTTTGTTAGTGAATTTCGAAGATTGATTGGTGACAAACATTAATAATAACTAAATACCCTTCAATACCAAGGCCATACAAAAAAATTCTGAAGTGTGCATCACAGGACTTTATCACACAAATTTGTCTAGAAGGAGATTAGGTTCTCGTTGCTCAGCAAATATTTCAGGATTATCAGGAGACAAATCTTATATCTATCAAATGCGAATTTATTAGAGCCGTCAAAACTTACAATTGAAAATAATTAAAATTTCTTATAATCCACCTGAACGTAATTTATTAAAATGATCATCTTAATTGAATTTTTAAATATAAAAACTATTATATATTGTTTAAAAATTTTGATCCATCATCCAGCATCTGTGGTCCAGTCGATTTTGTGCAAAACTTTCTATTCTATTTCCAAAAATATTTTTGTGTTGTAAATAAATGGCACCTTCTATTTATACTCGTTGACATAAATCATTGTACGGAATGAAAAAATCAATTACTCTGTATTAAACCACTTGATAAAAATTCTAAAATTCAATAGTATAGTAGCAATGCAAGCACAAGTTTTTTTATCATTATCACAATAGAAAAAAAATCTAAAAATCAAGATAAATTGTAAAGTGATAACGGGTAAAATTTAACTTAACGTAAAAAAGTTAACATGTTCATTTACCTTGGTCCGCTAAAATCAGATTCTATAAATAAAATTGTACGCAAGATAAGTTAATGTAAACAAAACATAAAGCAGGGTAATGTCATTGTTAGCATCAATAAATTTTATTCAGCAAAATAAATATTATTATGAAACGTGAAAATTGTGTGATTTAGTGGGTGCATACAAATAAAAAATTATTATCTATTTAATCAATTAATTTAATTAATCTGTAAAGAAATTAATAAAATAGATATGATTCGTCTGATGATAGAGGAAACTGAGAACATTCAAAGAATACGGCGCATGAGCACTAGTCGATTTCGTTTAAGGGATTCATTTAATTCAATAATTAAGGTACAATTAGACGATATCATTTAAGTGAAATCTCACTAAAAAAATTATACGTCCCACTCAATGATAATATGAATGATTTTAGTTTTATCTTTTATATAGTTAAAAATTCTCTCAGTAATGGTGAGATTCTTAAATGGGTATGGCTTCAACAGATTTTCAGATAATGCAAATGGATCATCTGCAACTATCACAAATGGGACGGATACGTTTCTATTTGGTATAATGGTTTTGATTTTGGCAACTGAATTTCATTATCCAGAATCCATTCCTTTACGCAGATTCGTTTAGTAACTTTCTTTTGTCATTTTTTAGGTTTATAATGTTGGCACGACTTTTTATTGGCACTATCGCAAACGGCAATATCACGATTCACGATGTGTCGAGATAATTAATTAAATTATTTTATACTATTAAGTAATTAAATTATCAATTGTTAAAGTTATTTATCTGTTATTTGAAATAAACAATTAAATTGGAAACATCATTTTTAAATTATCCAACTTTATATTCGATATTGAATACTGTTATCACCATTCTTATCCAAGATGAAATAGATGCGTTAACTTTTTATGTTTATTTATCATGATAGTTTACATTTTATCATGATGGATATTTAGAAAATTTGAATACGCAAAAACAGCATGATAACTTAACGTTTAAGCGTTAACACATTATCATATTGCTTAGAGAATCAGGGTACAGGAAGTGATGTGGTGTGTAATAGCTTACCATTTATCAAAAATAACCAATGTTGTGATAATGACGGTACAATAGAACAGAAGTTCTTACATTAATAATAATTTATTTAGTTGAAATAGTGATTGTGAAAGCATTTATGATATAAAATAAAAAATAAATATTAAAAAAACGCAGTTCTTTCTTTTAATTTAAACCAAAAATAAATTTGTAAAATTAACGTAGAACCTGTTCGAAAAATTTACGTTATGGAAATGTATATACACATTCAATTCGTGTTAACCGTTCGCTAACATTACGCCAAATCTAGGAAAATTCGAAGGCATTTGTGTTACTAACACATACATAGTCTTCGCAAAATTATTTCACTTGCTGTCACAATGCTGTACGCTTGCGAAGACTATAGTTAATTACCATGGTTAATTTCCGAAAACGTCTAATAGTGAAAAAGCCATGGCAGGTTCCATCTCATTGTATTTTTTTCTATATCTCCAAAGATAAAATGTAAATTTTATTCGAAGCTATATAGTCATATAAAATTATGACTCTTAAAAATTTATTTGCAATTTCTGCTTTACATCAAAGCACTTTCACGGCTTGCAAAAAGAAATTGACCTGTAAACCAAGTTCTTCTATGTGGCTTAAAAAAAACAGTAGCATATTTACAAAATAAGTCCATTTCACAAAAAAACATTTTTTATTGTTGCAATACTCAAAATTTATAGTACGTAAGAATTGAAAAAAAATCTCCTCGTAATATACTTGTAAAAGTACTTTTAATCCTCTACCCAGATTATGAAATCGGATTAGTCAGATTGAGTCTTAAAATTGGCAATCCTCTTATACATACCGTTTTTTGTTGTATTCCTTTACATATACTTATGTATAATTTAACTTCGATATATTTTTCGCTCCCGTCTCTACTATATATATAGAAACATTTTGTGAACACAAAACATTTTTCAACTTAATTTTTAGTATACGAGTATGTATTAAAGCAAATTAAACTATACATTTTTTTTATTTTCATTTTATACGTATAACGCAAACCTGCCTTACATATTATTTTCATAAAAATAAAAGTGGAAAACAGTTTTCTCGGAAAGAATTAGTATAAATATTGTACATAGTTGTATTAGTAGTATGTATAATAATAATCACAATGATATAACCTCTTTAAAAATATTAAATAGAAAAATTAGTATATATTCGTTGTATACACGACTAACAATTATGTTGTATCATCTTACCTGTAAGATAATGAAAATAATATTTATATTTACAAAATTAGTGTTGTAGGTGAGCTGTAGACTAATATTTGATGGTATACAATTAGCTGTATAATATATTATACAGTATAGTGTTGGAAGAATTAAAATTTGCTAGTTAGTAGTATTGTTAATAGTGTAGGATTATCGTGCCATCGAAATTATGATAATGTTGCCGAAATTGTTTAAGTTTCGTAAGGTGCTAATTAGTTGAAGTGCTAACGACAACGCTATTTAAAGGTGTGTGATTTTGGTTTTTCTTGAGTGGTATCAAAGTAAATAATCTGGAGTACAGATTTCAAACTGGTAATTATAGAAAATTATATCTTTTATCTTAATGTTAAAAATTATAAAAACGGATTTTACATTATAAAATATTGTAGTCAGGAAATTTTAAATATTTATCTTACGACATTAGAGTTACAATTAGTTTCAGTCACTTAAAGAAGGAAGTTAAAATATTGTATAATGGCTAATGAATTTGTTTGAACTTTTGTTTGTTCAAGTAAATTGTAAATTATTTATATTCTGTAAGAATTTTTTTATAATTTGTAAAATGGTAAATACATTTTCCGATTTTTGTAAAAAGTACTTTTTATTCTAAAACTCTACAGTTTTAAAACGCTGAAAGGATTTTTGAAAATTAAATTAAATTATCCAAATTAGTATACAAACCCAAAAAATTCTTAATTAATAATTCCTATTAATGTGTTGTTTGTATATTGAATTGAAAATTCCGGTAATACGGCAAACAATAACGATTGCATGGTTATTTACCAGTTTCAGTATTTTTTATTAAGTGACATTCAACATTTATTTAACCAAGATATATATAAATATGAAAATCTGTTAAAACCAGTATCTTTTTGTCTCGTACGTATTTAAAATTTTCGGAAACAAAATAACGTTATACGATAGTAACTATTATTTGATAGAAAAAAATCATCACCAAAAGAGAGATACGAAACAAAAATAAGAATCTATTACCAGAGTAAAATAAAATCAAAAAATATAAACATACACAGTCTTTGACGAAAGACTAAAATGAAATTTAAAATAATATTACTCTTTTGCTAAACACTTTTATAAAGCACGTGGAATTAAAGCCGGGCCATCTATATATACAGAGCCGTAAGGATCAGCCATGTTTTTTGTCGAGCTAGAGGAATTACTTTCTGCATTATCTCATAAAAACAATGTAAAAATCATCAATTTCAAATTAATTTTCATCAATGTGTAACAAATTAACATCTGGTCACCCTTTTTTTTTTTTGAGCCAAATTTAATATCGATATCGATTTTTTTTATTGTCTAAAACAAAAAAGAAAATGAAAATATCCGAACGAGAATGTCCGGTCAGAAATAACTTGAATTTGATGATCGATGGTTCGATCGATATTATAGGTATATGTACATACAGAAAAAAGAATTGTGGAAAATAAAAAAAAAGATAAACTAGTGGTTAATGTGACCAGATACTGTTTTGTTTAAATCTACATATGTAAATAATAATTAAAAACTGTGTTTTAATGATATAGTTGATTGTATGTGACATTGTACAAACAAAACAATAAGTTCTACCAAATTAAAGTTTTATTTTGAAATAAATTAAAAGTTGAAGAAAAAAGTTAAACTGAGGTATTTTTATTACACGTCCAAATACCTCACAACGTCAAGATTTCCGTTTCATACAATTGGATAATCTTAAATAAAATTAAACTGAGCCGTGCCAAAGTTAAAGCAGTAGACCAGAATAATGCAGGAGAAGACAACAATAATTACTTATTCAGTGGAGACCTGCTGCTGACCATCTTTTATAGACCAAGATAAGATTACTTTTATTTTATTTTTTATATAAATTTAAATTTGTTTGATTCTAGAATTGCTGTAGTTCATAATAAGTTAATTGTTCAATAAAATACTAGCAGTAAAAATGTCTAAGAAGGCTGAATTTAGCGTTGGAGTCAGGGCAGCGATGGTAGCTGATTACAATAATAGAATTCCGGTTGCAGAATTATCAGAAAAGTATGTTTGCCACAGTAATTCCGTTTTGTACCAAGTTAAAAAGCAAAACGTTTTTTTTTCTCTTTTGGTGATGATTTTGTCTATCAAATAACAGTTATTTTGTTTCAGAAAATATTACGTTTCATTGATAGATACGTAACGTTGAAAGGGAATTAGTTAAAGAATCCTTTTATATTTTAAAACCAAATTCTCTTAACTGACATTGAGTTTACATAGAAAAGAATATTAACAGTTATTTTCAATCCCTGGTTATAACATTTCGATGTTATATTAGTTTTAGCAGAATTTGAAGCTTTAATTTATAAGCTGTTAACATTTTTTATAAATAACAACAATTCTTCGAAATTAAATACATAACTGTGACCACATATATTCGAAGTATTTTGATTCACGATTTAAATGCTTATGATTTCTTTGTATGCATTAACAGCAACTTAAAATAGTAATACTACAGAAGCCATTTAGCTTAGTACTTTAAAAAAAAAAGATTTTTTATTTGAAATCTACTAACATTATTAGAATGTGGTTGAATGACGATCGGCGACCGATAATAATATTATATTTTGTGGTTCCATTAGTACAAATATTTTGTGACAAAATAGGTACATGCTTCAATCAAATTAATAAACTTTTGATTTTTAAATTTTAGAATACAAAAAATTTCATTAATTTCAAATATTTTAAAGCTCAGCGCAATAAGAGCAAAATAAACTATAACAGTTCCAAGGAATGTTAATATGGAATAATTTGCATTTAAAGCGCTTCTTATGTTACCTATATAAATGAACTAAGCCTGTGAAGTGAAATTGAAGTGTATAAATCAAATCTGTGAAATGCAGTACTATATAGGGTTTTGTGTTCAAGTTTAGTGTAATGTTAAATAATGCCATGATAAAGAAGTTAATTCACAAGCATGGACAAATTACCTACCTATAGCCGTGGTTATACAAGAAAACGTGGTTGGTGATTGAAATCAAAAGTTTATTGGTCAATAAAGATTCTATTGCCGTTCTTAGATAAATTACTTGAGTATATGATTGGTAGCAGTCCCTTGGGCAGAGCAAAAGGACACCATGTGGACCAATCGAAAACATAAAGAACCACTAAATAAGATCCGAAATAATTATATTTATTATATATCAATCCCGAATTAACAATGTGACACCCAGGAAAGTGGAGAAGCTGACCGCCTTCTCATTTTCAAGAGGTAAGTTTATCGGAAAGTAGACGCAGATTATCGACTCTGTAAGTAGGCTTGCCACCCGTCCTCCTTTCGTAAGAAATTCCCTCCATCCTCCACGGTGACAAAAATGTCCTCCATCAGGAAAATATATCATGGATGGACTGTATCAATCAAACAGTTTTGAGATAATTTGGAGAGTTGGAATTATTTGATGGAATATCAATTATGGATTAAACTTGTAGACGCTTTCAGAGTATTTAAAAACAATTGAAAATGACTATAGAAAAAATATTTAAAAACCTTAGAGATAATAAGAATGATACACCTTTAGATTTTGCACTGAGGTGCCTCGTATTGTAAATGTAACTTTGTGAATGATTGTAATTGAGTTTCTTTTATTGAAGAAAGCATCGTCATATTTTGCATAATAAGAAGCTAACACAGCACTTTTTCACTATTTGATTTAAATTTTATCACGTGCGTTGATTTCAAGTCTAAACCGCACAGCGGTTTAAATCGAATTTGCTTTATTTGAATAATATAATTTAGAAACATTACACGTTGCTTCAATAAATTGGAGACTAGACTAGAAAATTTAAATAACTGAGCCTTTGAGAATTTAAATTAAGTTTGATGAAAAGTGTCTTGAGTTCGGTTTTCAGCAGAATTTGATTTTCTAAAATTATAATTAAAACGAAAAGCAACCTCCACGAAGAGGTTAAATTAATGTTACGTTTTAGCCTAGTCAAACAAGGTTCGATGACTGGATTGTGAATACAACCTTAGTGTTGGTTTTTGTTAGCTAGCGATTTTTGTTAGCTCGCTTATTTCGAATGTGAAACAGATGCAGTTTAATATGAGTAATAAGGGACACGAATAGCAAAAATTATTAATTTCTCATATTTTCCCATCAATAAAAATTGAAAATTCTGACTGAAAATTGTTGAAATTCATGAATGAAAAGTGTGAAAATTGAATAATTTTTCATCTTAAAATGAACGAAAACATATTCTTCTTTGTACTCAAATACATGATAAAGTGTCTTTGGGCCTAATTTATATGTTATTTCTTATCTAAGACCAAAAAATGCATAAAAAAAGGACGTTTCATATGATTTGTATGGAGCGATTTTGGTTTGTTATTACTCGACCACTACTAATGAAAAAAACGCACTTATCCGGCCAGTAATACATAGGCATTGTCAAGTCCCATTTATGACTTATAAATACACAAACTTGAAAACCGGAATTTTCCGAATCCATGCCGGAATGAATTAAATTAAAGGCACCTAACATAAACTGGACATACTAAGAATAAATTTTGATGATAATGAGTATGTAAACATAAAGGTCCGAAACTTTATCAAAACGGAGGTTAAATTTGTTAAAACATCATTTTAACCTGATCATATTGTAGTTTTAATAAATAAATAAATGAATTTGTTTAATTTTGGCAAGTTCACCACGTCGTAAGTTTCATCATTGTTTGCCAATGATGACACAATCAGATAACGATTGCACCACATAGCTGTTACCATCGAGAATTTGACGGCTAAGGCACTTTTGGAAAAATGAATGTTGGTAAAATCTGTTGATGTCATTAGAGTTTTATTTGGGCACAACTGAATTATATTTAAATCTTTATAGTTAGTATAGTTAATAAGCTTTAAATTAACTAAACTACAAAAGTTTTCATGATTTTATTTTAAAGAGTAATACATTAGGTATAATTGTTTGAAAGCTTTACGTTATTCCGTAGAGTTTTGCAACCAACTTAAAATACATTAAATAGCAGGAGCATTTATTATATATACAATAAATATACATTGAGCTTTCAATTTATTATGGTCCCATTCCTATAGTGTTTTGTTAAACAATTTTTATGGATTTGCTTGGAGGTTATCATATGAAGGTAAGTAGCTCCCCTAATAGTAAATCGATCCTTAATAGCTAAATATATGTATTTCTTAGCCGATTTTTAAAAATTTTTTTAACTACATGTACATATGTTTCAACTTTCAACAAACTTCTTCCAGATACTAGTACATATTGTACGTATACAAAATAAACTTATTTCGCCTCGTTAAATATACCGAAAAAAACAAAACAAAAAATTGTTTCAAACAAATTAGAATTGAATTTGAAAGCTTTTATCAAAAGTAAAAAAAAAAGTTATTTCTGCTTCCAAAAGCGCAATATACGTATACGTCTTATATACATCAGTACGAGTACGTAAATTTCAATTCGATTATATATTATGGAAGTTTATATTGCGAACTGGAAATGTACATAAATATAACTTTATACATACATGTATTTATGTATGTATTTGTTTATACAAAAAAAGGAAGATTTTTTTGTATATTTTTGGGGACGACATTTTTAGGCTTGCGAATACCACTTGGATCCCATAAAAAGGGCGCACAGTACATTGTACGCATAACTTATTGAACTTAGAGATGTTTAATATGCGAGTATAATGTACTCTGACACATATTTACTGAACTGTGGATGTATCATAAATTTTTTTTATAGAGGACATAAAATTTATAATTTTTTTTTTCGTCTAAATCAGTACATAATATTATATTTACTTACGACTATAACTAACGCGTCACGTCATATCCTTTTATTTCTATTTTGATTCACATATTGTTGGTGTTTTGTAGCTCAATAGAGCGCTGTATAAAAATTACAATGGATAAATTTTCATTTTATAACTTACCTAATACATACATACAATTTTGGGTGAAGATGTTATTATTATATTCAGTTGTGTATATGTATACATATGTATATAGGTAAATCTATCTTACTTTATTAGTAAGTTCACATTGCGAATCATAAAAAGCTGCAGTGATTTAATATATAAATTTTATTTACGTGTACGTTTCTAAAAATAAAAATTTAAAAATTTCGTTCGTCTTCTTCTACACTATAACAGGTATACTCAGTATAGTATATGTTTATGTTGGTTGGTACTCGAAATATGCTTGTCGTAATTTTGCTGCTGTTGTTGTGCTAAATAAAACATTTTGTATGCTGTAGGTATGTATAGAGCCAAGGATTAAATATGGATATATATGTACATACATTTTCATTTAAGTTATGGTAAAAGCTTTTAATTTTTATGAAAATGGTTGGATCGTTTTGTTGTTTTTGTATTGTGTTTAAAAACGGATATTAGACATTTTTTTTGATAAAAACTGCTGAAATGTTTGAGAGTTTTTGCATGCATAATACTGTCTTTCAATATGTCGTGCTGAAAATCTAAACAATTTTTTTTCCTATTGCGTTTGAAAAACTAATTTTCTTATGATGAGTTCGTACAAGAAAATCGTGCTTTATAAAAGTTGTATACCTCTTTGACGTGTGTATTTCATCATAAGCCAATAACCTTTCTATAAAGAGCCGGATCGTAACTCATATGTTCATATTATAATATATATTGCACAAAACAATGCATGCGCAGTGCAGTTCACATGATATAACATATGTATATACCGGGTGGTATTGGTGTCAAGCCTCCAATCAAAATCAAAACTAATTACAAGTAAATATTTATTTAAAAACCAAACAAATGCTTGATTAGACAAACATATTTATTCCAAAGAACATACAATGTGTGATGTCATTCATTAAGACAAACAAATTTTGCTGGACACCATGCCATCTCACACGCTCGAATGTGTTGCGGCATAGTCTGATGAATAGTGTATGGCAAATAGAAAATGATTTATGTATATACTCGTATATTCCGAAATAAATAAATATTAATTTCAAAAAAATTTCGTGAAAACCTCATGATGGATGCCTAACCTCATGGATGTATAACGAATAAAATGTGCTAGAATGGTTGACGTATAATTATTTGTAATTTTAGAAATAAATTTATATTATTGCAAGAAATTGGAGAAAATCGTAATTTCTGGTCGATAAAACATTTTGTGATCTACAGAAGAAAATGAATATGAATAACATAGTTTCATAAAACCGGATGATAATTAGAACATTACATGTTCATTCCGGATAAAACAATAATCATTTGAACGGAAATTGTCAAATGAAGGAGGAAACATCAAGTTGGTAATTTCTTTTGAACATTTCTTTTGTAAAATTATGAAAATTAAAATTAACTGATATACTAAGAAATACAGAAGGTATATTCAATTAATATTTAATTAATTTCTTAGCTACGTAGATAAAAATCTGCTATAGATTAAGAGTAAAAAATCCCGAATTGTTGGGAAACTCAAGATGCCATTTGATTATTTTTCGTGTACAGATGACGAAAATGTAACAGAGAAACAAGAATGATTGTGAAATTTGGAGCAGAATTACAACAATTATGCCAATGTGGAAATTCAACCCAAGTCTCTAAAAACTGGATGAATGCCGAGTTAGAAAAAATGAATGCCGTAGAAAACGACATCATTTCTCTAAAAGTATGTAGGATGATGTTTTTAGATACAATTTGTATCTCCATTCAAGTTGTGGATGTGGAGACAGTTTCAAAGATACTTACTAATTGAGAACCAGACAAGAGAGGTATTTGTTTATTTTATAAAAAAAATTAATTAAACATTAAGAATTCGCGTACGGTAAATGTCAAGAATCGAATTATATAATTCGTAATCATAGTGATACTATTCTCAATCTTAAGAAATCTAATTCTTGTAGTAATCCTAAGTATAGTGCGTATTATAATTCAGTGACAGTTAAATTGGAGTCGACTACACAATTCATTTTTTAATGTTTAATTTTATAGGTTATATTCACATGACCGGTGAATTAATTGAAACGAGTCATAAAAGTAAACATCTGTATAGAGTCTGAATACTTATGAGCGCAGACTACAAAAGTATTTATATGTATTTAGATGGTAATCCAAATAAATTTACGACCAATATGAACTTATGAAAAAAGAAGTTTGGAGATTATAGAAAATACTAAAAGCAATTTATAATAAAAATATAGTAAGTGAACCTTCAATTTCCAGAAAGTGTTACAAATTTAAAATGTCCATTCGGTGAAATAAATATTTTTTATTACAAAGAAAAGTTGAACTACATTTAACTTTACTGTATATTATGTAAGAAGCAAACAAAAGCAACGTTCCGTAAGCGATGAGACAACTGCGTGAAACGCGTCATGCGAGATAGCGTTGCCGCTGGTCTGACAATTGCATTGAGAGAGCCCAAATAAAGTGAATTTGCATCGAAGTGAGATTATTCTATACTTGAGAATTTGTAGAAAGTAGATTTCAATGACCTAGATGCGCCTAATAATAAAGGGGCCGTACCACCTACTCTGCCGTCGTTCATTGTCGGGTCGCTTTTGCGATTTTAGATTTATTTTCTTTTTTTTCGTTGAATAAAAAAAATCGTTCAAAAAATTGGCAACCTGACTAATTATATGTGAAATCCATACTCGATTTTTTTCGATCTAATGAACGCATTACTGTGAAGTTATAATGGCCAATTTCCGAAAACTAGTAATATTTGGAGTCCCACTTATGACTTATATATCCACAAACTTCCAAAAGAAATGTAAACGCTATGTATCCTGGAAAGACAATTGTCCTTACGACTATGGCCTTATTACCAAAAAGTTAACGACTACCATTTAGCTGGACGTGAAACCCATAAAATCAAAACATATAGAGACAGCCGAGAACTGCTAAAAAAATACGTTTATATTGGCAAGATTATACCATCATGTCGATATGATCACTCACTATCTATACTAGAATCAGTTAAATTAAAGGTACTTAACAGAAACTGAAAAGTTGAATAAGCGCCTCTTGCGGAAAAAAATAAAATACAGTAAACAATGTAATATTGTAATTCGTTTTAATATCGCAAAACTCTCAACTGTAAATTAAATTACATATATTAATAATTTTACTTTTGAAAACCAATTTGTTATTTATTTACGATATCCACAGTTTTTAACCACCTATTATGAAAAAAATGATTAACAAATAACCTTGGCTTACAAGTTAGAGGCTCTACCAGTTGTGATTGTAGTAATAAAATATATAATGACCTAGTACTTCAATTAAAAAATATAATTAGAATAAAGACAAGCTGGGCAAATTGAACAATTGAAATCGCTTTAACTTCTGTGCAATCAAGAACAGTAATTAGAAAAGCCCGAAAAATAAGGAATGGTAAATTTTTTAATTTTTCCGTTATTTGAAACAAAATGAACACTTCTTCAAAACATAAATTCGATTTAAAATGAAACATAGCAAGGATTTTTAAGTTCATTAAATATTTATTTATTTAGGTTTAATAATTTCAACTGATGGTACATTTTCATTTTGTGAATTTGGTCCATAATAAATCCTATTACTTTTTGAATATATTTGCGTATAAAGCTCTTGTATTTTTTGCGGCCGCTTTCTTGGAATTAATAAATTTGGACACTTTAAAATGGCGACGACTGATAAAAAAAGATTTGCAAAAAGTCTTTATCTATTTTTAATGCTAATTTGGTACTCCTAAGTATATTAAAACGAGTCAATTCAACAGCAATATCACAAACCTTCAAGGATAAATTAATGAATTGCTTATGAGGAGAGTGAAACACAATGAAATTCGTTTTAGAGTCATTCAGTGAGAATATATTTAATTTAAAGTATTCTAAAAGCACACAAAAAACTTGATGATACATTTCACGCTTGAATGAATCGCAGATACATTTCAAGTTTGAATTATCGTTGTCGATTACCATCCTTCGTATATTAGACATATACAGTTTAAATCTATACGATACTTATATTTCTGTAATCATATTATGCGATTGATGTAATCGATCTTCAGATTAAATCTTGGTGGGCATAATATATAAATTTACATAGTTAGCTTATTTTTCTTCTATGGTACATGAGTAGGGGAAACCAAAATAGAATTGTTGACATAAAATTATGTTCTGTTTAAATGAATGGTCGTACTAGTTGGATGAACATATTTGCTCTAGTATCTAAGTTCTGGTCCTGATCCGAGAGAGAATAAGAGACCCAGATGACTTTAAAAAAAAAATTACCTATGCTTAACCCCACAATTATATAGTTCTGAGTTAATTAGTTCTGTTCTCAATTTATTGTGAAATAAAATGTAAAAAAATATAGAAAGAAGTACATGACATGTTGTCTCTATACATACGAACTTAGATAGTTAAACCTATATCCTTTTAAGTTTTTGATCAGCCACGCAGACAGTACAAAAGTCATCGAAATAAGCTATCGATCATTTTGTACAATAGCACGAAGAGTGGAGTTGAGAATCTTGACCAACTTTTCCCAATTATTTTCTGTTAAGTGGCAAACGAACAGATGGTCAGTGGGTCAATATTTTAGTTAGGTGAATATTTGTGTAGTAGTAATGATAATTTAGATAAACTTTTACTCAGATTAGAATAAAAAAAAAGAATTTCCGTTCAATGCTGTTTTTGAAGAAGTTCCGCAAACACAACAACAAAGTACTTCGAGATTGCCAAGGTAAAAAATGTAAAAAACTGGTTTTGTTATACTATTTTAGGGAAATATTCACTTGTGCACAAAAGTCACATTTTAGTAAGTCGCGTCACTAACACGACCCAGTAGGAATAGGGTTAATATATTTGAATATGGTAATAGGATCTACTGCTTTATCGTCAATAAAAATTGTAAATAAAGTAAAAGTGACTCCAGAATACTTTTCTGCGGAACACCACATTTAATATCTAAGTCTTCACTATCTGTTTAACAAATATTTTATTAAATACAAACCAGGTTGAGATTAGTCTATAATTTGTAATAGTAGCACTGTCTTAAAAACGGGAATAGTTTTAGCAATCTTTAAGCTGTTGGAACAAATTCAAGTAAAATTTCATATATTAGATAATAGATCTACCATTACTACTTTTGAGCATATAAATATAAAATGAACTGCAGTAATAAAATATTAATTGAATAAGTTGGGAATATCAATAGTTTTTTCAAAGAACCAATCATCATAAAACACAGAATACTTTTGGTTCAAGTAAAAAAACTTACAATTAAAATATTGTTTCTTGACAGATATGCGTTCGAATTTAAGTTTTTGGGTAGGCACCAGTTGAGATTTTGTAATATCACTTTTGTTTAGTTTAATTTTCTACGAATCAACAGTAAAATATTTTATGTTCAAAATAATTATTTAGTTGATCGTGTATACAACTTTCAAAAAATTTCAATGTCTTCAAAATTTTAACAAAGTTTTGAGGTTATAACCCTTCCTATATAGGTGTCCTAATTAAGCTTTATTACTCTCCACTATAACACTCTTTATCTCTTTCCATAAAATACATCGTTATCACAACTGTTTTACAACAATATTTAAATGTTTACAGTTAAGTCGAGCTTTGATACAGAAATGAGCTTTCAAATTAACTAATAGATTTGTGACATGGAAGAACAGGCGGGCGAATTCAATTGTTAATTTTCTAAATTTTGAAAACATTGATTGATATAATTTTTCAGAAAATTAAATTATAATTCCAAAAGCTCTAGCAGACTTCAATCTCAAAATAAATGAGCAATGGATAAAACATTACAGTGAAACATGAAATGCATTACCAAAATGTTTTTGTAGTTTCAAATTTTTTATTTTGTTGAAACCCTCAAGAGTATCTGAAACTTAAAATGTTTAAAAGCTTTTATCTAGACGTATATATATTTATTGATTTTAGTTCCACTTACTATATTATTATGAAATATATATTGTTACGAACATTTTTTCCTCAGATGTTCGTATGTATGTATGTAAATGTACACATTTCCCGTGCAAACTGAATATTAAACATAATTAAAAAAAAGTGTTTTTCAAAATAATTAAAATTAAATTAGTTTGCGCTATTTTATCTAATAACCACAATTCATGTATAATAATTACAACTATACAATAGATGCATGGTTAACATTGTCTTTGGTATGATTGACAAGTATTTTAACTGTTTTTTTTAACATTTACAATTACAGTTAAATTTTGTTAAAAAAACAGAGCTTAGATTTTGAAATTCGTGACATTTTTTAAAATTGTAGATTGAATTGAAAATATCGCCAGTCAATAATCTAATCGACACATGAAAAATCGAGAATTTTGAAGTATATACGCACCCAATTTTATAACGGATTTTAAAAAAATTATAATTTATATTCAGATAATTTAGAAAACATAACGTTTTTACACAAAAATAACCAGACAAGACATCTGCTCAAAAACGCGGTATACATTTTCACAAATAACTCTCATTTCCTATAAACCATTTCCCGCCATTTACTTAAAATTTATATACGACTCATATTTATGAACATTCCATTATATTTATAATCCCCCACCCAAAATGACTTTACTAAAAACGAGAAAATGTATTATTTTCACGCTTCCATATACATACATAATAAAATCAATGACTGATTATGACAATATATTAAAGCGGAAAATTTGATTCGGAAGTGAAAAACCATTCTTGAATACCCTACTAAATCCTTCATCATTAATTTTGAGATTTTTGTTGTAATTTTTGTCATACCAAGTATTTTGCTATTAGTCATTTTTGTTATTTTTAAGCAGCGTGCGGAGACAATATAAACATTTAAACATCATCCTAGTCAAGCTGTTTTACGGTAAATGTACATATTTTCCAATGTCTAGTTTTGTTCTAAAACTACGCTACCCGCTTACATTGTGGTATATTATGTATGCGTAAAAAAATCTAATTTTGTTATAAAAGAAATATATAGATATATTTTAATGATCATCATTAACTTGATCCATCTTTCATGAGACAAATAAAAACCCATCTACTCAGTTTTCCGGAAAATTGTCATGAAATAAAAAAAACTGGAGTAAAGCTTTTCATTAATATTTACAACCGCAATGTATTTTTTATTTATTTATAGATACATTTTTTGTTTAAGATAAATATCATTTTATTTAATGAAAGAAGAGGAGCTGGAACAACAACAAAAATTTATTGTCCGAGAAAAAAAAAATGAAAATACTAAAAAAGAAAAGAAAAAATCAAATTAATTCTCATTAAATAATATAAAATTTTATATAAGACCATTTCATTAAACAAAAAAATATTGGTATTATAATTTAAAAAGCGGAAATTCATCTTGGTTTATAACAACTCTGCGACAATGGAAAAATGTGAAAGTCTAATATTTCACAACACAAAGTGAACGAAGAGAATATGGATTGCAATTTTATTTAAAATTTTTTTTTTTTTTTTTTTTTTGAGTTTAAATCAAATTTGATTTATTTTTAATTTAAATTTTTCATATTTTCCGGAAAAACAGATATACATTTGATCACATTTCATTAAAATTTATTATATTCCTTTTATAAAAAATAAAAAAAACAAAATTTGTTGAAATATCGATATAAGAGATCATTATTATTTCCTAACACATATTTTATTTTTGTGTGAAAAATGATTTACACCAGTTGGCAATGATACTTTACTATAGATAGAAGATATTCCGATATATATATATATATATATATATATATATATATATATATATATATATATATATATATATATATATATATATATATATATATATATGTATATATATATATATATATATGTATATATATATATATGTATATATATATATATATATATATATATATATATATATATATATATATATATATATATATACATATATATATATATATATATATGTGTGCATGTATAGTATAATGTATAATATGTACACTTTGTTATCTTCTGTCGTAATTTTCCAATTTAAAATTCTAAATCAAACTTTTTCCTGTGTTGTTTTGTTTTTCTCGTTTTTCTTCTTCACATTTTATTTGAAGAGTTTTCCGCCTTTATGTGTGTGTGTGCGTTGAAAATGTAATTTTGAAATTTATTTTATTGAGTGTTTATACACTTCACACATTTTCATTATATTTTGCCGTTGCGTTCATGAAATTCATGGAAAATAATTAAGAATATACTTTTTGTATGTACATATGTATGTGTTAAGAGCTAAGCGAAATAATTGAAGCGTAACTTAATTTGGGTTTGACAATTTTTATTTTTTTGATTTGACACTCAAAATATAAATTTTGCTCCATGTAAAAAAAAAACAACGAATGACTTTGATATGTCCCATACAATGACACAAAAATGTAATTTTTTTTTTCTGTAATGTATATACATAATAAGTACGTTGATGTTTTAATTATTCGGGTACACATTTTGTATAGGGAATTCTATTTGACCGTTAATAAAATGTAATAGTATACAGCTTTAATATAGAGGGTATTATTATTAAAAATTTAAACTTCATTGGTGGTGTTACCATTTATGTCTATAATAGTTAATTGCAGTAGTGGCCCGTGTGTTTTAAACCAGAGTAGCCAAAATGTTAATTTTTGTATTTTAATAAAAATATAATAATAATAAATACAACCTTTCGAAGCACTCACCTAGTAAAACACACCAAAAATTGTCTTGCATCAGTGCTAGATTGTGAGTGATTTTATTTATTCGCTCCAAATATGTTAATATTAATTGCTTGGCTTCAACATCTTAATCATTATTTTCACCATTGGTTGAGGCAGATGGAATGTGTAATGGGAATAGACTAAAAGCATAGATTCTCCAAACAGAATTCGGCTGATATTATTATAGGAGATTGAGTAAACCAGCACATTCTTCTCAAACTCTCGTAATAATTTTCTTGATCAAAACTCATCAATTTTTAGACAAATTTTTTGATCGCAAATCACTATTTACAAATCTTTTACTAACAACAAACAAGTAGTATTTACATTTGCGACCATTTTAATAATTTAATTAGAAAGGGCAATTTTCTTATTAGATTTACTCATATTATATTTTGTTCAAAACGATGCAACACTAAAATTTTCCCTTTAACAAAGTTTATAAACTTACCAGCTCATGTGTACGATGTACTGCAGACACGAAACTGCGACCGACAATGGTGAGCGAATGATGTACTTTGCAATTGCTCACAATCTTAGAGTAGTAAGCAGGTTCTTACCTCACAAACAGAAATATCTAGAGACATGAACCTATCCTCGTGGAACTTCCCGCAGTCAAATTGACAGTGTGTTAGTTTCTAAAGGGTGGGCTCGTACAAGTCTGGGAACACAACGAAACGTATGTGACGTTTCAACTGTGAAGGTCTGATAAATGAAGATCAAAAGAAATGATAACAGGATCCTGTCAGCGATAACATTGAGGAAGGTAATTACCAGTCTGACTGTGGGAACTCTGTCTGGATGGTACTGTGAACTTCGGTTGTCAGTACTGCTCAACAGACTTTAGGTATTGTGGAAGTTAAACCCAAGAATAATTGGTTTGATGACGAGTGTGGTGTTGCAGTCGAGGAACAAAATATAGCCCATAGTGGATTGCAACAACATCTCACAATCGCGCGGAAAAACAAGGCTGCTCTTGCTAGGAGGGCAGAAGAATTGAGAATGGTTAAAGGCCAAGTTTCTGAAAGTAAAAGAACTCAGCAACGAACGCACTGAGGATTCATCCCATAAGGAATTCACTAAAGCCATGCAGAGATTAAAACGACGCCGCTCACCTGGAGTGGACTGCATTAATTCGGAGCTCTAAATACTCGGAGAGCCGCTGTGAAACTGTCTGTCCGGCATTATTCGATAAGTATGGCGAACCGTAGTAATGCATGACAAATGGAAAGTGTCCGCGATATGCCCCATATTCAAGAAGGGAGACCGCTTGAAGTGTGAGAACTATCGCGGTTTAGCTCTCCTTTGCAGAGCATACCAGTTAATGTCATACATTATATTGGATAGAGTCAGCCATATCTATCGGAAGGCCTTATTGGTGACTATCAAGAATGATGTCGTCCAAATCGATCAGTCACTAATCAGGTATTTTGAATATTATGAGATGTCCATCCCCGTACATCAGGTGTTCCTGGATTTATGGATGGTCTATGACTCGATCAACGAGGTTATGGTCAGCCCTAATATACCTGGGAATGTCAACCAAATTGGTACGACTGAATAGAATGACAGTGACGCAGTCTCAATGCTATGTTAAAGTAGACTATATTGAATTTTTGCAGTTAAACCGGTTGTTCGGCAGGAAGATGCTCTGACCCCGACACTCTTTAATTTCACGTTGGAGTACGTCTTTCATAAAACTGAAACACCTCTGCGCAACATCTTATATCGCCAATCCAATCAGGTTGTTTGTATATGCAGATGACATATGCGTGATTGGACTGAAGAGCAACGGAGTGCAGGAAATACTTGATCCGCTTATAAAGTTCTCGAATTCTGTTGCACTCCAGATCAATGAGTTCAAAACAAAATACAATATCACTGGTTATAGGGACAATGACACATCAGATTTTAGTAGTGGCCACTACAAGTTTGAAGGAGTTAGAAGGTTCAAATATTTAGGCTCTTTTATCACTCACGATAACAGTGTGGGTGACGATATTAAATTGCACTTGACAGCGGGCAGTCGTGCTTTGCTAAAATCTAAACACCTATCAAGTGCCGTGAAGTTGAACTGCCACTGTATCTGCAACTCTCTCTCGCATTATGCCCAACACTGAAGGGTCTAGACAGAGTCGTAGAATGCTGCTGGCAAACGTCGTAACCTCCATCATTCTCTCTGGATCGCCTGTATAGGGTGATGCTAACACGCAAATTGGTATCGGTTTACCGCTTAAGTGCTCTAAGAGTGATATGTGCGGTGAAGAAACCAAAAATGAGTGAAAAAACTGAAAACTCGTTTACGGCGCAAACGGTGATTATCTTGGTGCCGGCGGCTTCGGGGTTGAGCAAACGGGCTCCCAGCCGTCGTTATCAAACGACCGCATTACTTCAGTAGTGGGAAACTTCTCTACTGAAGTTCATAGAACTACAAGTATATAGGAGGTTTTTTCGAAGAAGAAGCGGGACTATAAGTCAGTGTGTATTTTCAAAACGAGAAGCACCTATGTATGTAACGAGGCCATCCCAAAAAAGTAGTAGGCTTCCTCGATCGCCTTCGAAGTTCCGTCCAAGATCTGTAGACGAAATGTCTGATTCACTATCGGATATTTATGAGCCTGATCCTCTTCCTCTGATGGGTAAGAAAATTGATCGCCTATGCGAGTATATCAGAGGAAGGAATAACGTGCACCATGAAATAAAGAAGCTGGCAACGTCAATCAAAAATCTGTATGTCGAATACTCACAAAAGGTTGGAAACAAGGACGAGAATCAGACAACGCAGACAATTGCGAAATTGGCTAAGCAAATAACTGTATGCTGTGAGACTCAGAACACGCCATCCATCTCAAATCCGAGAAAGAAAGAGGAGCCAATTGAGCCGTTGGAAAACCAGGTCAAAATGGCACCCAACAGTAAAGGGAGAAGATCGAATGAACAACATTCGACTGTTAACATGCCCAGAAGAAAGGGAAAAAGAGATCTGATGAAACCCAAGGTCTACGATCTAAAAGTTAAAGGGCACGGCATTGAAGTGGTCCCCGACTGGAAGTGGGTAAAAAATAAAAAGAGGAAAAACATGATAAAACCTCGCGTTCCCAGCCTGATGCCATCCGGATAATAAAGAGCGGATCCTTAACGTATGCTGAGACGCTTAAAAATATTAAAGGATTCAAATTTGAACGGCCTCCCTGGAAAGGTAACTCGCATACGTAGGGCAGTAAAAGATCTCCTATTTGAGTTAGGGGATGATATACACGCAAAGGAACTTGGATTCAAAACTGAGTTCGAAAACTCTCTTGACGCAGATGCAACTATTCAAACGCTAGCACAGAGGGATGAGGTTATACAGAAATTGAGGTACATAAGGCAATTACAGACAAGTTTATTGAGGCGAAAAACCGCCCGATAAACTGTGTTAAATTACTGAGAGCTGCCTATAGGGGCACTCTTGCCTTCGAGGAAGCATACTGGTGGACTGAGCAGCTTGCACAATTACGCCGAAATGCCATCATGCAAGGAGGGAATATCAGCGTGCCTGGAGTAGAGGGTCTTATCCTGTCTTGCGCGAAATATACTTGATGCTCGCAACCAGTTTAAGAATGCAATTAAAGTGAGTAAGCGTCAATGCTGGAAAGATCTGTTCAATGAAGTGGATCATGACCCATGGGAAATACCCTATAAAATTGTCATGAATAGGCTCAGAAATCGAGAAGCATCGCCTCCCACCTGTCCAGTGACACTAAACAGAATTCTAACCGCCTTATTACCACCGCAAAATGATTTGATCCCTGTCATGGGTGTAACACCTGGCCCAGGAGAAGTCCCCTTGGTATGAAGAAACCTCATGAGTGCAATCAACGATTTGGAAACTCAAAGGTTCCTGGACCTGACAATATTCCAAATATTGCACTAAAGGCCAACATCCGAGCTAGTCCGTTGTAGAAATCTACAACTCATGTTTGAGAGAGGGAGTATTCCGGGAACGATGGAAGAGGAAACGTCTGCTTCTGTTACCAAAGACAAAGTAACCTCCAAGAGATCTATCCGCATTGTGCATGTTGAGAAAATGCTGGGAAAGTATTAGAGCGCATCAGTTTCAATCGATTGGAGAAAACCGGGAAAGGGCCGCAGACCTCACCGATAGACAATATGGATTTAGAAACACCCGAACGAAATAGAATATTGATGTATATAATACAGACGACGGCATCATGTAATACAAAGTTGTGTGTGGAGTACCTCAAGGAAGTAATGGGCCCCTGCGGTTGAACATCATATATGATGGTGTCTTGAGACTCAGCGTACCTGAAGGTGTGGAAATTATGGGCTTCGCGGACGACGTTACCATTGTAGTGGTAGCGAAAACACAGAGGAAATAATGCAAGTTTGCAGGTTGGCCATAATAATTATTAAAAGGTGGCTGATATCATTCGGACTCCAACTGGCCAACCATAAAACCGAAGCAGTCTTAATTACCAGTATAAGAAGGTGGTAAAAACTGTAAATATTGATTTGGCGGGATCTTAATCTCTTCTCAGTCTTCACTACGATACCTTGGTGTCGAAATTGACGCACGACTTAATTTCAAGGAGCACTTAAGGATAGTAAGCAGAAAAGCTGCCAATGTATCTCCAGCCCTCTCTCGCATTATGCCCAATACTGGAGGGTCTAGACAGAATCGTAGGATGCTACTGGCAAATGTGATAACATCCATTATACTATATGGAACATCCATTATACTATATGGATCACCTAGGTTGAGACACTGAAGAGAATTAAGAGTTTAAGGACTAGTCACCTCCATGCGAAATAAGGTTTAACGATAGTTCCGCATGGAGGATGGGTGGAAGGGTGTGTGGTTTTAGATGGTAAACATTCATCACTGTTGCTGAGATGTTTGCCCATCGCAGCTTCGTTTGAAAATATGATTTGTATGGTTGCATAGTTCATTGCTCTTCATGTGTGTCGGTTTATACTTTTATAGGCACTGGTAGCTTTTTGATTTTGATAAAAGTCAAAACATATTTTATATATTAAACAAATTGATTATTACTTAAGGCTCTACGTTACCTAGAACAAAAATTAAAATTGATGTCGATATTTAAATGCCAAAAATGCGTCTAAAATAAAATTTGAAATAGTATAAATCTCCGCTATCGAAAATTACAAAATATTCCATGAAAAAATTGTGTGTTTGCCACTTATGACATCTAATTAAAAAGGGATGAACTAAAAAATACGTCAATTTAGTTGATTCCTAAACCATTTTTACATCGAAGATACATTTTTTTCAATAAATTGATTTGTCAGCTTATCGATATAAATTAGTTTTCAATTAAATTTTCAATTTTCTCGCTTATTAGAACGAATTTTTATAAAAACGTGTGTTAATCGCTAGATAATATCTTCCTGAACGTACCCATATATACAACTTTTACAGATTAGTGGAAAAATATTGATAAATTTGGTTTGTGAGTGAATGGATTTTACCCAAAATGCATCAACTTTGAGACACAATTACAAGAAAACCATAGCGAATTTAAAAAAAGGCGTGTGTTACTCGCTTGCAAATAAAATTTAACTTTGCTATAAAAAAAAAAATTAAGCCAATGCCTAAGTTTATGTGGCCATAAAACGATTTGTAAGAAACACATGTTTTCGCAAATTGAGTAAAGTAGAGCCTTAATCAATTGGTTTATGACGTCGATTATTTCTTCTATTATTTCTGGTAAAACTCGATTCAAATAAATCTTAAGTCGATATTATGAAATGCTTATCGAGTTTTCATAGAAATAAAATAAGACTAGAATAGAAGACAGATGAAAGATTTACAATGAATTATTTCTATTTAAGGAAAAATATTGCAATCATTTACAAAATGAACCAATTGAAAACAATTTGTAGTTGAGCTATGGACCCGAACAAACTGTGTATATGAAGAATTAGTTAAGGAAATACAACATCTTGGATACGCCAGTTCAGGAAAAGCACCGCCTCTGGAAACCTAATTAATTCAAACGCTGAAGGAAATAATATATTCACAATGCTGGCAGGGTATGTCTTAACTTTGCAGTACAAAATGACAAAATTTTGTTATTTTACATTTTTAACATGCGATTCTAATTACAGATGAAGAAATGACTATGAATCGCGCGTAGACGGTAAACTTTTTATAACCTAAGAAAATACATCTTAAAATCAAATAAAGGGGAAATTATGTAAATATGGCCATTATACTCCAGCTTTTTAGGCCATAGTTTTGAATGAATAAATTTTGTGTAATATTTCCTGCATAGTTAGAACAATTCTCAACAACAGGTACAACAATTCTCAAAACTATTATACTTGTTTCGTTTTTACAGTAAACAGGATAATTTATTAATTATTCTACTGGCGAGATTATTAAAACCACAAAAAAAAATTCTATAATAAAAATATTATAAGAAAGCCATTCATCACCGACCCCCAATTAAATTTAAACACGGACAAACACAAAAAGATGTTCAGGAAGGTTTAAATAAAATGAGGGGAAAATATTAAACAGTTGGCGAGAACGTAAACAATCTACGACACTTTTATGTATTTTGTTAAATTTAAAATAACTCAAGTTTTTAATTTAACACAAATTCGATGCTTTAAAATTTATAAAATGCATCACAAATTTCTTTTTTAATTTATAACACATCTTGTTGGATCGGTTCGGTATATTGAATGGTTATATATACAAAAAAAAACTTCCTAGTTTTACCACAATCGATTTATTTTTATATTGATACTATAACTTGTGATGTTCATGGATGATTATCAAGTGTAGTATTTTATTTTCAAATAAACTTAATTTTACGATAATATGTAGATTTTACAATTAATGCTAGATGGCCTATATTATAGCTTAGCCATAAGTTTTAGAACGCATTCACTATTGAGAGTGCATACTATGAAAAAATAGATGGCAAATAGAATGATAAATATGTAATTAAATCTAAACATTTGTTAGGTTTTAGCCTTTAAGAGATAGAGTTTAACATTTATGTGGTTTTGAATTAAATGTCAAATTAAGTTGGAATTTATAAAAAAAAGTAATAATATAAAAAGTAAGTAATTAATTATTATTAAATTTAAATATAAATTATAAATTAATTATAGATTAATTATTAATTATTTCAGACTAAAAATATTTCTAGCATGTAATTGTAAGTATAAGTTCTAATTCTAATTGGAAGCAATTAATTTCCACTAATATGTATGGAATTATTTTTATATGATTTCATGCAATGTAATTTGACAACAAATAATAGATATAAATTCAAATATTAAAGATAAGTATCTTATTATATAATATAAATAATTATAATATTAATTCTCGTTTATGTGTTTCCTTGCAGCTGTTCCTGAAGGTGGCTCGAACAAGTGCCACTCGAACACATCTGTTCTAGAAAAAATAAGCGACTAAAGACATAAAACTGTTTCTTATTTACAACAAATAATTTGAAACAACTATAATTATGGGTAAATAATTTATGAAACTGGACTGATGGGTTCACTTATATTGTGCGGAACTAATATCGGCATTTATGTAAAGTCTTTCATTTATTTTTAAAGCACTTCGTTAATAAATAAAAACAGATTTTTATTTTTAATACGTATAATGTTTTTTTGAATAAAAATTAAGAACTATATTATATTTTATTAACGATTGAATTTTATAAATATTAATAGAATTATTATTTTTTGTTTATAAAATTATAAGTTTTAATTTTTATACTGGTTGTTGATGATACTACGGTTGTTGAAATATTAATTGTATCTATCGTCAGAAATACATAATGCATCGGTGTGTTGTTGCTGTGTATTATATATACAATAAAATGGTATAGGGTTTTCCAATAAGAGTGATATGATTTATTTTAAAAAAACACACTAATTGTTAAGGAAATTGAAATGTTTTCTATTTAATGTGAAGTACAATCGATACAATTAAGTTCTGAATAAAACGTCATTCAAATGGCCTCCACGACTTCTTCTGCAGGAACGAATTCGATTAACCCAATTTTCGAGCACTTTTTCCACTAAATCAAGTCGTATGTCATGAATAGCATGTTCAATATTGACTTGTAAAGCTTGAAGAGAGTTTGGTTTATTGCTAAAGACCAATGACTTCAAATAACCCCACAAGAAATAGTATAATGGTATTAAATCACTTGGGGCCATTCAATATCACAATTTCTTGAAATAATCGAATCTCCAAATTTTTCCCGCATAAATTCAATTGTTGCACTTGCTGTGTGGCACGTAGCCCCGTCTTGTTGGAACCAAATGTTGTCAAGATCAAGTTATTCCAATTTCGGCCATAAAAAGTTGGTTTTCATCGATCTATACCGATCTTCATTGACAGTAACGGTGTTACCAGCTTCATTTCGAAAAAAATACGGACCGATGATTCCAAAAACCACACCAAACTGTCAATTTAGGTGAATGTAATAATTTTTCATGAATAATTTCTGTATTTTCTTCGCACCAGAATCGACAGTTTTGTTTATTTAACCGCATCACTCAGATGAAAGTGAGCCTCATCGGAGAAGATGATTTTCTTAAAAAAATCGTTATCGTTTTCAAGTTGTTCCAAGGCAAAATCAGCAAATTCACTACGTTGATGATGAAATTGTAAACATTACTGAAATGACAGATCATGACATATTACAAATGGCCGAAACGTCATTTAAAAATCATATCATTCCTATTGGAAAACCCTTTATATAATAATTTTGCGCGTAGTATTTTGCGCGCGCGTAGTATTTTGCGCGCGCGTATTATTTGTTGTGCAGTCGCCAAGTATTTTACATATTGTTGCGACCTCTACATCACCATAAATACTGAGGATAAATAAATTCTGAGGATTCGCTGAATTTGTTGGATTGAAATTGGCAGGGGAAAATTTTCGATAGCTTTAACTCGCCGTACCGAGTGTGTTATGCCATCTTGGATAATTTGGTGATTGAGGAATTTGAGAGCAGGAACACCGAAACCGCATTTTGAATGTTGGATATATTCACTCCAAATTCGACGAGGAATTCGCTCTTCCTTTTTTTTACTATAGCCACCAGTATATCGATGTAAACAAATATAAAATCTAATCCTTTGACAACTTCATTCATGGAACATTGAAAAGTTTGCGCAGCGTTTCGTCGACCAAACGGCATTCGTGTGAATTCGAATAACCCAAAGGGGGTAGTTATTGCCGTTTTAAGTACGTCATCGGGCGCAATTGGGATAAGATGATAAGCTCTAACCAAATCAATTTTTGGAAACACACCGCATCCATTTAGGTGCATTGAACATTTTTGAATATGTGGGATCGGATAATGATCGAACTCGGTAGCCCTTCAGTGTAAATGTAGTGAACCACGTTATGTTTTGCTGGATTGGCGTAATCTGGTGTTTCAACCAAAGAAGGAAACATCTTCAAAAGTGAATCATATCCATTTTTAGTAGATGCGGATGGATTGGTGTAGGTGTTTTTACCATTGATGTCATTACATTCACACGAAGTTCGTCGTGGGATTTAAGAGGCGTCTTCCAGCTTGAAGAATTAAACGAGTAAAGCTTTTTCAGTTAATGTAGCTTTAATTACAAATAATTTTTGATATTGTATTGTATTGTTTGCACAACAGAAACGTGATCAAATAATAATTACAAAAATTAGAATGAACAAATCCGTCGATTAATATAGTGAAAGTAATAATTTAGAAATAAAATTATCGTAAGACTATAGATTGAAATTGAATAAATCCAATGGTATTACCACTTACAAGCAAAATTCTTTTAAAAATAAAATAATAAAATACATGATTATAATCGAAAATTTGAAAATATTATAATTTATTTTATTATTATAAGCAGTTCTCGTTTGTATTTGTACTTTCCATATATATTTTCGTCTGTTCGAAAATCGAATTTTCAAATGTGAATTTTCACATGGTGTAACATTTTTCCTAATATAATTCAGCAAAAAAAAAAAATTGGAAGAAAATCTAATAATGCTGGTAGTATATTGCCTTGTCATATATGAAAAACACATGAATATTTTACACGAAAGATATTTATTAACAATCACATTATGGATATGTATATAATATGTATGTGTATGAATGGAAATTCCAGTGGCGGTGGTGTATGGCACATATCCCCCATAAACAGGTGGGCTAATGAATAGCAAAAAATAAAAAATTTCTTTACGGGAATAAATTCAACAATACGTATTTTAATGCTTGGTGATGACTTTTTAATTTTTTAATATATTTGGGATACAAAAAACCGTTTTTATTTTGTATATAAGCTTTAAGATATGAAACGATGCTTTTATAAGCAATTTTATCAATTTTCGTATATTATGTAGGTATATAGATAGGTATATCGTATATTGATTGACATTTTTTTTATTTTGATTTTGCTCAAAATGATGATGATAATGCTGTGATGTCAAAGAAGAAAGAAACCAACAACAATTTGTGACTTTTTTTGTACGTACACGTTCATTATATACATATATCCATCCATACATATTATATAACTTTAGGCCTTTCAATTTATTTCATTTTTTTGCTTCATCTCATCGTCAGTCAATATTTTAAGAAGCATATATCTATACCAATATACTAACCATATATGTATGTATACATCGGGATACAAATATACTAAAATGCGCATTGGGATTTAAAAAATTTAATGAAATTGAAAATTTTTCGATTTAGTTTATTTACTTTAGTTTTTGGGTACTTTTCAGTAAATAAAGATTAAATTTGAATTTTTAAAGTATAAATAAATTCTTCTACGGAGTGCCTATATAAAATTAAACTGTCTATATAGTACATTTTGTAGTATCTAGAATGTGAAATAAATTATACATATGTGTCAAAATAACAAAGACACAAAAAGTTTTAACACAAGAATTTACACATGCAACTAAAAACTAGCGAACAATAATAAACCGCCAATGTTAAGTTCATGCGGGAATAGTTTTGTTATTTCATCACACGCCACATCCACATACACTGTGGAAAAATCGTTCTTTATTGATTTTTTATTTTCCACTTGAATTGTTATATGATGTCGTCTGCTGTCTATATACACCTCTATATTATTGTGTAGACTAACGTATAGTGTTTTTATCAACAATTTTTTTTTATATAAAAAAATTAGTCAAAAGGAATAACTCCGTTCTTATATACTTGCATATGATACATACATATACAAATAAACGTATATATAGTTTTCATACATCCGCTCTATAAATAACTAATATTTTGCCACGTGAGATTTTATGTATTCAAAAAAAATAATATGTGCATTGTATTGATACTGATATTAAACGTAAGTGGTTTCTTGGGAATTCAGTGATTTTTTTTATGATGCCACTCTATCCAAGATAAAGTTTTCCATTGAATGTTAAATTGTAAGATGGTGATTACAAAAAATTAGATCATTATTTTATCTCCTATATACATATATACATACATCTATGAAAACCAAAAATTTTGGAAGATTCTGGTGTAAAGTTAAAAAAACGAATAGCTTCGAGCAAAAGCCGCACATTATATCAGATTAAAATCACAGATTGTGTATGGCAGCTATTTTAAATATGATGCAAAAATTACGATCATATACTGTTAAAAATTTCTGACTTCTTTTGCTCACCAACTCACTTATGGCGATCGCATTTTGCACTGTTTCATAGTTTGTTCCATTTCTATCTATAGCACATGTTCCGTGTGTTCTAAATAAAATGTACATACATATATAGTAGGTAAGCTTTCATAATTACTTACGTGTACACAAACCATTTACTTTGAAATTTTTCGCCGTTCTTGTTTAGCCTGGTAAATGCACTTTAATTTAAAGCCTTATTTACGCCAGTTTAGAAAATTCAAGATCTGTAAAAAGTTAGAGATGGCTTGATTTCAAAATAAAAAATTTGCATTGCCGTTATTATAGTTTCAATCTGCAATATCGAGTAATATTGTTTGAAAATTTAATATAATTTTCTAAAAATGTTCATTATGAAAATTGGCTTATGAATTCAATTCGGTTTCGATTTAAAACATTTTGATTATTTTCTAGCATTAGCTTTTGATTTGAATCAGCCGCCACTTGATGTAGTAGCTTTACTAAATAATATTAACGAAGAACTTCTGGTCATTTTCAATATCAATGAGAAAAACTTGCTTACTTAAACTCCTCAAACTATGAGTAAAGGCGATGCCACATGCACAACCGTCAAACCGGTATTGTAAGCGATTTTTTTTCGATTGTGAAAAAGTCGCTACGTTCTGTTTTCCGTCCGGCATTAGATTTTCATTTGGTATAATAAACGGAAAACCCGGACGGATTTGACAGTTTTACATTTGTATAGGAAATCGCCTTAACAATATATCCATAACATATAATGCCGAAGAAATATGTTTATTTGAAATCGTATATATTCTAACGAGGCTTGTACAAACACACTATTGCCTGTCAAGAATAATAAAATTTACATCACTGGGCTATTACAGATAACGATATATTATCTCAAGTTAACGAACTATGTGTTAACAAAGGATGTATTGTATGTAGGTCTAATGAAATCCTTCTCAATTTTTTTTAGTTTTGTACGGCTGGTTAAGATTGATCTAGGGGCCTATTTGGGAATACGTTACGAATTGCTATTCGATTCGAACGATGAATTTTCTTCGAACGTAAATTGCCATTTGAGAATTCGATAAGTAAAACTGTTCACTCGTCGGATATAGCCGAGGGATTTTTTCATGGTTGAATCAAGTCACATTTATACGTTTTTCGTCTGCTGCAAAATATTGAGCAGTCCAAAAACTAGCCAATCAAAATTAGCTATTTCGTAAAAAAAATTTCCCTTCAAATCGATATAAAATGTTCACCAGGGACAAAATAAAATATGGTCAAATTTTAGCACAGTGTCGAGAAACAAAAATTGTTTGCTCGAACACGGCAGCTCTACATCACGCAAACATCAATCTATCAAATTGCTACACTATATGTTAATAAAGTAATTCATCCACCAGCTATAGACAATAGATACGACCATTGGAACGCGATTCAAATGATACGGTTTATGTCGATTGCGATTCGTACGAGTTAACAAACACTTCAGAGGTCGCGTCATATTAACGAGCAATACAATACGAAATGCTTTCTTAAGACCATTTTATAAAATAAATTAACTAAAAGTATAACAAAGTTTTACATTCATAATAATACTAATAATGAACAGTTTTAAAGGCCATTATTGGCCCTACCATATGGTGGCTCTCCTTTCAGAGATCGCTGCACAATTCGTTCCGGGTCAGCACGCAGAACGTGACCGAGCCAGCGTACTCGCTGAGATCTTACTTCATGCACAATATCGGGTATCTTCATCAGATCTACAGAGCTCGGTATGTACCATCTATTTCGCGTTTTAGGCCGTAAATCACACGCATGATTCTTCTCTAAAATGTAAGGAGCTATCTCTCGTACTCATCCGTCAGCGCCCAACTTTCACATCCAAACATAACAACGGGCCTGATCAACGCTTTGTAAAGCTTCAGCTTCACGGCACTTGATAAGTGTTTAGATTTTAGCAGTGGCCTTAGAGGATACAAAGAACGACAGCCAGCTGCCAGCCGCACTTTAATATCCCCACCCACACTGTTAGTGATAAGAGAACCCAAATATTTGAACCTCCTCACTCCCTTAAACGTGTGGTGGCCACTACTAAAATCTGGTGTGCCATTGTCTCTAAAACCAGAGATCATGTATTTCGTTTTGGACTCATTGATCTGAAGTCCAACTGAAGCTGAAAACTCTATGAGCGGATCAATTATTTCTTTCATTCCGTTGCTATTCAGTCCAATCACGCATATGTCATCTGCATATGCAAGCACCTGATTGGGCTGGCGATATAAGATGTTGCGCTGAGGTGTTTCAGTTTTACGAAAGACGTACTCCAACATGAGATTAAAGAGTATCGGGGACAGAGCATCTCCCTGCCGAACACCCGAGTTAACTGCAAAAATTGTTCCATTCGTCAGGCATAACTTTGGTTCGCCATACTAATCGAATAAGGTTGAAAAGACAGTTCCACAAAGTATCCTACAAATATATAATGGATTCAATTGCACCGAAAATTTAAGTGAGAGAGAGATGACAATGAATCACCGCATTTGCGATATAAATACAATTTTCGGGCTAACTGCAACTCAATTTAAGTTGGAGAATTTTATTTACTGCATGTTATATATTTAAAAATTAACATCACGGGAAATATTTTTTGCACAAATTTAAGCATGCGAGGTATGGAGGAGCTTCCCAAGATTGGCAGGTGTGAAATCTATCATCATTTTGGTTGTTGTTTAACCCTTTTGTGGTTAAAGAGGAATATTTTTAATATTCCGAAGATCTAACTCGGTATCACCAAGTAAAACTGTGTCAGAAGCCCCATCAATCGTTTAAATTTAACATACGGAATACGGTTTTTTCTACCGGAGAGAATCTGTGAGCTTTTAATGGGCCGCCACCTGTAGCCGCGATGTTTTATTTATTTTCGTTCCGTACTTTCGTTTTATTATAGTTGTGTTTGTATATTTTAGAACTAAAATATTTCTTAACTGCATTGCATTAACGCGCTGTATGATAAAAACTATGGCATATGGATTTGTAAAGAATTTCATGGCAAAATAAAATAAAATAAAATATTAATAAATATAAATAATAAATGATATTTTCGTGAAAACTGAATTTTGAACGAATCTTAAACAAATGAAGATACTATAGAACCACATAGGTCTTAATCAATAGATACTCAAATAAATCCTAGTTGGTTCCTCTCCGTTAAATATTTTGCAAGTTATAATTTAATATAAATCGTGTGTACTTTCTTTTCTGAATAAACCAAGAAATCACTCCTTAAGGATTAACATCTCACACCCTGACACCCTGTTATATGAATCTCGAAAAACTGCATGCTACATTGCTCTCAATCCGCCATAGTCAAACTGGTACATATATAATAAAAAAATTAATACGAGTTTAACTTAAAATTATAATTCATTGAAATCCTGACATATAGCTTTTATTTTTTGTTTTGCTTACTTTAAAACTGAACTATATATACTATACACAGCTATATAAGAAATCCACTATACATAAATATTGCATGATATAAAATCATCCAATATTAAACTTCCGTTAAAATTACAAAATTTGTTTTTTGTTTGTATGTATTCTGTAGCTTTATCCATTTTCCATTTGAGAGTTTTTCTTTTAAGAAAATATATGGATAACAAAAACAAATAAACAACGAAATAGCATAAAATATAGTTGTGGAAATAAAAATCCATTTATTTATCCATTCACACAGCAGAGCGATGAAGAAACTAAAAAAAATAAAAAAAAAAAGCTTAAGCTTAAAAGCATTTTTTTTCTCAATTTCAATTTTTTCCCGTATTTTTCGAAGCAACGAGAAAAGTAAATTTATGATCTCATCTATCTTACTCCTTTAAAATAAGAAAAAAAAAATATTTCATCCATGTTTCGTCTTGGATTTCGAGAAAACGCGAGCTCAAAACTTTTCACAAGTATTCTTCGTATTATTATTGTAAATTTTTTTTTTTTCGGTTGGCATTTAAAATTATATTTAGGATCATGAAGAGTTGTGTGTGCGCGAATATAAAACATGAATCAACGAATATAAATTTAAATATATCTATTTGCTTTCACGTTGCGCTACATACATTCAAATATATGTATATATATATATAGCATTGTGCTTTCATATTTTTATTCGCGGAATTTATTTAACTTAATTTTATTACAGTTTACACATTCATTAAATACAAGTTGGTTTATTTTACGCCAATAAACATTCATACATAAGTAAGGTTTCAAACGAAAATTGGAAAACGAACAAGAAAATCTCTCCCTTCTGCGCTAGTTTAAATTTATTTACAATTGTCAAATAATATTTTTTTGGATTATATATTTTCACTATATATGTATACAATACATACACATATGTTATATTATATACCCTGGTTGCCATCATGTAGCATATGTTACGTGCGATCATTTTACACGATAATCCGGGAAAATTATGTTAAGATAAAGTTTCTCTGTTGTTTTGCGTTTTGTGTTACAATTACAACAATAAGACGTTAATGACAGTTTATTGAATAAATGGCAAATATTGCGTAAGTAAATTGAAAAAAATTTGAGTACATACATATGTACCTATCTATAAATTATTTTATTTTGATCAGCTTATTTAAATCATATATTAGCGATTTGGGCGATACAAATGTCACGTAAAAACTATGTTTTATTAAACCTTAAGTTATAAACTAAATTTGTCAGAGTAAATTGAAAAGCTCAATATGTGTTTGACGATTACTGTAATATTTTGCTAATCATTCTGAAATCCCTTACTAAAATTAAAAAGAAATTATAAATATATACAAATTATATTGGGTAAATTTCATTTTTAGTTTTTAATGCTATTTGCACTGTTGATATCCATTTTAATTTGACTTTGTTTTTCAACTGAGCATTTTGACTAATGTCAGTTTCAACCTGTTACAAAATTTTAGACAAAACAAAGAATTCGAATCGAACGTTTAGCAGAGTCTTTTTAACGAAATCTATAGCGAAGACAAGAAATGAATACCAACTTGAGTTTGGTCAAATAAAATGCGCCTCATTGTTCACAAAAGATTTAATTTCAATCATGCTATTCGTAATAACAATTTCATAAAAGTGAACAGTTTTGTTAAATATTGACAGTTTTGCTAGAATATTTCTGTATATATATTATATATACACTATCAGAATACATAAAACCATCATTATCGTTATAACATATTAGTTAAAAATCAATTTTTAAATTTTATACCTAGTTCAGAATTTAAATTTAATATCATTCAAAGTATTGGCTATGTTATAATAATAATTTAATAATTAAAATTTTCCTAAAATATTAACTATAAGTGTTAAAACTTCAAATTTGATCTTGTGACTTTACTCCTTTTCACAATTACCCTAACATCCAAGCACGTCTAAGATATTCATTCATTCAACAAATGTTTGTTAAATTCTAACTTTTTTAAATCAGTATAGTTATATTTTATGTACAATTTTAAAATAGAAATTTCACTTGAATTTATATGAAAATATCTGAAATTATTGTAATAAAAAACAAACAATTAAACTTTAACTCACAATCATAATTTCGAAAAATAATAATAACAATAATTAAAATTAACCACAAAGCTCACCATTAGTAAATACTCGAACACGCGACTAATTGGACCAATTCTTTAAAAATTAACGAGTTCTGTGAATATAATTTTTAATTAATTGCTATACCAATTAAAAATGTCACATTATAATTATATCAATTTACTTTGTTTCAAATAAAACAAATAAATTGTATATACAAAACAAAAGGATTGAAAAAACTACAAAAAACCCAATAAATAAATTAAAAATTTATAAACTAAAATTAAACCATTTTTAATTTGGCAAAAAAAAATCGAATCGAAGCTATTATGTATGTCGTGTTAAAATTCATTTTTTTTTTATATGTAGTCAAATAAAAATAAAATAAGTTTTTATTTTTATTACAAATATAAATTATTTGTTTATTTGTTAGGAATAAATTGGTTTAGCGTGTTTCCATCTGTTTTTAAATTGAAATTGATTTTGTGGTGTTCTTTTATTATTATTGGTATTATTTCTTAATTTAGTATAATATAGTGTTTTGTGAGCATTTTGATACATTTGGTTGAAGGCTTTTATACTTAATTAAATGATTAACAAAATATGATAAAATTACGCAAGTCATCTATATATTTTTCATGTTTTGATCTGTTACTGTTTAGCGGATTGAAATTGTTGAATCTAACTGATGCTGCTCTCTCTGTTTTATTTATTTAGTTTTAATTATATATTCTCTATAGCTTATGATTATTTGATTTATGAAGCAACTCCATTGCCCTGTTTAATAAAACATCAACTAACAATTTGTCAGTTAGAGAAGAGCTAGACGACTTCACGTTTATTAAGCATGGCTAAAATTCGATGACATGAACTTGGATAGTACATATGTGCTTTTTAAGAGGACGGCGCGGCACCACTTGCCACACAGCGCGAGAAATATTAGCCATATTGCCATCGAAATACCCAGGATCTCTTTGATCCCATTGACTTCTTTCTGTGGGACTACGAAAAAACTAAGTTTTATGCCAATAAGGCCGAGAGGATTGCAGAGCTGATGGACGATATTATACACGTTATAAATGATATTCATATCGAACTATGCCAAAATTCATGGACAATTTTGATAAAAGAAATATCACTTAGTGTTAGTATTAGGAAACAAGTGTATCTTGTCAGTACTACCAACAAATCTAATTTTATAATTAAAAAACTTGAATAGTTGCCTTTGGCTTTCGTGTCGATTAATCACGTTTGCATTTGTTTGTTCATATTTTTGAAAGTTTTATTTTGAATTGTGTTTGTTTTGTTGTAAATTTCTTTATTTTATAATAAACAGAAAAGGAAATAACCAACATTCTTTTGCATATCACCTAGTCTAAAATAGGGAACAGATTTACTATATGTCACAGATTTACTATATGTCACCGCCCTCGTTAGCACAGTAAGTAGCGTCCTTGCTTTGGTATTCGAGGATCTCGGGTTCGATTCCCGGTGGTGACCAAAAATCACGGTTGGGTGTTTTTAATGTGTAAGTATATGTGGTTGTCCGAGTATTGCAATTAGGTGGGCCCATTAGTGGCATTGAGTGCTGGAGTAATCCGCTTAACTTAAATTATAAAAATATGTCACCGTCGTTTTTGACAATGGCGCCACTTTTGTATACAGTGGATTTTACGTGAAATATGGTGATTGGTGTCTTAGATAAATCCTACAACACTTCGTTTGTTAGCAGGATAAAATAATGGTTTGAATCTAGGGTAAAAAAAATTGTAAAGAAATGTGCATAGTTTCATCTGTTAAATCTCAAATGTGAGATTGAAATATTTGATTTTTATTTATAATTTAATTCGTTGTAGGTATATCTGAATTTAAAATGAATTTAATTCGTTGTGGATATGAATGTAATTCGTAGGTATGAATTTAATTCGTTGTAGTTTCTTAACTCATATATTACAATTAAATTTTCTTTTTTTTTACTTTTTTCTATTAAACTTTTCTATTAAACTGAGATCTATCAATTACAAAACTAAAAAATTAATGTAGACGACTTCATTGCTTAAATAAATATATATGTATGTACAATTTTCATCCGAAATTCCTCGTTTGTATATTGCACTCTGTCGATTTTTCTAAAAAAAAATTAAAAAACCTATTACACTGTAAAATATAAATAAATTTAATATTATTATTAAGCTATACTGCGAAAATATTTACTTTACCTTTGAAATTATGGCGCTACTAGCACGTCGATGACAAATAGTAAATCATAGCCAAAAATAGTGCAGAACGGTCTACAGACATCCACAGTATTTTTTTTTAAAAAGCTATTTGAACATGTCTAAAGATTCAGCTAGAATGAATCCGTTCCGTTCTATGCCCGTTTTCATAGAAAAACGGCCCAATAAGAATAACAACGATTCTCTGCTCCCCAAATTTGACAATTTTGGTTATTGACGTACCCATTAAGATGAAAATGAGCTTCATCGCTAAAGATCATTTTTGATGAAAAACCTTCATTTCCTTCAAGCATCTAATTAACAAAACGACGGCGATTTAAATGGTCTGATGGCTTCAATTTTTGAGTTAGTTGAATTTTGTATGGATGCAAATGAAGATCAACATGCGAAACGCGTCGTACGTACGAATTCATGTTTACTTGGTACGATATAAAATTTCCCTTATTCTTCAATACGAATTCGAGCCAATTTTTTTCGATTATGAACGGATTTCTGTACATTGATGAATTAGTTGACGACTCCCAAGAAAAAGTATTTTGGAAAGATTTTTTTTAAATAATTACATAATTTAGTTAATTTAATTAATTGTGTTAAGGAAATAACTATACATTTAATTAATGATTGTAATTTTTTTTATTGAATTTACAAACTTTGTCATACATATTGTTACGAACACAAAATATTTAATTTTTTTTTTATTTATATCCCATTGGATTTGCAATAGTGCCGTATCGGTTGTAATTAAATGTAATTGGTTGTAAGCATCATTCACGAAATTTGATTTCAATTGGGCTATTTAGGAGGACATGAAGAGAATCTGAATAAATCTTTCATCTATAATTAAATGTACAAAAAATGTTGTCAAAAATATTTATCTTATTGAATTTATTGTTATTAAAAACGAAAAAAATGTTTGTGTTATGACACAGACAATAAATGAAAACTAAATATTTTTTTATATTCAAACGTCAAAAACATTTACCCAAGGTTTAAAATCCGTAGAGGTATAACCATGCAAAATAAATTTCCCAATGAATACATGACAGTGTAAAAATGTTTGATTCGATCGCATTCAGAAATACCAATTTGATACGTATCGTATTCAAGAATAGGAACCCTGGTTTAGTAAATTTAAGCTAGACGTTTTTATAATTGTGTGCATAACTTGTGATATTTTAAGAGAGATTGGCTCTTTGGCTTTGCATGTAGAGCATGGAATTGCCTCCAGTACAGCGGCTGATTGCAATCAGTACGTGCGTGATGTTTATGAAAAATATATTTAGAAGAACATTGTGTACCGATTGGCGGTCTCAGCGTCATCGTGGAAATCGATGAAAGTAAGTTTGGGAACCGCCAACACAATTGGGGGCACCATGTAGAAGGGCAGTGGGTCTTGGGCGGAGTCAAACGGAAAAGACTCGATGATTCCAATGCTGAGATTCGGGGCCAGTGCTTCTTGGTAAAAGTGGACACGAGGGGTCGGCAAACTCTTACCGAGATTATTTAATTATTCATTATTTTATAAGATTCTATAAAAAAGTTATATACAGCTGTTGTTTTACTAATAACAATGAAAATGTCTATGTTAGATACTGTATAGGAACGAAGCGCAAATTTTAGCGAAAAAAAACTCGATATAGGAAAATAATTTTTGTAAAGTAAATTCAGTATGCAACCAAAACTGCTAGATTTATTGTTTCGTCATATCTAAACTTTGAAAACTATTTATGTATTTAAAAATAATTTTAGCGGTACATTCTGAGGTACCAACCAAAAAATTAAATTGTTTCTTTAAAGCCTACTAGTATGTATGGAAATTATATGCTTTTCTAGCAAATTAGAAAAAATTTTATCGAATTTTTTTTCCGCTAAAATTTGCGTTTGGTTCCTATACAGAAATACCAATTCATTTTCGTATCGTATAACGATACGTATCGTAATCAGGAATAGGAACCCTAGTTGATGTGCTTGGTTCATTACGAACACTTACACTAACAGCTGCCACTGCATCAGGAGTACGAACTGGATGAACATGTTGATACGGTATACGACCTTCCACTGCATGAGTCCATGTCGAACAAAATTCTCACGTAATTTAAGAAATGTTTTTGTTTTTGAACTGTTATTTTCATAATAAATATGTTGTGTTGTTAGCGATTCCATGATGATAAATAGCCCATATATGTATGTCAAAGAATTATTTAGAACAGATAACATTTAGTACTAAAATCCATTGATTGAAAAAAGGACAACAGATTGCCCACCTTGTGCGTACTACATATAAATCATAATTTTGTGTTGGTGTTTTTAATAATAATTTCAATTCGAGTGTGATTAATATTTTGTCTTATAAATATTATAAATTACGAAGAGGCACTAGAAGCTTTCGATCATTTAATCGATTTGTACGCACGACATATTATGTCGTCGTTATGGTTATGTCGTCTGTAAAAATTTAAATTTGTGTTCAGTTTCCGGTCTGTTTTTTCCCTCTATTCATTATGTTGGTTTTTCCGGTTTTATTACGAATTGACAATTATAATTTTGACAAAAAAAACGGAACAATTCTGGAAATTAGATTTTAGCATATGGTTATGCACTATGTTTTGTTGAGTGTAAGATTTAAAAGACATAAAACGTACAATACCCCGAAAACAAGAAATACTATTTTTATTTAATATAAGGTCATCTGTTGAGGAATAGATTAATCATATAAATATCAAAAAATAAATCTTTACATAGAAAGCGTTTTATAAATTGTCATTGTTGAGACTAAATTATGCCATGATATGAATACAATTTTGTATAACAATGTCGAGGTTTTGGCAATGAAAGAACACCCCTAAATGTTTTTAATAGAAATCGTGGAGGTAACATATCTAGAAAACATTTATTTAAATTAGTTGCAAATATTTTTTAAATAATCAATTTTTTCAGGTTTTTCTTGCTTTTTTTGTATACATATAACTAAAATTTCACATGAACACCTCTGTAAACAGAACCTATATTCACAATTCACAGCCAGCAACCACATAAGTTCTATTTATTTATTTCATGTATTAATAAACCCACATTTAACGATGAGTAAAAAACCAACCGTTTTGAATTAAGATCATCGCACATTTTGCTTTAATCTATTAAGTTCTTCTTATAATCCGCATCGTTGCGGATATGAAAAAGAAAATTTCGCGCCAACATAAAAATAAGTTTGTATCTTTTTGGAATGTATTTCTAGTAGAGTGTCTGTTAAATTTAACATTGGCGTTGTTTTTTTATATTTCTACTATTATTACTAATAATATTATTATTACCATTTTTTTGTTGTTTTGCTTCTGTTATTAAATTATTTTTATACTGTGTGCTTTAAAAATACAGCGTACATACACACAAAATCAATAGACACAGTTTTCTCGCTCAATTAAATTTTAATTTAATAAAATAAAATGTTAAAAATACAGAAAATATGTATCTAGATAAATATCTGACTAAAACTGAAAAAAAAAAACACAAAAAATCGAACCAGAGAGATAACAAATTTCTATGCATATTATATAAAAGGGAACTGAAAAATTTACTTTTTAGGGTGTTTTGATTTAATGAAATTTTTTATTAGATATAAAATCCGGGACGAATGGTAAAAATACCCCAAACACCAAAAATGTACGTAGAGTACATAAAGTTTCTTTTAATTAAATTATATATTATTATCTCCGATCTAATAAATTGATTATCATTTAATTTTTGGGTTTTCAACCTAAATAGGATTTTAGGATTTATTTATTATTTTATTTCAAATAAACATATCGGAATAAATCAATATATTTATAAAGAATAAGTAGAGATTTAGTTATTTATATGTACATATATTAGATTTGTAATATTTCAACTGTTTAGGGGCTGCGACCTGTCATCGCCAAGCCAACAAGATCGTCTCATCGCCAAGCCAAAAAGATTGAAAAAATCGAAAAAATGTACTTGGAAATACGAAAACAGAAAAGTAATCTAAAATTCTAGTTAGAAAAAAGGATACGTTTTTGTTTATTTTAGTTTTAAAATGTTGTTGTAGCGTTGCTATAGCATTACTAATAAAATTCAAATATGTAAATAAAAAGATTGTCTCTTTCTCTCTAATAGAGTTTTCGATTACTTTTCTCTTTTCGTTTTTTCCAGTATAATATTGCCAGTCAATTTTATATAGTGGAATACCAGCTTTAAATACTAAAAACAAAACAATGTAAATGGCAGCTGACAAAAACTAAATTAATAAACAACATAGTAAAGTTAAATCTAACCGAAAATTGAAAAAATTTTCATTGTTCTTTGAATTTTATTTTATTTTACGATTTCTATTTTAGAGACACTCGTTCGTATAACAAGTGAAAATTGTATGCATATTGAGGCATTTAATTCACAGATAATTCAACTATTTTTTCAGAAATAAAATTAATTTAATTAATTAATTAAAATATAAGTACCAACATTTTTTAGATTTTATTTATATGACATGTAATATGTCATTTTAAAGGGTTCATTTTAACAATTCTAAATGTATTTATAAAATTTTTTTTTAGCGAATTATATGAATATGTAGCAAAAAACCGATGTCCTTTTTCTCTGGAAGTTGAAAGTCAAAAATTTTTAAATGTGTATAAGGTGATAAAGATTATAGGAAAACTATAGAGAAAATGAAATGTTCAATATTAGTTAAACTACAGGGTGTTGAAAAAATATGTATATAAATTAAATTTGTGGTCCAAGAACGGCCATCAATTGTTACAGAAAATACATGGCATTACATTATATATCCTATCCGTAACCGTAGATGAGATAACGGACGTTTCGTTTTAACATCTACTCCGTAAATACATATATGCCCAGTTGACGTTGATCCAAACATGCATGAAGGCCTCCAAACGTTAGATCAGATGTAGTCGGCCTAGGCCCACAAGATGGTTGCACTTATTATATAGCAAAACATAATCAAATAGTAACCATAGCGAATGTATTGAAATATAGATATCTGGAATACGTTTACTAAATTTGTACAGGCCATCTAGATGTTCAGTGGGCACGGGTATGTATTTTGTTGAATATGTACTTCTCGGGTTCAATAAGACGTGATGCCTTCAATCACGATAACTGCCGACTATAGAGAAATCCTCTATCGGCAGTTATCGTGATTGAAGGTATCAATGTAAATTTCGTTAAACTTCCTAATTACCCTTATATGCATAAGGTCCGTTATAAAGGACGACTAGTAAATAAATTTAAAAAGTCATATTGAAAGCAAAATTGGTATATATAAGTGTATATATCAGTAAATGCATATTTCATCTATTGTTTTACACATGATTAAAATCAATCATGTTACAAAATCAGAAGGCCTGACATCCCCAAACAAATCACTCCACGTGTGGCGCGCAAAAAATAAACGTGAATATTTATTCCGCAAAATAATCAATTTTAACAATAAACACGCTAAAAAAATCAGGTAGGTAACACTAATATACCTAATGCGTATGAAATGGTTTTTGTATTTATTTTTGATAAACAAATGTGTGTCTGATAACGACAAATGGCCGTCATTTTAAACGGACACTATGCACTCCATGAAATTAATTCAAATCGAGATATGTATATAGCTTTATTTTGGAAAACGAGTGCGTTTATCTGCAAACTCCATGAGCAGAAATTGATGATGAAACTGGAACGTGGAACTAGCCGAGAATTTGTCGCTTCAATCCACGGTATGGACATTAGCACATTATCATTGAAGGACTACCGGATGGTTAGTTTAATGTTTACATATGTCGGTATGACGCCTTTTGCGATTATATAGAGGTGCGATCTGAACCAATAACGGTGCAACGTTACGACAAAAAAAATCCTGGCCAACAATACATTGTCTTCAAGTAATAAAAAGTACAATGCCCATCTAAAAGAGTTCAATGACTTGATCTAATGTAAGGAAAACCACTCATTTGTGTACAATATGCAAGGTTACATTATGCCTCACTGCCAAAAAAGGCATTTTACTTGGAACCGAGTACGTCTCGCGACCCATTCATGCCACCTCATTTCGTTACAATATTTTCAAAATAAAAGATTGATATCTGAATGGGGATGATCAGTACAGATGGTATATTTTCCAATATAGAGCATATACATGGGAAACGGTCTTAGTCATCACAAGCACATTTCGAATAGTTTAGTTCACCCGAATTGTTTTCTATAATTTAAAACAAATAAAACAATTACAATAATTACAATTTAAAAGCACACTGCTCACTAGAGACAGTCTCTACCGCATTCAACTTTTTTATTGATTTATTCACAACTGCCAAACCTCCCACTGTCAATAAACACTTTAATTAGTACGTGAGTAACACAAATAAAAGTTAAAAAATTATTTGTTAATAAGTTTCCGCCATCAGTATGTAATAAATTTAGTATCAATCAACAAATGAACCTAGATTTTTTTTATAACTAATTAAGCTATACCGATTATACGTATATATGGTAGACGAATGGCTTTGACAACAAGAAATGCAACATGTTCTTGATTAATAGAGAGTGTAAGAGAAAAACCTTTGATTATTTATACGATCGTTTGAGACCATATTCTAAACAGCAATCGGAAAGCACAAATGACTCACATTTCCACTTCTAATATTGTTCCAAAGGTAAATATCTCAGAAATCGATTAAACAATTTCTCACAACTCGATGTGATTTTCAACAATTCAAAAAAATATACATAAATTGTAAATCGATAATTCGCTATTGTTTTAGTTCTGTTCCCTAATTAGGCCATTTAAAGAGTATGCCAATAATTTTGGTAGCCGATTTTTCAGCTTACTAAAAATGAATATACATTTGCGTTTTAACAATTTACCCTACAGACAAAAATATGTTTCAATAAAATTAAATTGTATATTTAAAAATAAATAGTATAGTGTGATGGTATACTTACAAAATATATTTAGTTTCATTGCAGTTTCTTTCATGCCATATTTTACTAATTCATTTGTGGCACGACACACTAATGTTTTATCATTATCTTGCCGTGTTGGTGTAAAACTAAGTGTTGATGTACTTAAATTACCATCTGGTGAAACCTGAAAATATACACAAACAAACAAAAAAAAATATTGATTCAATGTTATTTTCGATTTTTATTTACATGCGGTTTTCACGTTGAACCCCAAACTAACGAACAATACTCGTATGTACATTATACAGTTTGTAGTGGTTTCACCTTCATTAAAAACATAATATACATTGCATGCGATTTTGGTTTTTGCCTCCATCGCACGGAATCACATAAATTACTCAACATACTTGCATGTACATATTATAATTATATGTACACATATAGAATGTCATTACATTTTTTTTTATGTATACCTGTATATGTATGTGTACAATTAATACTTATTTTGTTTGTTTAATAATTTTGTCATATTTGTAAAGAATTAATATATTAGTACATACTATAAAAAATAAAAATCATAGTTTTAATATGTAAATATTTATTTGGAGTAACAACTTGAAAACTATTTTTTGTAATTTTGTAATAATAATAAAAAAAAAACGTTGGAAGTTAATTCAAATCACTTACGTAAATATTTTCTGTTTTATTTTAATTTTCCTAAACTTGTTAACACGTTTTACTTATGCATATATTTATCCAAAGGAATTAAAAAAAGATTACGAGATGGTGCATACGCTTTAAGGGATACATATAGCATAGCTTGGGATACACTCTCATCGTACACGGTTTACAATTATATTTACATAAAAATTTCAATTAATGTTATTACTCCGATAAATTAAACAAGAAAGTGCTTTTGATTGTGTCATTTCCAAGTGCATTAACTGCATAAACAAATTGTACTGATCTGGCTGATATCTTGTCGAATAGAAGAGACAGATATCGCATACCAGCCTTAAAACAATTTCGTATAGTATCAATTAATTGGGCAACAGGAAACCGGCAACAGACATAAAGTTAATTTTGGTTAAGATCAATTCCAACAGAGGTTAATTGAAAAACTTCGATTGGCGGTGATACATCAAGTGGGAAGGTTGAACAAATCGAAAAAAAAAAATTTCAATGACTGATTGAAATCAAACCAAAATCTACGTAGCAAAATTTACGACATAATCAATAACTTTTTGTAGTAGTATAGCAAAAGAAGAAACAATCCAACGATGGAGAAGCAAACAAATTTTACCATCATTCACAATAACCATTTTCTTGTGGACACTGGTGCTAATATTTCAGTTGCACCTATTTTAATTTTGAACAAATCTCCAAAAACTGAAATTTTATATTTTAATTGCAGGTAATGGTATTAAAATTAGTATACCTACGGTAATCAGTTGGTAAAATTAAATCTGTCGTTGTCGTTTCCTCGAAAATTTCATCTCCCTTACATTTATAGTACCAAAACAAAATATGCTAATGACTGTCGACGTTGCGAAAACTACATACCAACGTTTGAATGGTTGTTCCTAAGAAGTGCCCTAGTGCCGTTCTTATTCAATTTTCCATTGTACCTTTGTGGTTGTACAATCTTGTCTAAAATAGATTTGGTAAGGCATTACCACCAAATCGTTGTTTTTTCTAAAGACACATTTAAGTTTGTCATTACGGCTCCTTTCGAAATCCAGTTGGATTTCTGAGTTAATGCCAAGGGCCTTAACTTATAATATAGACGATATAATAATAGCAAGTACTGGTGAAAAACAACCTAAACATCATTTCGAAGTTCGAGTGACTTTTTAATTTTGGTCTAAATGTAGGGGCATCAAAATCTGTATTTTGTGAGCAAGAAATTAATTACTTAAACTACAAGGTCGACACGATATCAAACCTTCCAATGAATTAGTCGAGGGAATAAAAGTTTGCCTCAACCTACAAGTAGTATACGCTACGTTCTACGTTTTCTGCAGTAAATGATAAATTACTTCCATAGATGAATAACACAAATGGGTAGACATTTCACCATAGTCCACATCAAACATTACATTTGCAATTTAATTTACAATTTACCTCGATTATACGCCATATCAAAGGTTAACATAATGTAGTCGTCACTACCTTGCGTCCAGGCAACCGATCTTTATAAATTGATACAATTACCTACATTTATCGAGCAAAATTTAATCCTCTTACCACAGAAACAAAACAACGATAACTCTGATTACACTAAATGAAAATCCCAATTTTAAACTTGTACTATACGGCCTATTGCTGGCTTAAAAAAATTAATTTAGTGTGAAACATCTACACAGGAATCGATAAACCTTTCCCTTCAAAGTTTTAAAATAATTTGCCAAATGTTCTTTTTAGTTTTTCTTAAATTTTATAAAGCTAATTTATTAACCTAAGATTTTTTGAACTACATAACTTTCTTCTGAATTTCAGATTTCCGTCTGAAATTCCAATTGAATAGCAAGTGTACCTTTCGAAACATAACAATTTTTCTATTAACGCTGTTATGTATTAGGAAAAAAAACTACAACTTTGTGCCAAAACTTTAAAAATATCGATCATGGATTTTGGACAACCCCATGTTTGTAACTGAAATTAAAATGAAGCAAAAAAAATCAATAAATTTAAATTACATGCTTTAGTGGTGATCGATATTATTGGGTATAAATTATTATAAAACTTCAGTTTAATTTGGACATTTGTTTATTATTTTTAAAATCGAATTTATCTTTGTATTTTGGACAACCTCCATAACTTGTATGTTGAACAAAGTTTTTTGACAATTTAAGAACTCTCCTTGATACATTTACTCTATTATGTTGGTTCTCTGGTATTGCAAAATACATTAAGTACAATGTAAATATACAAAGCAATTTCTAATGTGTTAAATAGAAAACCAACACAAATGTACCACAAGCCTGATTGTCACCAATATTATCTAATTTTTTCCGCGCTTGTACATGAAAGTATTGGTCATCAATACACTGTACAAATGAGTGAGACGTAAACATTTTGGTTTAAAAAATGAACGAATTAGGCAGCATAGTAAAAGTGATATCGCTCAAAGTAATTGAATGTAATTAACCACATGGAATTGGCTACGAGCCAAAAGATTGGCTTAATGTCGATGAGCTCGGACCTATTAAATGGGTTACATTTTCTCGGAATCAAGTTTCAGAGGATTGTATTATCAACTGTTTCCGAAAAGCGGGATTCGTAATTCAACCACCAGCAAACGATATAGAGATTGAGTAACAACTTTAAACAGCAATTTTTAAATCATTATTTCCAATTATACTGCGACATTAGCTTTAGGTGGGAGCGTGAAATCGTAAGTAGAAGGTACCTTTTTTTTCAGCGGGTAATCATATCACCTTTCAAATGATCTGTCGCTTTTTTATTTTGTTAAAATAGAAGAATGCGAAAATCTGAAAACAGAAGCGCGCAGGTGATGTGCTACGTATACCGAAATAAAATTTTTATTCTGCCATCATGAGAGTGTGAAATCGATATCGTTTTTGACTCGAATGCGAAAATTCCTTTTAAACTTGTACTCATATTTCTTACCTTTCGAACAATGTATATCGTTCAAATTTTTCAGGAAGTTATCAATTTTGGTGAGACTTACAGGACTCTAGAAAATGTATCTTATAGTAAAACAGAAGCTGCAAAATATTAAAGAAATTCAAAAAGATTTAACACTGCATAACTATATATTCAATTCACATCAATTCTGTTGTAAATTGAGTAGCATTCAAATTAAATAAGTCTAATATGAAATAACATCATAACTATAGATGTGTACTTTTAAAAGTGGTTTTAGGACTGTTTAACATGTTTGGTTAACAATCGATTTTGTGACCAAAAATAACTTCAAACCGAAACATGTGAATAAGTTTTCTTAGAATCGATTAAATAAGAAATGACAATACATATCTTATATTCTGAGGATTTTTCCATTTATGTAAATATCCTTTAGATGTCTATTTCTATATTTGTTACTCTAGCATGTATATATATTTTCTTGTACAAATATATTTCACATCCGACTTGAAAATGTGATGATTTATTTCTATTTATATAATTGATGCTTGATCACGTCTTTACTTATGTATATAGAAAAAGAAAAACGTAAAATTGGAATACCAATTTTCAATGTAGTTTGAACATTTTCTTGACACACATAATATCATTTTCGTTTTTGTGTGAACGAATTTCATTACGTTAACTCATCATACGAACACAAGTGTATATAGGCAATACATACACCTATTGGTATATATGTGTGTATGTATCCAAACCAAGAGAGTGTATACAATTTCCCTAAATAAAGGACTATTATATATTATATATGTATGTATTTATCCTTTTGCTACGGCTTTTTTTTTTTTTTAGAAATTTTGTGCTGCTCAAGTATCAATTTACTTAATAGAAAATAAAACCCTCAAATGAAATACAATTTTTTTTTCTTTTGGTTTGCGCCAGCCTCTTGACAAAAAATTTAAATTTTACCCCAAAACGAAAAAAAAAAAAAAAAAAAGAAATTTGTTTTAAAATAGGTTTTATTGTAATTGAACCGAAAAACCTAAAACAAAAACACTGTGTAGGAAAAACAACGAACACAAAAAAAAAAGTTAAATAAATTGAATAATGAAAGACTTCGGAGGAAAAAGGAGAATCGCACCTTTAATTTTCTTCTCGTTTTACGTTTTTTTTATGTTTAGTTAAATGGATTAGTGAACAGTTAACAGATAAAAAAGAAAAATATGGATAATGTAGTTAAAATAAGATTCATAAAAATTGTTTTTATATAAAGAAAACAAAAGAGTTCCCAAAGAGTAATAAAAGCAAATTAATGTGCTCTATATTGTACATCCATACATAATATATACGGGGATACATGTTTAAACCTAAGGGATTTATAATGAAATGGGTGATAACTAAAATACTTTGATAAATATAATATATAGAGACTCATGCAAGGTTGAAGGGGTTGCATTTACTAAGGCGTTAGTATAATCCATACTAAATTTAATTTCTAGGAGATATTTTAAGAATTCTGTTGATAATTTCTACTGCCATCCCTACTGAATCTACAATTAATTATGGGCTTATAGGGTTGAGTGAAATATTCCAGAGGTTTAGTGTCAAAAAAATCCGCCATCCCTGCTATCATCCTGATATTTGCTTTGTAACACGCGAACCATATTACAAATTGAAAAATCTTGGCTCAATTGTTTTTGAAAACTCAATTAAATGGTACATTTGAATTTAATATTATTAATACCAATTAAAAATTGATGTAACTTGTATTTGAATATATTGTATGTCAAATTGATTCATAATCAATAATGTTTTGCTTAGGCATATAATTACTAAGGTGAGAAGGATTATGGGAGTATGATAAACAGAAAAAACGGCACACAAATAAAAATAATCAATTCTACTTCATACCCAAGAAAAAAGAAGCAACAAATTAATGAAGAAAGGTGCTGAGACTGGTAAACACAAGCTTCATTCATTGCAGCTATCTGCCTGAACTCATTTTGGTGCTTGCAAAAAGTTCAAATCGTTAATATATATAACAATAAAGTAATCAGATTTAAATTTTATTCAAATGCTTAAGTACTTCACTTAAGTATACGTATTTGCTTATATGTAGTTGCTAAATAATACGATATTTAATTGAAACGGTGCCAATTAGTGTTTGGCAATCACCGAAACTTATAGCTAAGCAGAAACGGCAATTCGCCGATAACGATAATTAATCAAAAATGGTAATCCACTGACACCAAGAGGGTTCACCAAAAACGATAATTTTAATTTTTGGACTGTAATCAGACGTGTTTGTTTTATTTTTGCAAAATTGACTGAACGATTTTTAGGATCGGAAATCCCATCTTGGTTCCCATCATTCAAGTTAAAAATAGAATTTTTATTTCAAATTATATTTTCTGAAAATTTATAAAATTAAAATATTTGTCGAACATTAGGTGTGTTCTGTGTTGTCTTGACAAAGATACAACAACAATTAACATTACTTAAATGATCATACAATTTAAATAAACCAAAAAAAAAATCGTTTTATTTAAAGCAGTAATCAGATTTTTTTATTATATTACCAACTTCTAGATGTCAAAATATATTTTTGAATTATATTTTATTTGATGAAAAATGGCATTTACAAAAAAAATCAAAATTTCATTTGCATGAGTTATGGCCCAAAAATACATTTAAATAAGAAAAAATTAAAATTCGTATATTAATTCCAAATTATGTCGTGATGTTCCATTTTGCCTTATTTTAAAGTTTTTTGGCCCATAATTTAAATCAATTTCATTGGAAGGATCGATGATCTTTAATTAAAAATAAAAATTAAGTCATTTTTATTAGAGTGGAAAATGGAACATTTTTTGAAAATGAAAGAAGCACTATTCCTCGTTGTAGTTAGTGTCAATATAATGTCGTCAACATAAAGTGCCGTTACAAAGGATTATCAATTAAAAGACAGTAATTCATCTTATCTGATAAGATCAACGTTCTCATCAGACCCATCCGAGATTCGACTCAGATGGTTTTATTTCTGAAATTACAAATGTTCTGAAAGTAATTGATGAGTGCAGCGGGCTTTACCTTTTCTTAAATTTTCCATTGTAAGTTACAAATAAATATTTTACTAATTTACATAATTTTAACGTTGCAAATCATGCTAGATTTCTCATTTGTACAATAAAATGGATTTAAATTTGACATCTGGTGAAATTAAAAAATAAAATAATATTTCAGTCATTCGATTTTTTAAGTTCATCCCATTTTTATTTGCTTTGTTTGCAATAAAACTAGTGTATTTGCTATTTCTGATTTATTTCTAACTCTATATACGGGAGTAGATTTAAATTTTTGTTCCGGGTGTTTCTTTTAAACTGAGACGATCAAATATCTCGAAAAATAGCCACTCTACGGAAAAAATGTCCATAATCAAAATTTAATCATACCGCAGGGGAAATACATTAGTGAAAAAAATAGTCCCCCACCCCCGCTTTGTAGGTGGGGCGGGGGTAACTTTTAAACTAAGATAGGAAGCCATATTTTTTATTGCAGATACGGATTCTACGACTAAAAGTACGTATGATTTGAATGAAATATTTTGTTCGGTTCATGATAGATGTCGTAATCGACGAAATTCAATTCAAATTCAATTTTTTCAATAATAATTGTGCTTATACCACAGACAGTATAGTTGTCTGTGCTTATACAATAAATAAAAAATAAAAAATTGCGTGTTTCATTACCACGAACCACGCTAAAAAACCCTGGGTTTTGAAAAATTATTTAAATTCAAATAAAATTATGTTTTTGTCATGGCAAAACTCTGAACATTTTACTTCAAGTTAATTATGGAATAATATTTTGTTGTCGGTTTCACCATAACTGAATTTTTTTCAATACCACGTTATCTGCAAAAACATGTTTTCTTGTAGATCGCATGAAAAATCAGTAATAATACATGACAAAAACAATTTACGTGATTATTTTAAGTAGATCTCTGTTTGTGTTGTCAGATATCACATTTTAAGATAAAAAAAATTAATTTGTTAAACTGACATTTGCAGAAAAATGCAATTAACATGCATTAAAACAAACCCAGATATGTATTATAATAATTTCGGAAATTCAATCTAATTGACAAACATTTTTCTGAATTTGTTATTATAAATTCTTAAATTTTGATAATCCTGAAATTTCATTATAAATGTTTTCTTATTTAATTTGACCAATGCGTAATCAATCAAATCAGAAATTAAATATTTAATTTTTCAAACAGTTTATTGAACTCTAAATTTATATCAAGTTTTGTATCACCATTTTAAGTTTAGTACAGTTACAAAAACTTACCTATAAGTCGGAAAAAGTAAAAACGCTTTCATAAACTACCCAGACAATAGATAATATTATTTAACATGTACATACATTTCTCCCCACATTTGAAATCATTCTGTTGATAATAAACTATCACTATATTTAAGTTCACTAGATTCAGTTTTAACTCTTTCCACAATAAATTAAAGCGATTCCCGCATTTTTAATATTTTGTGTTGTCCCCCTCGCACTTGTATTGTATAAAAGTTATTTATTATTTTTAACAAAAAACAAAAGAAAGTACTGAGGAATTTAATTCTTTTAAAGGGAAATTCCTAATCTTTTGTTTTTGCTCCGATCTCCGTATTAATATATAGAAGGGTAATACCGCAAGTATATTAAATACGTAGTACACAACAACAAAAACCTAACAAATTTCTAAAAGCTCATAAATTTCGTTGAAATAAATTACACCTTAAAAAAAACTGGCTTACATTTTTTCTTTTTATTTCAATTTCTTAGGCACTATATAATGTTTTTGTGCTGCTTTTAATACATAATATTAATGTACGTTTTTTCATTTTTATTTCATAATTATATTATATAAAAGTTATATACATACATATAAATAAGCCATAGTTATTTACCTTTTCATCATCATCATATTTTCATTATTATCACACCCATCACCATCATCATCATGAAACCGAAAAAATTGAAAATTAAAAGAGAAAACCATTTTTATATTTTTTTTGTGTGTGTGTTTGTGTGTCTTAAGCACCACGATTTTTTTTTTTAATGTCTTGGCGATGAAGTAATTTTGTTTTAGATTGAGTTTTAAGATAAGATCAACAAAAACAATGCAAAAATAAAATGATTTCATGAGATGTAAAGTGTTTTTTTTTGTCGGTTTGAAATTATTAAACATTTTATTGATCGTAAAAACCGAACACAATTTTGTTATTGTATAAATACTGTATATCTTATTATTATATTACTTTGTCTTAACTAAATTAAAAAATATAAAAAAATTAAGAGCTTTTTTTGCAGGCACATAAAGTATACAATATGAAATCCTGGGTTTCACAACAACAAAAAAATGAATAAGCACGGAAAAATATATACAAGTATACAAAAGTATCCTTACATATACATATGTATGTAATAGGACATAAAGAGTTTATTATACATACAAAGTCAATTTGTATATCTATATATGTATATGGTTTTTAGGACACAATTTTTTTTATTTAATTTAATTTAAATCCGTTGGTTTTATTTCAACCTAAAATTAAGTCCTACGGTTTTTTCTGTTTCTATAATAGACTTTACGAGTTTGTAGTGGCGAAATGTGAAGATTAATGCGTGGTAACGGTGTTAATTCGTTTATATGGTTTATAATGTTAATGCTGGGCGAAAAATTTGGTTCTCATAAGATTCATATATTTAATTGTCAATGTCATAATGGCCTTATGTATTATCCGCGTTTTAGAATTTATCTTTAATAATTAAATGTATGTACATACGTTTCACATTCTATAGCTTTCGTTTTTAGTTGGTTTATGTCATAACTATGTAAACAGCGAACATTTTGAACCAAACCTCTAATACTATACAGCTCCCTTGTATTGTAATTGGTGATGATGACTGATGATGCGAATATGTCATCAGTGGATATATTTACTATGATTTTGAAAAATTTAATCTAGATAAAGATTATTGCCGTATATCCTACGGTACCAATGCTAGCCTAACAACAATTATCGGATCAACAAATTAGTTTTAAGAAAAAAACAACATAAAGCTACGCTATTATACATGTGAAGTTTATATTAAATTTATCCTAGAACAATAAAAACAAACATTTAGGAATAATTTAGGAAAAACTTTACAACGCCTACAGAGCGAGATGAAGTTAATACTAAATAAATATTTATTAAATAATTTATTTTATATAACGAAACAAAACAATCAATTACAATTAACAATTTTAAACCAGTTTAATAAACTAATATATTTTATGTTTGAATGTAAAATATTCAATGTAATATTTAACATTTATATTAAAATTGTAACATCTATGTAAAATTAATCAGAAATTCATGAAATTATCTAAGAAAGTTTATTAAGGGTGCTGCATTTTTTATCGGTAACATTTTATGTAGAATCCCACATAACAAAAATGAATAGCAGAGGTTTGGAATCACCGGTTCCCATATTAGCCAGGTGAATACGACTTATTATTACGATTAATATTTTGTTGTAAAAATTGAATTTTATATAGTCTATTCAACCATTCCAATCGAGGGTTTTATGTATAAAATAAGTCGTCAACAATAAGAAAAATTAGAGGCGAAATCGTTTGATTCTATTTTCCCAGAAGCTGAAACTTTGATTTATGTTTTCTGAAATAATATTCCTGGAAGATATATGCAGCAAACAGTTTGAATTCATATAATTTGTACATTTTGTTCGGTATCTTGTACGTCATGATTAAGAAGATAAAGTGTTAATTAGAAAAATGTTTGATTAAATTAAAATATTTCTTTTCAAATTTGAAATAATTTGATTATGGAATTTTTAGTACATTGGAATTGGAATTTAAAAAAATATTTATTGAATTAAAAAATATATTAAAATAAATATTTTAAATATATTAAAATTGTTAGATTTAGAAATATAAAATGTAATTTTCAAAATTTAGGATTAAGCACCTGAATTTCTAGAACTAACCTCTTAAAATATTAATTCACATTTTTAGATTTTAATACATTTACATTTAAATTAGGAATCTATAATTTCTAGACAGCTGATTAATTTTAAAAACAGAATACAGAATTTTAGAGATTGACAAATTTGGAGTTTTAATTTTGAAAATTAGAAAACTTAGATTAGGTTAAGGTAACATGGTATGAGCTGAAAGCTGTAGTTACGAATTATGTATAAATAAATTAAAATTTAAAATTTTGAGTCTTTATGATTTAATCTAGAATCAAAAATTTGAATTTAGAATTTTTAGAATATTGAATTTTTGATTTAGACTGTGTCCGAAACCTGTGATAAATATTTTTTAGTACAGAATTTTGACATTTACATGCAAAAACCTAAGACACCCAAATTATTATAGACTACCGCTATCATAATTTTTGACAGATACGAACAAATAAATTATATCATTGTGTTGTAGGCCGAGCAATAGAAAAAAATTTGTATACATATAAAATGGCGGATGGATCGAAATTTTATGATGTTTTTGGCGGGATGATACTATTTATATACATACGAGCATATATATAATTTATATGAACACACACACTGAATTAATGTAAAATGAAATGATTAAAAGATAAATAAAAATAAATAAAAGTTCGAATATACAAAAATGATTTTTTTAATAAATAAAAGCTTTACAATTTAATATATTTAATGTTATTAATTTAATTATAAGAGTAAATCATCTACAATACTGCACATAAGTCTGTCGTGAGGATAAATCCCATCTTCACCCGCCCCATTATTCTGTGAATCGTTATCCATATCGAGAAAATTATCAGGCAACATGAGTTTATTGTCCAAATGTATATTGTCTGGTAATGCTGCGAATGGATTTTTGACAATCTCTCTCACCTTCTCTAAATGTCTTTGGAATCGTTCAGCAGTCTCAACTCATTGCCTCTTTTGCATCTCCATAATGACGCGAAAGGTTTCACGCGCCTGACGTGGCCGAAATTCATTTAGCAGGTGGTGGTGGTGGATGTGGACGAATAGAAGGATTAAATCTTCAATCTAAATGAAATATACTTTTAGAAATATGATCATGATTTATATAAACTAAAGGAGTCCTTCATACCTTTTCTGTTCGCCTCGGGCTGTCCGGGTAGTGAATGAGTAGGTTGGTAAGGTCCAAGAAATTTACAAATAACGAATGATTCGGCTTCTTTAATTCTTTCCGTCGATCACAATGCTGTGGATTTAATCGCTTGAACTCTTGACTTTCAAGAGGTCTGATTATAGTGTCATCGTTGTTAAACGAATTGCCAAACATAGAGTATGTTTCATGGATGGGTGGTGGAGGTCGCGTGGCACAATTTTTACGTATATTTTCCTCTGTGATAAATAAATAAATTGACATACTGAGCCGGAGGTAATGGTAGTGCTATTACTTGGGCTGTTTCAGCATTAGCCATTTTTTTAAACTAATTAATATAGGTTTTAATTGTATATAAATATTTTGATGAATATTTAGATGCTTGGTATTGCATTGCTATTTCTCGATCCATTTTATTGTAAAAAAAATTCAATGTCACTTTCAAATTTATTTTTTTATTTATCACAAACACAATTTTACACAGAACACAACAAAATTTGTATTAATAAAAATAATTATTATAATAAAAATAATTATTATAATAAAAATAATAATAAATATTAATAAAACTTTATTTAAATTAGTTTTTATTTTATAAAAATATCGACACGAATTTATTATTACAAGAAAAACACGACTGAATAATGGCGTTCATTTTCACAAAAATTTGACGTTTACACGTGGTGAGGCATTTGAGGTGGGGAGATTTATTATACATTTCGGACGGCATAATAAAAATTTGTGAATGTAGGGGAATAATTCTCAAATAATGTCAAAATTCTGTACTAAAAAATATTTATCACAGGTTTCGGACACAGTCTTAGAGTTAATATTATAGAATTAATGTTTTCGGATTGATCATTGGAACTGATGAATTATACAAATAAGTTATGAATTTTGATTGCACCACTTTTTATTTGTGAATTTGGAACAGAGAACATCTGTATTTTTCAAAAATGTGAATTTTATCATAAATCATCGAAAATTTTACATTTTTTAAATAAAGAATTTCGAGATAGAGAAAAAAGTACATAATATAGAACTATGCACCTGGTTTACGGGAATTTATCTTTTATATTTGGAACCTATTTAAAAATTTCCAATTCAGAATAACATACATATTAAATATTATGATTTTTAAAATTAAGACTTTAATGTCTAAATTAAATATAAATTCATTATGAATTATATGTTAATTAAAACTTCAATGTTTATACCATTTTATTGGAATTTAAAACCAAAGACAAATTAATAATTAAAACAATATTTGATTCTACAACTTTATGTTTTAGAATATTAGAATTTCGATTTTCTTTAAATGGAATAGTTTACCTATAATAAAATACGATTCACATAGTTTTTTAATATAAAGAGAAAAACTATGCGAGGACAATTTACAACTACTAAAATTTAAAATATAATGAAGTATTTATAAATATAGAGCCTTGCAGAACAATGACGAGGTCGGGGTACTGATGATTTTGAAGGTCTTTCAAATTTACAAGTCTTCTCCAAGTTGCACAAAAGAACCTTAAAATTTCTATTTAAATTCAGAAAATTTCCATTTACAATTTCCTTAAATTTCAAGACGGCAAAGATAAAAAGATTCACTTTAAAATTCAACCCAATCTTAAAGTCTAAATTTTTCTTGACAGAAAATGAAAATTGCAACAAATAACAAAATTTCTCCAAATTTCTAGACTCTTCAAATGCGCGAATGATTTAATTAAAAGTTCCAAGTTCTTAGTTAATCCAATTTCAATTTTCAGGGGTTCCAATATGATCATATGTTCAAAAAATGAAAATTCTATAGAAAATTCGATTCGTTTATATAAAAAAAAATAGAGTTTCGCGGATGATTGTACTACTTAATGCAAAAACGGTGCAATCAGGAACATTCTTACTATCATGCTTTTTGAAAGAAAAGCAACTATTATATCTAGCTGCCGAATTAATTAGATAGACAAGTACATTTTACAATGTATACAATGTGTCACGAATCCGATGAGAACAGCTTAATATAGTAGTGTAAAATAGAAATGGCTCAAATAGTTAAAATTTCTCTTTTAATTCAAAAATATTATATTACATTAAAATTTATTCAAAAAATCTAGTACCAACTCTGATGTTAATTGTTTCTCTAAGCTAAATTCCAAAAATTAAAAACTTTTTACCATGTATAGTTCCTCTTTGTATTCGGCAACATCATATGTGAACTATTTTCCGTTGAACAATGAAAAAATCATTATAGTTTGAAAAATTCTCACCCGTGTTATCATATGGTATGCATTAAATACACGAAAAATAAGATTATGTGATGCCAGTGAGATTCTAAAGAAAAGACCTGCACACGGCTATTACAACAACTTAATAGGAGCAATGCGGTTAAAAGATCAAAAATCATATAAAAATTTCCAACGAAGGAATTGTTTGTGACGTTTTGTTTATAATTGGGCCATTAATTCAGAAGCACAGGGCGTTTGCTGTTAATCCTGTAACTACAGGAGAAATAGTGTCATTAACATTGACAAGCTATTGACAAAGTCGTGCATTGTCCAGATATAATGATAATACAAAGTTTATTGAAAAAGTTCCATATTTTATTTATGTTTAATTTTATATTTTTCAGGCATTTCGAAATTCAAATAGGTCATACTATAACTACAAAAATTCACATAGCATCGTATTAATGGCAGTATTTGATGCCGTTATTTAAATTTGTTAATAAGTGAGTTTGGCAAGTGTAAATGCCCCTCCATACAAATAATAAATCAGACGGCGCTGCCTGGTAGCACAATAACTATATGACGCTTTTCCATGATTGGAAAACTTTATGCACCCTTATTCAGGTAGGAGATGCGTAATTTGAATCTACAAAGAGAGTCTTATCTGGATTATAATTATCAATCCAAAAGAATCGTAGAAACATCGTTCAAATAATAATAGTAATGACTTGCAGGGTGACGTCTGCCAATTTTGGTTCTCTCTGTTTTATTTTGAATTATGTTGTTCCATGTTCGTTCTCCCACAAAATAGAAGTTAAACAAGCTTGTTGACAAATATGGAGAAGAAAAAATAATAAAAATTTTAAAGAATCTAATTGGTTAAAAAAATAGATTATGTGCATACAAAAAAACTAACTAATCAATAGGGTTAAAACAAAAGAACTACATTTAAGGTTTGTTTTGTTTATTTATCAGACGAGTTATTACTATCGCTGAGATAAATGTAGTTTTATGGAATTAAAAACAGAATATAGCTATTTCTGGAATTAAACGACCTCGTACTACTTTTGACATATACAATACGTGTATATTATATATCTATACACATTTTAAGTATAAAAGTTAAATATAGTCCCAAATACATATGTAGAAGGCACGCATAAGGTATATTTTATTATGTACCAGAAGAAGTTATTCGAAACCATACCACCACAAGAACAAATACAGTTTTGATAATTGAGTTGGTTAGTTCACAAATGGCAAGACATGGCCAAAGATCAATCAGAAAAATTGGAAAACCGTAGATAATAATAAATAAACTATATATATTTAAGCAAGTAAATATGAATATGAATTACCCAAATTTTTTGAATATTATGTTATTTAAATCTATGCATATAGAAGAATCATATTTTTAATTAATTTAAATTATTGAAGTTGAACGAGTTGTTTTATTATTTTCTATTTACTTTGAAAACCCGTTGTTTTCATCAGTTTGATTTTTATTATTAATTTTTTTTTTTTTTTAGCGTTACCTTTAGTTTTCATTATTTTCTATTTTTGTCATTTTTCTTTCATTTTAATTTCTGAGTTGTTCAATAACTATTTAAAATATATGTTTTGTTACGGGCATGAAGTTTCTATGGAGTTTTTATGGAACGGTACAAATGTCAAAAAACCTATCAAATGTCGTAGTGTCTCATAAAAATGTATTAAACAGTTTCAAATAAAACCAATTAATTAATACAAATTTAAAATTATAAAACAGAAAATTATTACTCAAACTAATAAAAGAACTAATTAAAAATGAAATTAAATTTAAAACAAATAAATTATTTAAAAAAAAAGCTAAAATATTCTAATTAGAACGTATCATTAAAATTTATTTTTAAATTAAATAGTAATTTTACACAAACAGCCACCATATAGAAATTGACCATAAGGCTCTAGTCTAGCAGAAAAATACCAAAATAGCTGAAAATATAGACCCTGAAGATTCTCATCCCTTCCCAAAAATATCGAAAAATCGATGTGAAAATATGACGCGGCTCAAAACTTAATAATTTCTATTAAACTCATTTTACACAAACAGCCACCATATTGGGGATGACCATAAGGCTCTAGTCTATCAAAAAAATGCGAAAATAATAAAATAAGTAGACCCAGAAGTGTGTCATCCGTTCCTGAAATTATCGAATAATTCAAATGAATATATGACGTCACAAGCAACTTGATAATTTAAATAGAGGCATTTTACACAAACAGCCACCATATAGGAAATGACCATAAGGCTCTAGTCAGACAGAAAATTACTGAAACGGCTTAAAATCTAGACCCTGAAGATTCTCATCCCTTCCCAAAAATAATTTATTTAGTTTATTTTTTCAAATAAACAGTAAATTTTGAAAAAAAGTAACAAGACGGTACTTAAACGATCACTAAAACGTTTAAAATAATAAAATTTTAAAGTTTTTAAAAAAACCGGGTTTAATAAGAAAGATAACTACAGTTAAACACTTGAACTTACACGTTTAAAATTATTAAATTTTAAAGTTTTAAAAAAAACTGGTTTTAGTCACAAAAATCACAAAGTTTAATACGCTTTTAACAATATTAAAAATCAGAGCTGAGAATAATTTTAAAATATTTAATAACATAACATCAAAAACATAGAACATCACCAGATAAACTGAGATGGTAAATCAATGTGTATGATAACGTTTCAATTTCATGGTTGAACATTAACATTTTACTAATTTCAGAAATAAAAAAAATCTGTTGAATTTTTGTAATTCATAAAAAATAAAATTATGAAAATATTTTATATAAATAAAACTATGAGTAAATTTATTTTGATTATTATTTTATTTTTCTTCCTTTTTTGTGATAATATTTTTTTTTAATTTTGTTGTTTAAAATCGATTTCGGTATAATTCCTTCATCAGTTAAAAAATGGATATCCATAACTCAAATGAAAATATTATTGGAACACCCTTTACGCATTTCATTTTTACAAAACAAAAACATAATTCAAAAAGAAACAAAACTAAAATTTTATTTAGTGTTTTCTCTTTTCGTCTTGCAGTTCAATCTTATTGGTTTGGGATTTCCGTGTAAATATTATTATTTTATAATGAAATGATATTTTTGCGTTAGTATGTGTGTGCATAATGGAGAAATCATTTATATTACTATGGCATAAAACCACTCGTTCAAACAGGCTGATGAGTGCTTTTTCAATACATATTTCAAATAAATTGGCATCCGATATACAATGTCGCTACATTTGATTAAGTGTTTAACAAAAATATTTTAACATTTTCTACCAAAAATTTATGAAGTTCTAATTGTTGGGTAATAGAAATTATCAAGTTATGAGCCGCCGCGTCATATTTTCACATCGATTTTTCGATAATTTTTGGAAGGAATGGGAATGTTCAAGGTCTATATTTTAAGCCGTTTCAGTAAGTTTCTGTCTAACTAGAGCCTTATGGTTATTTCCTATATGGTGGCTGTTTGTGTAAAATGAGTTTAATAGAAATTATCAAGTTATGAGCCGCGTCATATTTTCACATCGATTTTTCGATATTTTTGGGAAGGGATGAGAATCTTCAGGGTCTATATTTTCAGCTATTGTGGTATTTTTCTGTTAGACTAGAGCCTTATGGTCAATTTCTATATGGTGGCTGTTTGTGTAAAATGAGTTTAATAGAAATTATCAAGATGTGAGTTGCGTCATATTTTCATTCATATTCAATTTTTTGGGAATGTATGAAACCCTTCCCGGTTTATATTTTCGGGTAGTTCTTAGTTTTTCTGTTCAAATAGACTCTTATGGTCATTTCCTGCATGGTGGCTGTTTGTGTAAAATGCCTCTATTTAAATTATCAAGTTGCTTGTGACGTCATATATCATATGGATTATTCGAGAATTTCAGGAACGGATGACACACTTCCGGGTCTACTTATTTTATTACTTTGGCATTTTTTTGATAGACTAGAGCCTTATGATCATCCCCAATATGGTGGCTGTTTGTGTAAAATGAGTTTAATAGAAATTATCAAGTCATGAGCCGCGTCATATTTTTACATCGATTTTTCGATATTTTTGGGAAGGGATGAGAATCTTCAGGGTCTATATTTTAAGCCGTTTCAGTAATTTTCTGTCTGACTAGAGCCTTATGGTCATTTCCTATATGGTGGCTGTTTGTGTAAAATGCCTCTATTTAAATTATCAAGTTGCTTGTGACGTCATATATTCATTTGAATTATTCGATAATTTCAGGAACGGATGACACACTTCTGGGTCTACTTATTTTATTATTTTCGCATTTTTTTGATAGACTAGAGCCTTATGGTCATCCCCAATATGGTGGCTGTTTGTGTAAAATGAGTTTATTAGAAATTATTAAGTTTTGAGCCGCGTCATATTTTCACATCGATTTTTCGATATTTTTGGGAAGGGATGAGAATCTTCAGGGTCTATATTTTCAGCTATTTTGGTATTTTTCTGTTAGACTAGAGCCTAATAATCAATTTTTATATGGTGGCTGTTTGTGTAAAATTACTATTTAATTTAAAAACAATTTTTAATGATACGTTCTAATTAGAATATTTTAGCTGTTTTTTTAAATAATTTATTCGTTTTAAATTTAATTTCATTTTTAATTAGTTCTTTTATTAGTTTAAGTAATATTTTTCAGTTTTATAATTTTAAATTTGTATAAATTAATTGATTTTATTCGAAACTGTTTAATACATTTTCATGAGACAATTCGACATTTGATAGGTTTTTTGACATTTGTACCGTTCCATAAAAACTCCATAGAAACTTCATTCCCGTGTTTTGTTAAAATTTTAATTTAAGAAATTAGTATATGTATATAAATGATGTGCTCCTCACGCACTATTTTATTTTGTATTAATGTAAGGTCAGGACTTCCAAAATAAATATATAATTATATTTCAGGAAGTTCCTATTATTTTTTTTTATTTATTCATATTTATGTCCTTATAAGTAGTGTAAATTATTATATTGTTTTGGATAAATAAATAAATAAATATACAAGAAAATTGAAATCGAAAGTTGATCAACACGAAAAAAAAAAAAAAAAAAATTTGCACTTATTTTACACCATATTCAACGATATTAGTAAATTTTGAAAATTTGTCACTAGAGCCCAGTTCTTTTTAATATTAGAATAATCAGTATCGGTATGGGTAGCTTGATGTGCCTTGCTTTTATTCCACATAGTCATTATATAAGCTAACCTATGAGAGAAGCGTTAATTGGCATAGTGTGCTGATTTTGACGTTTTTTAAGAAACATTCTCTTTAATTAAACTTTAGGTACCTATAGGGTGAAATATCATTATTTTAAAGGAAAATTTAGATAGAAACGGACCGAAATTCAAATTTTTGTGTTTTACAATTTACTAACTCATTTTGAATCTATTCATTTTTGTTATGGAATTAGCTAGTTCTGACTTTTTCCGATTCATGATTCTATTTTGTTAAATAAGATTTTAAATATATGTACATATTACATAGTTTATATTGATTTATCCCAAACGTAAATTAAAGTTAAAATTTTAAAAATGTTTTTAGATCGTGATAGTTTATTTAGTATTATTGAAAATAAGATGGTATTGCCAGCGTTAAAAACCTTAAGTTTTGGCATGGAATTTTGGGCTAACTTCACCAAGGTTTGATATTTAAGGATATTTGACGTTGAGTATGTTTCGCACCCGAAAGTTTTAGGAATTTTCGAAATTTGCCATTCCAACAATATAATAATGCTAAACACAAAATCTATTTATTTAAGGCGTTTGAGAGTTATCTAATAGTTTAATTTAATATTTAATTTCAAATCAGACTGTCATTAATTTTACTTTATCTAAATAATTGTTATTACATATTTTAAAATTAATTTGTTAAATTCAGTAGGAAAAAATATGAATGATTTAAATTAAAATTAAAATTGGCTGTCACATATTGGAAACAATACTAGTCGATGATTTCAAATATAATGCCTCATGCGGCCGAAGTTTCAATAAATTAAATTCTATTAGGATTCTGTACAAATTACATTCATATATCAATTTAGAATCTAAATTTAATCATATATTATTATTCTACCCCAAAATAATAAAAAGCTCATAGTACACAGATATCATAACTAGGATATCTAATTTTTATTTTTTTTAAGAGACAATAACCCTTATAATCTTGATTTTATATATTTTTATTACCTCATCGTCATATTACATACATACATATATACATGTTCATATAAAATAACATATTGATTTAATTTTATGTGTACAATATGAACACAGTACTCTATGTAATCTCGAACACATATATGTACATGTATATACAACATAAATTTGTTAGACTTGTTGCGTACATAATATAAAAACTTATCTTAATTCAAAATCTTTAATTCCTCGAAAATCGCTCTATATACGCAACGCATATATGTGTGTATATACACATAAAAAATCAGCACATCTTAACTTTAAAAAAAATTAATTGTTCATCGCTATATTATATTGGAATATATTGTTTCACATTATTATGTTGTTAATTTAATTATTTATATATAAAAATTTAAATTATCTAATTATGAAAATTAAAAATAAATAATTTTTTATTTATGGAAATTATATTAATACATAAGCAACATAATTCTACTATTACGTAATCTGAGGGTGTGTGGGGTGAATTTTTTTTATATATGTATGTACATATATAGATACATACTATACCCTACCCTTTGCTTGTTGTTTTCAATATTCAAAAATATTAATATAAATATGTATATACAAATGAGAAGTGGTATAGGCATTTCTCCATAAACATATTACAACATAATCGTAATACAGAACCAAAACAAAAAAATTATCATTAAATGCCAATTTTATTATTATTTTGATTATCATTTTTGTATTCTTTAGAATTATTATTAACATTACTATGATTATGATTATTATTGTTCCCATCAAATAAAACAAAAGAGCTTTCATTTTTCATCAAATAAAAGCTTTAACTTGTTTTCTTATTGTTATCTTTTTGTATAAATTTTCCTATTTTGGTTTTGTCATCGAAAAAATACGTTTTTTTTTTATAAATTTGATGCGATTAATTATCTAGGATTTTGAAAGATTTTCGGATTTTTTGTTTGTTTATTTTTCTTGTTACAAACAGCGAGCAAATTTATATTTGCGATTTGGTGTACTGAACAAATCTTTGAAACGATTAATATTTCTGGAGGATTTATATCAATCTTATAGAAAATAATATATATGAAGCACAATTTAGTTATCAAGGTTGTATTTAAGGATACAAATTTAGTGCACCTTGATAATGGTATTTAGATGATTATATTGGACATACAATAAATACTTCAAAGTGCTACAAAATCTACAATCAAATTATGGATAGTGACAACCGCCACGACCCTGCGCCCGTTTAGAATACCTCGAGGTGCAACGCTTGCGCGTCCCATTTAAAGTTCCGTCACTCAGTTTCAGTATATATTCAATCATTTTGAATAGAAGCAGAAAATAGCCATAGAAAATATCCACCTCCCATACTTGACAATTTCTTTATTTATTTTGTATTTTATGTATTCAAGTTTATTTAAATTTATTGGCGTAAAATTATTTACATTGAATTATATTAGATACTTTATATATACATATATTGACTTATATAGATATAACTATACAGGAAGCAGTAGTACCCGCAAAGCTTCGCGTCGGTTACTAATAGATTTTGTGGTTAAAAAAAATTACTGAGTAGCAGCAATAGTTGGCTGTGATATAGCTGATGGTGATAAAAACATGCATTGAAAATTTGAGAATCAATTATGACTTTCTGTGGCGCAACCAGTGCGAACTATTTACTTACATAGATTAAAATTTATCAGATTATTTACGCGAAGTTTAGTTGCCTCATAGAGCTTTGGTAAGTTAAGGTGGCCAGCTGATTTTAAGTTAAGGTTGAATTAGTTTTAAAATTGCTTGAATCATTGCATTATTGTGATAGACTATCTTATCTTTAAATTTTTATGTTCTGGATGGCGCATCAAATATCTCTAGGACGTGCACATGTTATTGGTCAATATTGTTTTCTCTCTCCCTCTAATCCAGAAAAGAGGCTTTTGTGTGAGGTCCTAGCTACGACTTTAAGGATTCGATTGAAAACTCCGGTGAATAGCACAATGACTCCATTTATGAGTGCTCGGTTGTCTCTGAAATCTTTGAACATCATGTCCTGAGCATCTACAGACGCCTTGTAATACATTAGGTTCCCATTCCAAACAATTTACCCTTGCACATTACAAGCAACAGTATAATTGGCGTCATTAAGCGCCGATTTAAAAAAAATTGGGGTGAATTGCTTAACTTTTGTTTATTATTTCGAAAGTTGATTAATTTGTAAATAAACATACGCTTAATGTGTCTTTGTTACACTTTCCAAAGTGTGTTTGTACAGTTCTGTCAAGTTTTGCTGTATAAACAGTTAAAATTCTTATTATTATAAAAAGGATGCGAACTCGCCAGCTTCATCGCCACTACCGATATTCCAACTCTAACACATGAACCTTAGCCTTGTATAATTTATATAATATTAATTGGAATTTATATTGTTAAACAAATAGACCTATGGTAACAAAAATTAAAAAACAACGAAAATCGTAAGAAAATATTAAATTTATTGCTGTAATCATTGTATATTTTCTGAGGTTTTTCATCACAGCTCGATGTTCACTACACGTACTTTAATAGTATAATACTTTTTTGATCGTATCAAAATCTATATATGTATAATTATAATAAATGACATTTCGTAGTTGTTTATATTTTGCATCAATACGTTATTGATACGTAGAACACTGACATGCCAACAGAGGTGTGCGATTAAAGTATTTTACTCTACGATTACACCACGGTACTTTTGCTGCATACTTTTATACTATAGCTGGTGTAAACCTGGTATAAGCCAATAATTAAACAGATTATAGACAAGTTAAATGAAATTTCCATTTTTATAAATACTATTGTACAACGAGCACGGTAATCACCAATATGTTTCCTTATAGTCGTATCAATTGTCACTTGTACCGCCAGTTCAATTTTTTATATTTTCTTAGTCGATTGAAGAGACATTCGTCGTTTTAAATGACAGGCATCGTATTCCTATAACATACATACATTACTGTAAAACAAAATATGAATTGTCAATATGCATTTCAAACCTCAATATTCCTTCAAAAATTAGGAAATTATTAGTGCTGTCATAATTCTGTTTGTCGTGTCACGTCACTTCGACCAATTAAGAGAATACCAATTTATATCTGAAGTGACGTGACAGTATAGTCATGTCGAATGAAGTGATGCGACTAAAGAATAGCGATGGTAAGTATTTTACTTTATTGTCTATGGTTTTACACTATACTTTCTTCTATTTGGGACAATTATTGTTATTTTTGTTTCTTTACATTGAAATGTACACGTCGCTAAGAAACTAGTGCGAAATAAAAATTCGTATATACATAATGTACAAACCATAAAATGAACAAATTTCAATATAGGCGTAATAAAATATATTATGTTTACTAACAGAAACAAAAAAAAAACGCCCAAGAAAAATCAATAATTACAGTGAATAATCTTGTTAAAAAAACAGCTCAAAATTACTTACAAATTCCACCTTCTCAAATAATTACTAACAGCATTGTACATATACAAATACCGATTGCAGAGTTTTCTTTCCGAACAAACCAGCATAATTAGTCAAAAGAGTGAGGGCTCCTCACCAAAAAATCTTAATGAAATCAAGATACCAGATCTTGGAATGGGTGTGATTTTGAAATACAGGATCTTAAATTACGGAGTTTTGTCCATTCGGGATTTTAGAATTTTTTTTTTTATTTTTTTTTTTTTTAGAAATTGTACCTCTTTTGTTCTGTTTTATGATAAAAAATCAAGAGTGATCGAAACGTTTTTGACGCTGGGTCGTGTGGCTTATGATTGAGGTATAAATCTGAACCCTACGCAAATAATAACAGATTTTGAAAAAAAACATTTCAATTACGGCAAAAGAGTATTTGACATTAGCTTTGTGTAACGGATGTTTGTTCCAGTGTTTGGTCAAATAATATTGGCGACAAGTTCAAGACACAGGATTAATCTGCAAAGATGGAAATTCTGTGAGTTTCAGTTAACAAATTAAAATAGTAAAAAGTTTGGAGTTTGTACCAGCTGACTAAATTGCTGACTAATATTTACAAAGAATTGCTTAACAGTTTTACGGATACAGATTTTAAAAAAATTAGTAAATGGTTTAAAAAAAATTATCTTACTGGACCTAATCACACAAACTCACAATATTCCCCAAACTTTCGGATAGTTACTGACGCCATTGAAAAAATTGCCGAGAACCCAAAACAAAGTGTATAAGCTTGGCATCGACGTCTCAAAATAATCGTTGGAAAGCGTCATTCTGATCTTTATAAAATTATCGAACATCTGACAAAGGAATTAATAATATAAAGGAATACAGTGGAAAAAGTAAAGTGCAAAGAACAAATACCAATAAAGAAAAAATATGGAAAACAAAGTGAAAACATAAATAGAATACACAGTAATTTTAATCCAACATACAATAAACTCAATCTTTTGAAAAGCATCGCGAATAATATAATTTTAAATTAAATAATATTATTTTTATAAAAGTTAATTAAAAAAATTTATAAAGTGAATTGAAATATTTTGCAAATAAAGATACGAGTAAACTAAAAAATGTTTTTATTTAAATTTGATGAATTCCCGAATCCTCTAAAAAAATTCATACTATACTGGATTTTGAAACACGGGATTTTATCCATTTGGGATTTTATAATACGGGAATAAGTAGTGATCCCATATAATGACTCGTAGATCGAAGTGTGTGAAGTTATCCCAGGATTCCATCCCAGAAAAATTAAAAATGTTTATCAGGCAATACTATTCTCATCCCATCCCAGCTCATATGTATATGGTTCTATATAAGAAATACGGATTTTAATTAATGGTTCTCGAGAACCATGAGTGCCGGAAAAAGTTTCCTATGTTTTCGACTTGACATGATGTCCACTTGCTGTGATAAATGTTTAAGGCATGTTTCAGTGGATGGTATGATAAACCTGACGTAATTTTATTACAGTTTTTGCATGTCGGTGAGCTGTGATATAGTCCCGTAAAGTCATGATGGAATGGATTTGCCGGCTCAGATGCGTTAGGCATAGCGGGTCGTACAATTAACGTCTTAATTATACCGTTTAATAGCTTACTCGAAATGTCTCGTGGCGGTCCGCCTTAATAAGGTTACGAGGAAAAAAATTTAAAATCCTTTCTATATGGCATAAACTGTTAAATGGTTTTGACTACACGCGCGATACTATGTTTGTATATGTACGTATATGCCAAAACAAATATCGTATGTTAGAGAAATAATAAAGCAAAATAAATTGTATTAATTTACATGGGAACTACTACATTTGCAGGTGCATTAATTTGTGGTGGTATCTGTGAACGAAGCACATTTTTCCGGCTTGTGTATTCTATAGACAAGTTTAGATAAAATCATAAAAATACCTTTGTAATTTGTATATGTGTATATCTCTGTATTATGATTATGAAATTTACAATACACATACATATTGTGTTATGCTTTTAAGGCTTGTACACGAGATAGGAAATATTTGCTAGGAAATCATAGCCGATCTCTCTCCCAATGAAATCAACTAAAATCACGAAATACGCCCCTTTTTCTCTTCTTTGAGTTGACCAACTTAATCACACAAAAAAACTAAAAATATGAGCTATAATTGTTCTCAATATTTATTTTGGTTGCTTATAATATTGACATCCATATCATTTAATTTGTTTTTCTGTGTGCTGTGCATCTAGTGTCGTCCATTTTTTTCCTGTGATAATTTTTGTTTTATGTTCAAAAACATTTATATAAAATAATAAAATATTAATAGTAATAATATAAAAATAATAATAATATATTAATAAAATAATAATATATTAATAAAGTATTTCATATGTAAATCTAATAATTGTTTCTGTTATGAAAACAATTGAGGTTAACAAACTACAAACATTCATATTAATTATAGTGTAGCGTTTTTACAAATTTTATTTTGGAAACTTAAAATCATTTAATTGTTGTGTACATTATTGTTTTAATTATAATTCGTTCTTGTTATTTTAGATATGAATATGAGCCGTAATATAGATCAGCAAATAATTGACGAGGTTCAAAAAGAGGGTAGAGAATTTTTCTACCAATTGAGGCATATGAATTACAAAAATACTGCGCTTAAGCGGATTGTATGGGGTGAAATAGCTGAAAGCATAGGAGAAAGTGCAGATGTATGCATAAAGAGGTGGAAGGCAATTCGCGCTAAATATGCGAAATTGATCAGGGCACCGAAAAGTGGAAGTGCTGCTTCATCCAATTCCAAAGACAGCTGGTTGGTGCGTTCTTTGAATTTTTTAAGAGACGAAATATTTGTTGAGTATGTCAAGATAATTAAATGTATACAGATATAATTTATATTAAAAATATTAATTTGTTTATTTTCAATTTTATCGAATGTCTTTGACAATCTGAAGATGCCAACTAATAATATGTGGAATCAATCGTCTGATGTCGTGTATATAATTATATAGTGTATATATATATGTCGTGTATAGTTTGGTTTTGAGCCGTAAATCATACACATGACTCTTCTATGGGGTTCCTGACACGAAATTCAATATATATGCTATCATATTTGAGATTTTCTGGGGGTTTCTGCAGTCACCTTTCGTACTCAACCCTTCGTATTCAATTTTCATATTCGTATTTAACAGGCTTGGCCAACACAACTTTAGTTTAACATCGATCTTCTATTTATAATCTGTTCAAACTATAAACTAATTCTATATTTTATTGCAGACCAACAGAAATCAGCTTCCACTCAAATCAAGCTTCCAGCAAATTCCAGGATTTCTTCGATCAAGCGGCCAACGATATCCTAAAGGATGTGGACACGGAAGAATTTTTGTGTACTGATGTAAATCAAAATATAGTACCAATTTCAGAAATCGGTCAATCAACTAGCAAAACGCAAGAAGAACCACCATCACAAAAAAAAAAAAAATCTCACCCCTCAGACCAACTGCTAAAACAGGTTATTAGGAATGTCGAGGAAAATCGAAAGCTTGTACAGCGGCTGGAAATCAAAGATGCCTGTTTACTAGTAGCATTCGCGGATTCTGTGCTTGAAAATTTTAATAATTGGCCGATGACTGCACGTACAGAATTTGTTCATAAAATTAGTGAACTTTATCAAAAAACGGCAAATGATTTAAAAGATAAAAATTTAATTTAGTTTTAATTTTACTTTATTTTTATAAATACTATTTATTATTCATGTACATATTTTTTTTAATTTCAGACTGAGATATTAGTTTTAATAATTTCTATATAAATACATTTATTTTTGAATTTTATTTACATTTACATATTTGGAAAATTGAATTTAATGAATTTATATTACATAAAAAAAATTGTAAAAACCTATTTTCTTGTCTTCTAATGTATTGTTGTATCCTGCCAGGGGAGTCTATGAACTTCGTTTAAATATACTTTAAATTGGTCTCTTACTTCATTTGCAGTCCTACTGGAATTATTTAGTCAAACGCCAAGCGCAAATTGAAAAAAAAATGATTCATAGTGTTAAGTAAAACGACATCCGAAATAGATGAATATTTTTGAGCAAAACGTCTTAAGTTACTAACTTCACGGAGTGAATTTTAATTCCTAGCAAATATTTCCTAACTCGTGTACAAGCCTTTACAGAGAAAGAGATGATTTTTAAATATAATATACATACATAATATGTATTCGTATACATACATAAGTATATTCGTATCATAATTTTTATTTTTTACGAGTTGGTAATAGCGTAACGTGGATATATTTGGCAAAGAGAGGCCAAATAAAACCGTTGTGAATTTTGAAATATGTGTGTTTCGAATTCTCTATTTTAACAGTATCTATTACTATAGGTAGAAATTTGGTAGAAACAAAAACAATAAAGTTTTGTTTTATTCTGCATGTAATGTAGGTAGAACAAATATATAATTTACATCATTCTGTAAAAGCATTTCGTTGCGTTTGGTTGTTATATTGTGATTATTGTTTTTTTGTGGTTTTTGAATTTTTGGAGATATATTTTGAACTCGGCATTTCCAGTGACATTTTTTTTATAACGATTTTGGTGATTTTTTGACCTCGGCATTTTGCAGGATATTCTCCTTTAACGGTTCTAGCGATTTTATTGTAAAATAAGTAATTTTAATTTTATATTTATATTAAACAGTTACTGAGATATATCAATAATAAAGTTTTAAAATGCCTTTTAAAAGATTTTCTTTTGTGAAATCAGAATATGATTTACTTCAAAACGTGTTTATCGATGTTCTAGAGTCGATAATCTCATGCAGTTTGATAAACTATTAAACAGTAAGTTGTTCGCTAAGAAAAGTTTCAAAATTCCTGGTTTGAATAACATAGATGGCAACAGACGGAAATTTGAAAGAGTTTTTAAAAATAAAGTTTTTTTTAAATTCTCTAGAAGAAAAAATTACAACATTTAAAATATATACTTCTAAAATTGAAGATAGTGTGCAAAAAATATGTGTTTTTACAAAAATTCAATTAGTAATTCAAAAAGCGATGATCTTGCAATTGCGGAAAAAAGCGAAAGCGGGATTTTATGAACGCTGTTAAACCTACCGCTGAGAAACACGATATTAATAAATGTTTAGAATCAGATGAAGGTGGGTGTTTTGAAACTCCTGTTAAAAAGCGCGCCATATTGCATATCGACTGCTTTAAAATTAATGAATTTTTTTACAAAATTTTGATTCATACGGAATGAAACTATTGAAGTTCCTAATGATATTTGGAATACTATAGTTGATCCAGTCACTAAAATATACACACAAAAAATTTGCCCAAGTATCATAGCTAACATTTTATCACAGAAAACTGGCTGTTTAATAAATATTAAATTCATAGATTATGGAAAAAGCTGTACCAGTATTCGCGCATATTGTGGCCACACCAACTGCAAAAAGTATAAGCTGAAAAATAAAGACTTATGGAAGTTTTCCGTTCGAGTGAAACAATTTGTCATGAATTCTTCAAAACACGACAGATTAGAGGATCTGAAAGAGATGCCTTAAAAGCTACTCTTACCTCTCAAAAACCCGCTCAATAAATGTATGAGACGGTGGTGAAAAATGAAGATACAGCATTCCTCTATAAATTCAATACGACCAGTGTTAAATATTTAAGTTCGATTCGAAAAGTGCGATCTGAATCATTAAAAGAAAATGATAATAGTGCCGATGATTTGGTTGACCTTAGTAAGGAACCCCTTGCTAATTTCAGCATGCATTTTATACTACGTGCTTGTAGTACAAATAAAAGTAAACAATGACGAGCCAAATGATCCATATCCATTGAGCGATATGATTAGTTCTTGCCATAATATGAATACCATTAGGAATTGGTTGTTTTCCTATCGGAATGAAGTAGTCAGCAGGATAAAAGGTTGGCCTCCATTTCGAACTATTAATTAAAATCCGTATTTCTTATATGGGGCCATAACCATATGAGCCCATTGCGCCAATTACATCATACGGCTGGTGTTCATCGATTTATCCCAGCAAGTAGACATCAAGAAACTTTTTCCGGCACTCATGGTTCTCGAAAAGCATTAATTAAAATCCGTATATGAATTTCTGAGCCTATAGTGCCAATTAATTCTTACGACAAGAATATTTAAGCTAACACGTCGTTTGCAAATTTTTAAAATGATGATATCAAATTTTGGGATGATTTTTAAAATCCTGGGATGGTATGAGAATAATATTGCCTGATGACCATTTTTAATTTTTCGGGGATGGAGTCCTGGGATAACTTCACACACTTGTAGATCGGAAGCCGGAACCATCAATTAATTCTTAAAAGCATAACAAAAAAAATTTTAAGTGACAAATATATTGGAGATTTTGCAACAATTATTAAAAAAGCTTAGTTTGATATACTGATATTTCCAAATATAAAACAGCCAAATTTAGTAATTAAAAAAAGTTTATTAAAAATTTGTACTTTTATTAAAAAAGGATAAATATTTTTTTTTTAAATCCAACATGGTAAGTGCCTCTTAAATGCCATAAAATCATTCACATTAAGTTGTTATAGTATTTAGACAGGCACATATAACAATAAAATCTGAGTAACAATAATCGCATGGTGCGTTGCATCGCAACCAAGTGGATAAAGCTTATGAAGAGTTCAAGGTTCACATTTAATATTTATGGATCAAACCATCGCAGTAAGATATCGAGGTAACGAAATAAAGATTTGAATGTTTACGATAATCAAAAGCCAGTTTGCTTTGGTGGTAACAACGTAATGATGCTTATCTATATCAGACATAGGAGTGCTAGTGTCTAAGGGAAATCAAAAATTAATAGATATTTCATTCAGTGATTGATATTTGTTGGAGTATTTTTAGTGGTTTAGTTTTCAATGTCTGAATATTTTAGGCCAAGTATAAAGGAAAGCATTAACAAATTGAGATTGAGAGTCCTTCATCATGACAACCCTTCCACACATTCGTCAATTCTAGTACGGAAATATTTGTGGCTATAGAAAGTGTCGCCACATCCTCCTCAGGACGAAAAAATAATGTATGCATGCGTATGTGTATGAGTTTTAGATAATAACCAGCATGTGAGAATTGCACGCCTCTTTGCAGCAGAACTTGTAGATCCAGTTTCATAGAATGAATTTGTTGTCGTCACATTTTAAGTACATACACACATTGTCACTGTTGTATTATATTTTTAGCTAAAAGTACATGAATCGTTTATAGAACCGACCGTGTATCCAGAAATAAGAAGACAGAAGAATTTATTTACGTATAGTAACTGAATATACTGAATAGACATTTTAAATTTTGTGTTCTAGATGTTTGTTACTTTTCATCATGCTACATGCACAATTCATTATATATGTATATGTACATATATGCTTTAATCTTTATCGGCATTTTATGATTTAAATAATAACACTATGTGTTATAGTTATTTTGCATAACCATCAATGTGATAAATATCCCACAATTTTCAATTTTCGGTTATAATGGTTTCGACATTCTTAAAATATTAATAATAATAATATCATTTGTTATATTGTATTATACAATATTAATTTTGTTAAAAAAATGAAAATTTTTTAAAAAATGTCTGCCATAAATATTTGCCACCGAAAAAAAATTTCAAAGCCAAATGGAAAACTAAGTACATAATTATTTTTTTAGGACGTTGCTGCAACTCTATAATATTTCAGGTCAAGAAATGTATACATGTGTGTGTATAATATGCCATGATTTTATAGAATACATTACATCATATTTGTATACATATATACATATACAAAACATTAATTATTCTTTTATAATTTCCTAAAATTATTGATTTGTTACAGTTTAGTGTTATCGGCTTGTCGGTTGTTGTACATTTTTTGCATAGTTTTATGCTTATTTCATATAAAATCAATATTTGTTGATTGGTTTGTTATATGCAAATAGGGGTGAATTTACATATGTATGTATGTAGATATGTAGGTATGTATGTATATATGAATATGACAAAAATAATATTACCAATTAAAAATATAAATAAACGGACAGAACGAATTTATATTGTATTGTATACATTCAACATAAATATTATTAAAAAAACGAATAAAAAAAATGACATTGTGTTATTATTAATTGAAAATAATAGTAAATTTTGTATAAAAATGATAATAAATATTGGAATTTTTACAATTTGGTTTTATAAAACAAAAAAAAATATTAAATTTGTCTTTCTCGAGTTACATTTATTTATATAAATATATACATATATATATATATGCATTAAAATTATAAATTTGGGAATAAATTTTATTATTACGTATACGTGAATTGCACAAAAATTAGTAAAATATGTATATTTCAAAACGAACATTAAAGTAATTTATTAACATAAAATTTTTTTTATGTTGGTATGGCTGTGGGTCTCTTGATAATTTTTATTTTAAAAACTTTCTCTCACTGGCACAAAATTTAATTAATTTTAATTTACTTTGCGAGTATTTTTGTTTATCATACACATAACTTTTTTTTTATTTAATTTAATATTATTTAATTTAATAGCCAAAAGTGAGATTTTGGAATGTCCATTTGTGAAAATTTGATTAATTTATGTGTGTATTTCGAATGTGTCCTTTAATCAGAGGTTTTGGGAGTATTTTTTTATGAAATTTTCAAATTTAATTTTATTTGGCTGGAACTTAATAAAAACGAATAAAATTAGATACATTTCGGGTTTGATACTTCTCTGCACGGGAGTTTTTGTACTTGATGCTTAACCGACTAAATTAAAAAAGAAGCTTTTACTAATATGTATAGGCGCCACCTGAAAAGTCAACTTACGATGTTATTTTTCGGTGACAATTTATACTGTGTAAAATGCTGAATATATATATCAAATAAAGCAGTTTAACCATTTATTTTAGTTTAGTTTAGTGTAATGTGAGACACAGGTGACTTTTACTAGTACTATCTATTCAAATAATATATTAATTTACTCATATGGCCCCTGTGGTCGGCAGGCACCTACATGTCTCATAAACCTAGAGTGCACGAACATGTTTTTCAAGAATACCACCACAGTATTCTTTGCTTGACGTACGAGGCGACTAAATGGTTGGATCGCTGGGCTGACGACCCGCATCTATACCAATTACGTAGGCAGCGATCATTATTTGGTAGCTGCAAAGCTACGATGTAAGTTTTCGTACAGGTCCGGGAACACAGCGACACGCATAGAACGTTTCGACTCTGAAGGTCTGATGAATGACCTAAGAAATGATATCAGGATCATGTTAGCGACAACAATGAGGAAGCTTATTGCCGCAGTCTGACTGTGTAAACTCTGTCTGGGATGTACTGAAAACTTCGATTGTAAGTGCTGCTAAAGTCAAGAGACTTTAGAAACAGTGAAAGTTAGACCCAAAAATGATTGGTTTGATGACGAGTGTCGTCTTGCAATTGAGCAACGAAATATAGCCCATAGTGAAGTGCAACAACGTTTCACAATCGCGAGGAGAAACGAGGCTACTCTTACTAGGAGAGCATCTAAGCGGGTTTGTAGACGGAAAAGCGAGAATGGTGGAAGGGCGAGGTTCTGAAAGTACAACAACTCTTCAATGAGCGCAGTTCGCATAATTTCTTTAAAAGAATTACTGGATTACACCATTCTTTCAGGCCTGCGTCAACCGCCATTCGGGACCGCGATGAAAGCCTGCTTGGTGTTCATCATGCGTCACAGACTGTAGTTGAGTCACCTCAAATAAAAACTGCAGACATTTGCATATTGAGGATCCCACCCATGAAGAATTCACTAGGGCTATGCAGAGAACAAAACGAAACCACTCACCTGGAATGGACTGCATTAATTCGGAGCTCTTAATATTCGAGCGGATACTTTGTGAAACTTTTTTTTTGTTTTATATAAATCAAATTATGAGTAGATTTATTTTGATTATTTTATTTTGCTTCCTTTTTTGTGATAATTTAGTTTTTTATTTTGTTTTTTAAGATCGATTTTGGAATAATTCCTTCATCAGTTATAAAATATTACTAATTATTTTTCGTAAATGACAATGATGTGAAGCAGAATGAGCTCTACAAAACGTTGATCAGACCGTTTGGTATGTTTGAATCACTGAGTTGGGTGCTGACGGATGAGTACGAGAGATGGCTCCTTACATTTGAGAGAAAAATCATGCGTGTGATTTACGGCCCAAAACGCGAAGCAGATGGTACATACCGAGCCCTGTAGAAATCGAGATCAGAGATCTGATGAACATCCCCGATATTCTACATGAAATAAAATCTCAGCGAGTAAGCTGGCTCGGTCACGTTCTGCGTGCTGATCCGGAATAAATTGTGCAGCGATCTCTGAAAGGAGAGCCACCATATGTAGGCGCAAACGACATGGCTTCTTCAGGTTGTTTAAGACAGTATAAAGTCCAAGTTCAGGACCGAAGCCGTTGGAGCCAGATTATTGACACAATAAGGGAACGGTAATGGCCTTTAAACACTATTTATTATTAATATTATTATTAATTTACTTATCCTACTTTAGTTTAATCTTTTCAGGTACACAGAATAAGTATGATATAATTCAATAAATAAAATATATAAATACAAAGTTTTAAATGTGCAGTCTCGCAAAATGCGTTTAAAAATATTTGTGAAGCTAAAAATCACATCCACATGTTCATTAGAACCTTTGGTATGTTAAACAGTATTATACCAACGATGATGTTATAATCCAGTTTGGGGAGTTTGGTTTCTCTAGTTTTAGTAATAATTGAAACAAAAAATATAAAGTTATAATTTAGGGGTTATATTGTGAATAAAATATGTCAAAATGAAAAAATATATCATTTTCACAAATTACATGCATACATACATTTGTGTGTGTTGAAATATGTATATGTTACAAAAAAATTACAAAAGCAAAAACGCAACAAGTGGATATAAAAATTATAACAAATGTTGGCACATCTCTAAAAATAAAACTTTTACTAAAATCACATACGTATACGTTAAAACATAATGAAATAAGTGAAGCCGACATTGTCGCTACATTAGATTTATTATTAAATTATATTTTCAAGTAAATCGAATGAAATATATCAAATAATTTTCATTATTTTTTCTACACCAACTTTAAAAATTTTAAACTCATATTTTTAAAGTTGGATAAAATAAAATCGGCAGCAACAAATTTAAAATATTCGACTAATTTTTACAGGTAAGCGAAACTAAAATTGTAATGATGAACGTAAACTCAGCAAACATAATTACATTTTCAGTTAATTTTTTTTCAAAATTGATTTGGATACTTGTTATTCTATTTGAATTGGAAAATGTTCAGATCAACTAGTTCATTTGTATTTTTTTGGACATGATAGGTATTAAGGTTGATTTATATTATCCGTTCCGTTCCTTACAGACATCAAATATTTATATTATCCGTACGTTTCCGAACAGACATTCGATAAGCCCTTGGGTTCTAACGCAAATGTTTTATTTACGGATAAGTCTTCGTTGTCTATTTTAAATGACATTTGTGGTAAAATATTTTTGCCTCGAAACAACAAGGTGGTAGAAAAATTTGTATGCTGCATTATTGTATCTCATACAATGGAGTAGGACCACTAGCAACGATTCCGGACAAATTAAATCAATTAACATATTTTAATCTTCTGAACGAAGTTATTCTGTTGGCGGGTGATACAATGATTGGACCCAAATTCATTCTGCAACAGCACGATACCACAGCCACTAAGGCATAAGTTGTAATTGCATTTTTAGTGGGGACAAAACATATGGTGAGTATCAAAATTGTCCTGATTGGCCGCCAGAAACCTCCGATCTCAACCTTATCGAAAGTGATTGGGTATAAGAATTGCTTCCTGATAAAGTGATATTAAAAATCGTGAATTGTGGAATTTTTCGGTAGATTTCATCCGCAACTTACGATAATATTCCAACACGGTTATCACAAGTAATGAGCTCAGACTTCTTATTAAATGTTAATTAAGACTTAATGAAGGACCTAACAGTCAAATTTCAAGTATTTTTTAAAACATATTAATTGAAATTTATAACATATTTTGGTTAGATTGTAACTAATATAGTATTTGTGATTAATACTAATGAATCAAAAACCTGTATCACAAATACTAAATAATACAAATAAATCAGATACAAACAGTCTAACTTCAATTGGATCTTCCAAATGTAGACAAGGTATTGCGCCAGAATATAATTTCTTCTTATAGTAATGGATTTTTTAAAGATTAAAATTTTTTGTTTGCGAGACATGATAGGCGAGACATGATAGGCCACTACATTTCTTTCCAGTAAAATGTTGCTGATGATGGTAGTTGTTTCTTTCGCACCACCAGCAAATCTATATTTTAATCCCATTTTGTTTTTGCTGACAGTAAATTTTTCACAATGGAATAGAGGCTTAAAGCCGAAATTCGGTAATTTTGCGATCCCTAGGTGTGCTCATATAACATCAATACGCAGGCTACATGAGTTTAATTTTTTTTACTGTAGATAGCATATTAGGACGGGAAATAAAATCAAAAATCACGATTGTTTTTTTAAAATGCTTACTTGTAATTATGTCATTTAGTAAATGGTAGTACAAAATTCACACGCATTAATCTGATAGAATTGATTAATAAAATAAAATAAATATTTAAAAAAACTTTTTAAAAAACCACGCTTATATTTGCTTTGAAAAGGCTTTGAAAAGTAGAAAATAAAATTTTTCTTTTTTACTCCTATCAAGGTATATTTATAACAAGTAGAAATTTAATATGACTAAAAATATAAGCGTGGGGCGCTCCTTTACGGCATTAGTAATTTAAGACTACTAGACACTCGAAGTAAAGTCTTAGTAAAGTCTTTTAGTAATACTAATGGAACAGTCTATTCTGATTTATCCTAAGAATAGATTTTTTGCTGGAGCATTTCAGTATTAACGTAAAAATGATATATTGAGAGATAGTATATACATTCAGAAGGAGCGCCCCACCCTTATATTTTTAGACACATTAATTTTAAATTTCTACTTGTTATAAATATACCTTGATAGGAGTAAGGAAGAAACATTTTATTTTCTACTTTCAAAGCAAATATAAGCGTGGTATTTTAAAAAGTTTTTTTTAAATATATTTTATTTTCTACTTTTTGGTCATCGAAATTTGCAATCAATTTTTCGATCATGTTAACATTTGTCAGGAAGTTGCAAAAAGCTAGATGGCTTTTAGGCTTTTTAAAGCCTTTTAGGCCGAAAAAATGAATCTTGTATTGTCATTGGAGTTAAGCCTGCATGATGTAAAATTTCACCTCAATTGGACTATCGCAAGTGGTTGAAAAATTCATTACAAAATTTGACGATACAAACAGACACACAGAATGAGCTAAGCGTAGTAAAAAAAAATTATTGAGTTGATAAAAAAAATATAAATTAAAAAGATTTGGATCGAGCCGAGATTTGAACTTAGGTCTACAAAACCAACGCACTTCACTCTAACCACTCGACCGCCTCCGCATATATTTCTTGTTGCTACATTCGTCTGTTATGTTAGCAATTTGAATAAAGGCCTTTCAAAGCCTTTTAGGCAGAAAAAATGTTAGAATCTTGTATTGTCATCGGAGTTCGGCCTGCATGCAAAATTTCAGCTCAATTGGCCTATCGCAAGTGGTTGAAAAGTTGATTACAAAATTTGACGACACCAACAGACACACAGAGTGAGCTAATAAAAGCGTGGTAATAATAATAATAATAAAAAGACGATGATTTGCAAAATTTCTAATTTTTAGATAAAATACTCTAGACTTGTACATGATATGTGCGTTCTCTATAAATATAATTAACCTTTGAAAATGTCTACACATAACGAATTTGGGAGTTAATAAATAAATTAAACAATTTAAATTTAAAAATTTATTGTTTGATAATTTATGTTTTAAATAAAACTAACAAATTTTAATTGGCAAATTTGAGGTTTAATATTTTTGGAATTCAGCAGTCAAAAATGTTTGTCGATCGAATTCAACCAAATCTAAGGAGTTGGGATTGTGTAATTATGAAACTCCCATGTAAAAAATGTAGAATTATCATAATTAGGAAATTTGGAATAGTTTTTAAAATTTAATTCGTTCTCATGTACATTCTTTAGAATCAATACGTTCTAGTGTAATTGCTTTCAAAGGCAATTTATTTGGACATATATTTCAAGTGGGAAGTTTTGAAATGATAAGACGATATACATATACAGTGGAAATCAGTTAACACGAAAACGCATAACACGAAATATCGGCTAACAAGAAACATTTTTTTAAATTATTTTAGTCAACATTTTTCACATATTTTAACGAAAATGTGTGTTCGATTTTAGAGCATTTCCCGAAATAGATTTCGTTAAAATTAATTTTGCGCGATTCATTTTTGGTAATGTGTCCTTCAAGACAGACGGAAAATTGTTTTTCTTATTTATTAACTTCAAGTTATTATTTTGTATTATCGTTTAACGCGAAGAAATATTTCAATGTTCTATTTAATTTCGTGCTATCCGATTTCCACCACATAGAGTGTTAAAAAATACGTATGTATGTACATATATCAAAAACCTCCTCTGCATCACTGTGCAAATGTCCCGCAGATTTTTTAAATTGCACACATATGACACACAATAAATTTATTATGATTCCTGCAGACAAAATAAATATACAGTTATTTCCGCTGATGATAATAAATTTGTCAACAAATAATTTAAGCATATTATAATGTTAAGTAAAGACATAATTTATTTAAATAAATATAAAACGGCACCATCAATATTTTTATATTATAACCAAAAACCACATTTATATACTAAAATTTGGTAAATAATATTTTAGGAGCTGTAGTGAAAATTATAAAAGCTTGTCGAATTTCCATAAAACAAAAAGCTTTTGCTCATACAATAAATTTTTATTTTATATTTGTGTATGTAACTCTTTTTGGTGCAATATGTTACATTAATGTATTTTCATAATTTTTTTTTTATGTTTCAGTTCCATATAGCATTTGCTTATTGTCATTGTTTTATGCTATTATGTGTGCGTTGTTGTTGTCGCTGTATTATAACTTTATCATTTCGATGATATCGGTATTATTTTATACGATAGATAGAGAATATTAAAATATGTATGTTAAAAATATGATTATGTTGTGTATATGTGTACATATGTATATGTTTATAATAATTTAACATATACACAGAACATATTTTTTGTTTTATTTATCGTTCAAAAATTGTTATTATTTAAATCATAATAAAACACTTCATTATCGAGTGGTACGAGTACAATTTATATAGATAATTATATTTTAAATCATATTATGTAATGTAATGTTGTTGTTTTTAGTATAATGTTCAATTAGTACATCACACACGTTGTTTTTTTTGGAGGGCTACATAATAATTGTAATAAAAAAATAATTTTATATTTAATTCCATTGCAGTGCACCATGCAGTTACATTCTCTCGTTCCATTCACTGAAATGTATAACTATATTTTATTTCTTTTACCAGCGTTAATTTCGATCGAGCATCTCCAAAATAAGTATACATTGCAAAAACAAAAAACGTGCAATCGTCCTAGTCCTCTAAATCGAATAAAAACAATTAAATTCGATTTAAAGGGAACATTAAAGCTTTCGAACTACCGATACATCGTATAATATCTGAATTAGATTTATAAATTATGATTTAGAAACATTTTTCGCAAAACGATAATTCTTAATGAGCTTTGGATTATAAGAAACGCTGCATTTACACGTCTCAATATAAAATTTACATACTACTTCAAAATTCATGACCTCACAAAAAAATACTGAGCTTTTTCTCGTTGTACGCCAACTACTTAGATATTTTAGTTCGGTCAATGTTAAACTTTCATTTGATAAACTCAATTGTTAAGCTTACTAAAAGATGCGAATAAAGTGTAAAACCAGAGCCACCACATTTGTCCAATGCTAACTATCGAATCAATAGCAACTTAACGTCTTTTTAGTTTATTGTAATTGAAAAATAATTTGTTTCTCAGATTTTGTGTTTTTCATTAGCTAGTTACTATGTTCCTCGAATCCAAAATGATTTTTGAAAAATGGGTGTGTGGATGATCGATTTTTCGAGAAATAATATGTTTATGGTTTTGTTATTTGTGATTTTGACACGAGGTAACAACATTTTTAATATAAAAAAAGTGTAGTAAAGCCAGCATCAACTTAGAACCGTCTATTAACGATATCCATCAAAGTAGCTGACCGCTGTTATCTCGTATATCGAAAGAAAAAAATAGTATTCATTCAGGTTTTATGTTTTTAAGTGGAGTTTCATACAAAATACAAGGGATTTTAAAAAGGAAAAATGTTGTTGCTTTTATCTTCAATTTTTATTAGAGATTTTATTTGCAAATAATTACAATTTCAAATTAAATTTACCGAAATACAATTTGAGAATAATTTACTTGAAATAAAAAACATATTAATATTTGTACATAGTTTTAGATTTTTGATGTTTAAATTCCAATTAAAATCGTACACTTTCAAGTATAGATATTTTGTGGGTAATTCAAATTTTTATTTATTTATGCTATATTTTAATTCTGTATACATGATTTTTAATTCAATTTAAAATTATACAACAAAAACAAATTATTCTGATATAATATTTTATTTTGAAATATATGAATTCCATATGTTTAATACATTTTGATTTCATTTACTAAATTTAAATAAAATTAACTCATTATAGCATGTCAAATGAAAAATAATAAAATACGATTTGAGTACCTATGCAATTCTCAATTAAATTAAAAACATTTTGATTAAATATAATTTGCATTTTTATATAATTTATTTAGTCAGTTCAATGGAAAACAGCCACGTACAAATATACGTATGCTTGACCACATCGATTATCGATGATGAACTCAGCCGTGAATAATAAATTATAAATTATAATTGAAACCAAACAAAACAGAAAAAGGGAAAAGTTTTCAAATTAATTAATTGATCAGGGTTTATATCTCTGGTTATAGGGACAATGGCACATTAAATTTTAGTAGTGGTCACTATATGTTTGAGGGAGCGAGGAGGTTCAAATATTTAGGATCTCTTACCACTCAGGATAACAATGTGGGTGAAGATATTAACGTGCGGCTGGCACTTCACTCCAGAACCCGATCCGGAACGAATTTTGCAGTGATCTCTGAAAGGAGAGCCACCATATGGTAGGCAAAGAGGTCGTTACAGGCGACGATGGCTGCACGATGTAGAGAATGACTTAGCTTCTTCAGTAAGACCAAGCTCAGGATCTAAACCGGTGGAGCCTGATTGTTTACTCAGTAACGAACCAGTAATGGCATTTAATAACTGATACAATTATACGATTGCGCACATAATATGAAAAACGGAATAGAACGGGTCGGTTGTTTTTCAGTTTGGAGCCTTATTCTACGACAAATAAACTTGGTTTATAAACTTGAACTATGATCACTGTACGAAACCCACCCTGTATGATATAAATGCATCTAAAGCATGTGTTAGCATGTGTCATTAAATTGCTATAATTAAAAGATGAATTAATTAAGAATATGAAATATTAATTCAGAGAAATAAATAATTCAGTTTTGGAAGTGAATGCTTGAAGTTCATATCAAACGACACTGTTGATAAAGACCAAGTCAATTATAAGCACATGTATATATAAATATTATACATATATTATACAACAAAAAAAAAACGCGTACCATTGAAACTGTGTTATTTCGAAAATAAAATATGTCAACGAGATGTAGTTCTGCTCAATTTTAAAGAGCTTTGAAATATAAAACAATACCAATATTTGCAGATCAACACATTTACTTGATAGAACCGCTGATTATTTTTGACCAAAAACAGGGCAAAGATATCAAGAAGGTGTTTACAATTATTTAATAAACATTCATTTGTTAAAAACAAATTATTTTATTTATAACAATATCAAGTAAATCATAAAAAATTTGCCGATTATTTAGTATATTGTTAATAACAAATAAAATTTATAAACAAATTAATTGTTTATAAATTTATTATTAATAAATAATATTTTGTTGATAAATTTATTCAATTTTTTTTAGTTAAAGCCAACTAGAAACTCAATAGAAAATAATCTCATAGTAAAATCAATTTTTTCGGCCAATTGTAAATGCGAAGAATTGTTGTTCTAGCAATTTTCGTTTCCCATAGGAATTTTATATGAAAATTTGACAATTGGTCGCATTCGCAATTTCTCGAATAATATAGCTATATATCGGAATTTGTTGTGACGTAGTCTAATCGATCAATTTATTCTTTCTTCTGGATTTGATCATCAAAAATTTATTTGTTTCTAACAATATCGAATTGTTTTATAGAGTTTTCTTAGTAAAAAACTATAAAAAATTGAATTTTATTCAAAATATTGATACATAAATTATTGAATTGTGTCACTATTGTTGATAATTTATTAATTTGTTTATAAATAAATAAATTATTTATAACAAATTCTAATTGTTTATAATTTTTTCCTCCAATTTTTATAAACAAATATATTGTTTTATTGAAAATTTCCTTCAAATATATATTTATAAGAAAAAATAAGTAAAAATTGCCTATTATTTACTCTATATTGTTAATAACAAATAAAATTTATAAACAAATTAATTGTTTATAAATTTATTATAAATCCATTTTATTATCAAACATAAATTTTAATATTTAAATTATTGCTGAAAATGGCTTTATAATTAATAAACCGCGCATTTAGAGAAACCGCGTAGATCGAGGAATTACTTAATATGGTGGTTCCCCTACCAAGGTTGTAGGTTTTTGAAATATTATATTTTGGCGATCATGCTATATGGGATGTGGTAGGGGATTGTATTATATATAGATGATATTGTTTGGCCAATAGCAATATTATTTGAAGTTGGAATACCGATTTCTATGTAGTAGTATTAATTTTAGGTTTGTTTTTAAATTAGCGAAAAGCAAGTGCCCGTCAAGTTTTCCACAGATTTTTTAACAGATATACGTATACGATCCTATTAGAATTGAACTAAATCCTATTGCATTCCTATTGCTATGTTAACTCATATATGGCTAGTACATGGGAAAAACCACTTAATTGCCTGAACGAAATGGGTAGAACCAAGAGAAAAATTCGAGTACAATTTTTTCTATGAATTATTTTGTTCGAAGAAATATTTTGTATGATGAACTGTTTACACTCAAATTAGTAAATTATAAACAAAAATCGAGAGTATACATTGGTATTTTAATGGTTTTTCTTTATTTGTCCAATTTATCACTCAAATTTTAAATAGGTTTATTTTATTATTTGAATAGTTTCATGAATGTAGATTTGTAAATTACCTACGCATAAAATTTAATTGTTTTTAAGAATTATAATAATCCTCTTTATAATTCCTGCATCTTTGAATTAAACTTATTATATATTTGTGGTTTCAGAATCGATTATATTTTTATTATTACTGCTGGTTTTAATATTCCTATTGGAAACATTTATTACAGTTCTAAAATTTGTATTTACATTTACATTTGTGGTTCGAATCTTGACTTTTTGTTAGCTATGGCATTTTTTCGAATGAGACAGATGAAATGAAAAAAAGAGTATTTCGATTAAATTAATCAAATATTTATAACTATTTGTTTGATACGATGAGATGTATGCCACCTTAGTCTTTTTAAATTTACCTACGTATGACATTTACATAAATTATTTTAAACTATTTTAGAATAATTCAACAATATGACTATATTTCTTATTTATACACAATATAAAAGGTCATAAATAATAGTCGTGCTTTTTAATTCAAAAATTTTCTTATTGGAATGAAGTTCTGGATAAGAATTTTCTCAGTTTTTCATTAAAATCCAAATTTAACTTAATTTTTCAATGTGGATAAAACATTGTTTTTTTCAAGTTCGCGATAAATTCATAGTACACGAACTAGAAAAAAAAGGGAAATTTTAAAAGGAAATATTTTAAACAAATATTTTTCATTGTTTTATGCTTGATACCTGTATTATTTCACAATAGACGTCAAAAAATATAGTTAGAAGTTGAAATATATTCAAATAAATAGAACTTAAATTAAATATATTGGTTAAACTAAATAAAATTTCCCAGTATTATTCCCGATGTTCTTATAGAACTTGAAGTTCTGTTAATAAAAAAAACGCACCTAATATATCTGTCGCTTTTTGTTATTTCTACTTTTAAAATTTATTAATCCTGAGTTAAAATCTATAATAAATACTTTGATTTAGACTAAATCTTGTTAACTAATTTATTATATTATTATATGAATCTAAAAAAAATCATTTAATTTCAATTTTTATCGAGAAATTATGCAAAATAAAAATCATAACAGTGTATAAACCACTACATAAAAAAAGCAATAGGAATGCAGTAGGATTTAGTCCGTATACGTATATCTGTTAAAAAATCTGTGGAAAACTTGACGGGCACTTGCTTTTCGCTAATTTAAAAACAAACCTAAAGTTAATACTACTATACATAGATATCGGTATTCCAATTTCAAATAATATTGCTATTGGCCAAACAATATCATCTATATATAATACAATCCCCTACCACATCCCATATAGCATGATCGCCAAAATATGATATTTCAAAAACCAAGGTTGTACACCACCATATTGAGTAATTCCTCGATCTACGCCGTTTCTCTAAATGCGCGGTTTATTAATTATAAAGCCATTTTCAGCGATAATTTAAATATTAAAATTTATGTTTGATAATAAAATGGATTTATAATAAATTTATAAACAATTAATTTTAATAACTCGCAATCTAACTTGGGTGTATTATACGCAAAATGCATGTAAAAAAATTACCGTGCAACTTAGTTTAACATATTATGTTTGATGTCGATTTATGATTTTATAAATAAAATTTTCATGAATGATGACTGAACGGTGGTGGAGCCCAATATGATGAGGGCGCCTGAACCAATACCAATGGTAACATTTAGAATGGTGCAGTTTTGAAGGAGATCGATTCTTTACGAGAATTTAGATTCTTTAATTGTTTAATTCTTGGTCATATTCTAGCACCATGTACCTCAAGAATTAGCCTAATCGTGAAATAACAAATTCCTGTTAATAAAATATTTTAAATCCTGACGAAATATTTGTTCTATTATCAACCAATGCAGACGTATTGTAAATTTTAATTACTCAAATTTAAATTGTAATGAATTTTAAAATTTGAACTGTAGACAGAATTCCGCAATTATTATTGAAATTAATAAGATGACTTGAACATTTATTTTAACATTAAAAACCAAAAATCAAATTTAACAATATTCAAAATTTTAAAATTTAAATGAAGTTTCTTTTAATTTCATTCGAATTTTAAATTAATCTTGTCATTCAAACCCATAGTTAGAGGCATAACTATCCTAAACCAGTTTAATTGCAGAATGCAGATTCGATTATGTAATCTGAATAAGTTACGATTTACCTATATATGTTATACTTACTGTTCTATACAAATTTATTTAAGAATTTCACTAACCTGAGTCTAAATTTATTTTAGTATTTGGTTTAAGTATTGAGTTATAAAAAATGTTATTTTTTAAGATATCAGACTTTTATAATTTACATGAAATTCTACGCCAAAAGTCTAACGTGAATTAATTTTAAACTTAAGATAGAATTTACTATAGCATCCGTTTCACACATTAATTAGGATATGCAGATATATGATGAGTTTTTACTATACAGTTTTCTATCGTTACATAGGAGTCTTAAGACGCATACACGTAACCCACAATACGAACATACTTACAATCTGATTTTTGTTTGTTTCAAACTTCCTATTATTTTGTTTTGGATAACATTAACGATCATTTTACCTAATTGTCTTTATACGACGCTGCGCGCACAGCCCATTATTAATATTTATAATTAACCTACAAAATTGTTTATGTATTTTAAAAAAATAATTTACCTTTTGCGTATGTCCCAGCAGCTCTTTATCACCCATCCACCATGTAATTTTAGCGGGCGGAACTGAACCAATTGCATCACATTGTATTTCATATTTCCGATCGGCCGATAATGGATTATTACCAAAACCAATTTGTACAGATAGTGGCCGCACTATAATAAAAAAATTTATAGATAAAAGCATAATTCGATATTTATGTACATATGTACATTTACACAATTAAATTGTTAAAAGTTCTCAACTTACAATGTAGCTGTATTGTTATATTTGTTAATACACCACGATTTGGAAAATTACTTGCACGACATGTATATACGGAATGTTGATGATTACGTGATAAATTTCTAACTACTAATTTGTTACTTAATGTTGATGGAAATGAAAAATCTAACATTGTACTTGGTAATATTTGTCCATTGCGCAACCACACAACAGTTGGTTTTGGTTTCCCTAGAAATACAAGTAAACATTTCAAAATTATTATAATTATTATAGTTTTTTATATAATAAACTATATAATTAATAAAATTATTTTTTGTTAGAAATGAATTTAATTACTTAATTGTGTGTCTAAATAATTAAAATTCGATTAATAATATTTAAAAATAGTAACCGAAAGAAATATTTTAGTTAAGTTGGAATAATGTTTGATCGAAATACGTCATTGAAATTTGGGAAGTAATAATATTTTTCGTTTGATAAGTACATAATTGGAAATTAATTATAGTTTAGATGGGCCATAGCAGTATGGAAGTTATTTACTCCTATTCCAGTTACAGAATATTTCCACAATTTCAATGTTGTATCAAATAATATAAGCCAATCGATAATCGAACAGGATTAGGAATATGTATTAGTTTTGGATAATGTATCTTTAGGAGTATGCCCGACCCCAATTTCTCTTCGAAATTAATAAAACTAATTAAAACACACCAAACAACTACAATTTACTTATTTAATAATAAATTTATTTATTATAATTTGATTTAAAATTACTAAAACATTTAGTTATTAATTATCACTAATAATATTGTTACGTTTTTGCCCTGTCAAACAAGGTTCGATCACTGGATTGTGAATAAAACAACCGATGTAAATTTTTAACGTTGTATTACACATTATAAAAACGTCACTTGTTCCTTTAATATTACTAGCACTATCACGGTTAAAACACAATTAACTTAACTCCTAAAATTTTATCGTGTATTTATACCAAATATTCTAACCTTTTAGAATATTCCACAATGTTCGAGAGTCTAGACTATTCTTGAATAGTCTAGACACATCTACTTTATAACAGTTTTACATTTACGGTAGTGTCTCTACTCAAATAGAGATGTCGCCACGATCGTAACATTACCCCTTCCTAATCCTGATTTGTCTCGAACAGGTCCAACTCACCTCCCCTGAGCGCCTAACGTCGTTTAGCGTGTTAATGATGGTGTACGGTTCTTCCCATTATGGTTACCGCTTTGGTGATAAACCTCTCTTCTGTGAAGTTTCAGAAGCCATATTAAACCTCCTTCTTTGAAACTACGGTTATTTACGTGCACGTCACTCCGAGCCGACGATGACCTGACACTCGTATTTTCTCCGGTGCAACTGTTTCTGAGTTCGATGGACGCTTTTCCCGCTGATCCACTACTACTCCCCTGATTGTTGCTCCGGCATCATCTATACGAAGTGGAATTTCGAATATATTGCAATTCAATATTCCTTGCCCCGCATCCATCACGAAGCCATTCGCCCTCATGAAACCCATTCCCTAGATAACTTCATCCACTATATTTGCGACCAGTACTTCGTGTTGGAATTGAGTATTGCCAATTTATATTGTTGCAGTGTTTTTGCCTGCGATGACTGCATCCTCGCCTGTGGCCGTAATTTCAACCCATCCTTTGGTTGTATTCTTCCCTTAAATAGATCTTTTCGTACAAACGTTGCAGCCGCTCCTGTATTTAGGGTTATAAGACAATAAACATCCCCTTTAACTGCTAAACCGTCTCCGCCTAGTCCCAATCTTGTTGCATGAATGGAGTAGCAGTTGACTATCCGTAGTCCAACTGATTCTTCATATGCTTCTTCTTCAAATGTTCTTGATAAGTGTAATAAAATGTTATTAAAGTGTAATAAAGTGATTATTTGTGAATTAAAGTAAATATGTGAAATAAGTTAATTAAATAAATTAGCATTTTGTAAAACAATTGGGAAATAAATAAATTGTTGTTATATAGAATTTAAATTGGTTGTTTTATTCACAATCCAGTGATCGAACTTAGTATGACAAGGCTAAAATGTAACTTGCAATATATCAGACGAGCAAATACAATTCATAAATAATAATAAAATAAAAAAAATTTCTCGATACCAAATTTTAGTCGTTATTTCTACACACTTAAAGACTATGTAAATATGTACTATGCACAAAAAATACACAAAATGTTAAGTTAATAGTTCTCATTCTAGGAGGAGGTTTAGCATATTTGGAACGAATTAAAATAAGTAATGAAACCGGCCCCTTAGACGAAATATTTCAAACCTATGTTTTACCTATTGAGTGAACGTATTAGTGTTTTACATAGGACATTAATTAACAAAAGACGCAAAATATATCGTTAATTTGGATGGCTTCACCTCGAAAATGTTTTCAGCAATTTTTCATAAATTGAAAATGAAATGGCGTGCATATGAAAAGCAACTCTCTTTAAAATTACTATATAATTACTGTGTCCGACTGTGTAATTAAATAATAGCCACTACTTATATAGGTAGAACGTTAAATGTATTTTTCACTTAATTAAATAAACTTTTCGAAGTTTGTCGTAATTTGCTATTTAAATGAATTTCAATTTCTAATCAACAATGCCATAAAATAAATCTTAAATAATTTAAAAATTATATTATTCATGTAACTCACATACAATAAAATGCAAAAGTTTGCGTGTTAAATTGCTTTAAATATATTAAAATTGTATTGCCATATATGAATAAACATACTATATAAAAAAAATCGTAAAGGGTAATACAGTTTCCAATCATTTAGATCAACTGTAGTAATAAAATGGTTAGTACAATTATTTCAACGATTATTACAATTTTATATTTGAGCATTTACATGTGTAATTAATTATACGCGGTTTACCTAGGAGCGACCAACTTCCAATAAGCAAGGCACATATAACTTCAATAAAGTAGACCTATCAACGGAAGTAGTATAGGCAGTAGTATATATTTTGTTTGCCAATAAAATTTTATGAGTATAAACTTTTGAAAATCATATTCCAATGTGCAACAAAATTACTAGCTAGTTATCATTCACCGCGGCCCGATGATCGCCTCATGCATTTAAAATATCACAAACCTAATTTTAATGCCAAAAAGATACCTTAAAACCTTAGTTTGGTGGTCCAACATGATATCAGGGGCCAACGTACAAAATACCACTCCATATCTATACGGTGTCAAAAAATAATTATGTGTTTTCACAAGATGATATTAAAGTTTTAGCAGACTCTGATGTTTATTGGGTAGGTAATCATGGTAATTTGATTTCTACTAGATTTTGAATTTTGACTTATATTTGATAATGATCATATTAAAATGTTGGTAACAGAGTGTAAATATTAGTTTTTGATCTTGATCTCTCAGAGTAAAAATATAATTAAAGCTTCCATTAGCGTCACAGAATGCATATCTAATTTCTTATATAAATAGTTGTTAGTAAACTGTTATAATCAACAATCAAGAAAGTAAAATTTCTTCGCCTGCATGAACTCACTCTAAATGACTATAATCAAACAATTTGACCTGGAAATCAATTTTGCCGATGATATTTTCTAGGTCCTCTATAAATTTAATAAATTTAACGAATTTTAATGTATATAGCCAGCTACCGTAACCAGCTTCTTGATTTTTTTCAATAACTCTTTATTCGTATTGAATTTCTTAGCCATATATACGGTTTATGTTATGTTGTGATTGTCTCCAATTGCATTCGGACTTGTGGACAACTTCGAAAAAATTAAAAGATAACACATAATACACCATACCCTTGCCTCGAGGACAGTTCTTTTATTGAAAAATCCTACATTTTATTTGTTTGTTGCACTTATCTTTGGGTATGCTTTGGACTAAATTTGTTTACACGAATTAACCCGCACATAATGTGTATACTAGTATTGCAGTGAACGCGATCTATAATGTTTCCTTGATCCGTATGGCAGTCAACTGTTTTATCCTTAAATGCCACAAACAAGCTATGTAAGCACAAAACAATTGATAAATACAATATACTCGTACATGCATAAGTACTTATATATGTATGATCCACATATTTGGAATGACGATCGTATTCAATTTTGAAATTCCACTAAATTTAACAAATTTTCTTATTTAACTGAGTTATTGAAATTGAATAAAAATAAAAGTACAACACAATTTACACATGTATAAATATTCTCAAATACATACAATTTATATTTAAGGTGAAAAATACGTAAACTGACAAATTCATGGGGCCGGAAGTCACATGAAAATTGTCTGTTCTTTTCTGTTTTATTGTTTAGTATAAAAGAAAAGTTGTTATTGCTCAAAATACAGGGTGTCAAATATTTGATAAATGCGCGGACTTTGTAATGTATGTGTGGTTGTCAAATAAATACTAGTTGGCAGATAATTATGAGGGCACGTTTTTCAGATTATAAAAGTGGGGCAACTAAGAAATAAATATAAAAGCTGCTTCATCTTTGAATCCCCACCAAAAATTTGTTTTTCAATTTCGTAAAAATGTATTTGTTTTTTTTTTTTTTACTGTAATATTCTTACACCTTACATTTAGCAAAAAACCAGACCACGGAAATCTTTTGCAAAACTTTCTCTCTTTTACAGGGTGTTTCCAATTATTGAAATTGAATTTAACATTCGTATAGAGAATTAAATTCTAAGAAAAAAATTACTATACGAAACTCAAATTCGTTACCGTTATAACGGATTAAATCAATTTTTATACATTATACAATTTTTTTTTTATTTGACGTATAATAGATTTTATTTTCACTATTCTACTCAAAATTAAATAGTCTTTATCGTGGAAATAAATTTCCATTACCTTTGTCTAAAATATAGATCTAATGTTTAAAATTGAAAAAAAAATTATACAGTTTACGTTTCTTATTAATTATCTAAAACATGAGGTTGCTGATATAAACTTTTTATACTTGAAATTGATAGACCTCAGTTGTCTGAACATAATAGTAGAAGGTTGGGACTATAACTGCTTAATGGTAGCGAATTTGAAAGTTTCGTAGAACAATTTAATTCTTAGAATTTAATTCTCTATACGGATGGCAATACCATTAATTGAAAACACCCTGTATTACAAAGGGATCCGATCTTACTTTAATTAGTTTTGGAAGAAAAGAAAAATTCCCGCGTTCTGGTTTGATATACGTAAGAATATTAACTGGTTTGATATACGTAAGAATATTAAATAGTCCACAAATACATGAACATGTCCGCGCATATTTTAAATATTTGTCATCCTGTACCTCGCAATTGTTTTTGCTATAACAACTAAAAAATCGCCTTACATAAAAATTTCCGTTAGTCAAATACTAAACAATAAAAATAGGAAATTAACATAATTAAAATATGACTTCTACAAATTTGTGAGTTGACGTGTTTTTCAATATTTATTTATGCATATACAAGCTAACACACATATTCCCATCTTACGAAAAATGGAAGATGGAATTAAGTATTTTCTGGAGAAAGGAAAAAATAAATCAGAAAAGACGATTATTTTTTGTTAGGATTTTTACTGGGATCATCACAAAAGAAAAATGAATTTATATATTCTTGTTTGAATTTCATATTATTATTTTTATATATCTACACGTATATGTATATGTATGTATGCATTATGTACATATATAAAGAACCTATATACATAAAAATATATCTACTTAAATTTGATTTATCTTATATTTCCATGTATACGTATGTATGTGTACAATGTACATGGTACATACATATATGTTTCATGAATGTTAAATTTTCAAAAAATAAAATAAAAAATTGTGAAATTTTCAAATAAATTTTATTGACTTCAATGTTAAAGAAGTAATAATACCAAAAATTATTGCATTAAACAGTAATTCGTTATTCAATTTTGCTAAAATATATAAAAGACACATATGTACATAGTTTTGTATTTTATGATTATATGTTGGTACATCGCCGTGTTGTAACCTACGTGACTATGTCTTACTATTCGAGTATAGAAATGTGAAAATTCAAAAATTTCTAAATAGTATCAAATAACAAATACATACGTCATACTTTGTTAAATTTTATTTCATTGCATGGTTGCGCTCCGTTGGAAAATCTGTTCTCACATGTGAGCACTCGGCGAATTCAACTCGCCATTTTCTAATTTTGGTATTATGGTAGTCGCCGTGAGTGCGCTGTATGTCAAATATGCTCATCTAAAATTTTTAGATGACTTGAATAAATTTTTGTTGTTGTCTTCAAATAGAACAGGAAAATGGAGGATGAAACTACACAGCTGAATGTATATTTTTTATTATTGTTTACTATAAATAATTGTTACAATTTACATATTTTTTTATTTTTTATATTATTATATTATTTTTTATTACTTTTATAATTTAATTATTTTCAAAATAATTTAGACAAAAACCATCAAAAATTACAAACAACAGCCAATTTTCAAAATTGGTTGAAATGATGGAGAAAAATCCTGATATCGCGAAGGGATTTCCTAATGTGGGCAAAACCAAAACATCGGTTTTAGAATTTTGAAAAGAGTTAACGATGGTGTTGAATAGTTTAGGACCTCCGGCAAAAGAATCGATAGAAAAGACAGAAAATTATATTATTGTTTATAAACGTAAACTATACTAGCAGAAACGACAAGATTTCTAACCAACATGACAACGAAAAAAAAAAAATGTGTGCTGTTCCGCATACAAACACTCGCCAAAATAAAGGCGAGAACCATAATACCAAAATCGACAAGGCTTTTGGCCTTACGTGCCTTGGGTGTGTTGAATAAAAAAAAATAAATAAAAAAAATAAGCAAAAAAAAAAAAAAAAAATTGTACTCACACGACTTAAGGAGTCACGGCTAGTTGTCGGTTAGGCGATAACCATAATAGGGGTGTTAGTTAAATTTTTACTATACAACTGCAGGACGTAACTATACAATAATTTTAATATGTGTATACGGCGTGTCTCAAAAGTCAAATAAAGTTTTACCGAACTGTTGATAGTTCAACACTAAAAAAATAATTTTTAAAAAAATTAATAGTTCTTTTGTTTATTTTTCTACCTTAATATGATTTTGAAGAGCGTATCTTTTCAGTAAAATAATTTTTATAGAGTCCATTATCTTCTGACAAACTAAAACAATGATTTTCTGAAGTATATTTGTTTCCTAAAAAAGTTTAGTTGATTTTTAAGTGACGCTGAAGCAAATGTACTACCAAAAATTGACCTACTAGAAATCAAAAAAATTTGCGACTTTAATATAGATTCTAAAATGCTATCACACAAAAGGATAATAAAAATATTCTGTTTATTAAAAAATGCACTTAACAAAATTTCGAATGCTAGAATAGCTACTTTGTCAGAAATAAAACCAAATGTGTAAAATAACAGATCGCATTTTCCATAAAAGCCATAGACACATTTATGTATATCTAAAATTGTTTTTGGAGTGTCTTTAGTTTGCATGGAAAATGTGATTTGATCCCGATCACTTATGTTAGTGCATAGTGTGGTACGTCAACCAGTAATTCACAAATCATTTTGTAGTTGTGTCAATGTGTCAATCAATCTTCATCAATTATTTCCTCCCACATTTCCACCCAAAACTGATGTGGGAATTTACTATGCCGCACAACATTTAAATTTACGAGGGCTTAATGTAAATTGTAGATGTTGAATCTTGAATATCCCTACCTTATTGAAGCATGTTTCATCCACAATATATTGTTAAATATTGCGAATTTTTTTCGTTGCGACGCATAGTATTTTTCTACATAATTGCACTGTTTTTTCACGGTCAGCGAGTCTTTTGTACACCCGGCACATGATATGGATGTAACTGATTTCTTTTTAAAATACGATGCATCCTGGACCGAAGCACTTCCAAATGTCATTTTATCGACCTTGTCGTTACCAAAACCACACATGAAATCCAATTCTTTATATTAATGATGGGAATAAGCAGCATTGCTTCTCGACATTTTAAAATACGGTTTGCACAGAACGTAAATCGAACTAATATGAATTTATTTTTATATAACAAATTTCATTTGATGCGGGTTACTAATTAGTTTAAAAAAATTGTTATACTAATTTTACTAATTTTATTTTATTTACATATGATAAACGCAACTATGTTAGCAAGGGAAATTTTGTTCAGTGCGTTTTGTAATTAACTCGATTAACTTTGTAAACAAAAATTCTGTTTTGAATACCCCTATGTCTGATACCATTTTAGAATCTTCATTAGGGTCGCAAGTTTTTCTGATGCAACATCAGAAAAACTTGCTAATTGATTATTTTTCTGTAGTACATTATTTCCCCGTCAGTATAACTTAATAATGACTAAATTTCGGTTCCGATTTGACATTTGTCAAATTTAACGATATGGTCTATTCTATACCCAGTTGCACTATGGCGAGTGACCAAAGTATTCGAATTTTTTAGTGTGTGTAAGAAAAATTATTATGTCTAGAAAGTTCTTGCCACACTTTCTTTTTGTAACCCCACTTTCAAATCTATAAACTTTCGTGACCTTTTCCAACATTCTTAACTAACTCTTCACTAATTGCATCGCGTTTACAATTAAATAGGCCACTTCGAATGATGGCAATAATTTATTTTTCTTATGGTTGTGTGTTTGGATATCCCAATTTTATATTGTTACTTTCATATAATCTTTTTATGAAAAATAAAAGAGATTTTGCGACCTATGATATGGCCGTATGGCAATCACTTTTTTCATTTTTACAGAAACGTGCAACAAAAAATGTGTAGCTCAATTTTTCTAGTAAAGAAGTGGGCAAATTGCAGTAAAAAAAAATTGAATCTTGATTCTTTTTTTGAGATACTTTCTTCTGACTTGTATTTGCAAGAAGAACAATATTTTGGTTGTGAGCTTATTTTTTGTTAAAAAATATAATAAAAGTTTATTATGAGAAAATCATTAAAACGTGATGTGGTTACATAGGTCATGAAAGAGTTCTGTCCATATAGATTCCAAGGTACTATACAAATAATTATAATTTTTAGAATAATTTATTGAAATTTCAAAAATTATATTAAAATTATTTCAGCATTCCAAGTGTTCCATAATATTTTACGAAAAATGCGTTTAAATTCTTTATCGTACATCCCCAATTATATAAGATTGATTCGGCCTTTGGTTCATTTACTATATTTTGTTTTTGATATTAAGTTAACCGAAACATATAATTATCCCCAAATCAATTTTGAGATGAGTTTACTGACCCACTTGAGTCGACCTCATATCAAAGATCAAATAGAGTGACCTAATCTCTATCTTTATTGATTTCTTACCCTTGACCTTGATTATATAATATGATCGTAGACGTAGGCGCGTGTATTGTTCTTACATCGACCTTGATGATATTGTTTATGATGTAGACGCGTGTATTATTTTCTTATCTATCGACCTTAATTGCAATATAATTTTTTCTGGACCGATCCGATGGTCAACCTTAGCTTTGGCACACAAATGATTGTTTTTTCAACAAGTTAAATATGTACGTAATGTTGACTATACTATAAATTACATTTTTCTTCAGTAAATTACATTTTTCACTTTCCTCGGTTAAATTATGACAAGTTTCTCTCAGTGGAGCATTTTTGCTTTTCGGTGTATTATTTCGGTATTGCTTGTAGTTCATCGTTTGTGCAAATATATAAGTTGTGTGTACCTTGTTTTGTAGAAATAATCCATTTGTCCATGCTGAGAACATTGCCCATATGTGGTTTTCACCTTATGTTTGGGTAATAGAATAGATTAGAAATAGCAAAACTAAACTATTTTTTAGTTTAGTAATTCAAAACATGGTTCGATACTATAAATTACACTATTTTTACACTAAAACACTAAATTATTGATTCGATGATTATAGAGAAAATTGACTTCATTAGTCATATTACGTTACAACTGTAATAAACTTTCAATTTAATATTTCTTTCAAAGTAATTTGCCAAAATTATAAAATCCGATATATTTAATTATTAAGGCAGAACTTTTGACAAATGTTTTATTGCAACGAAACACTTGTGGTTTTCATTTTAATTCCTGTTAGGAAAACATTCCCTAATCATGGTTTTGCATTTTTTGTAAATAGATTTTTATTAAACTTTATTTTGCAAATACTGGTTATTGCTGATAAAAGGGATATACTTTAAGTTCTAACATTACTGATAAGCATTTATTTTTATTTGCAAACCAAAAACTAAATTAAATTTTCTACTTTTAAAAGTTAAATACCAACACATTTATATTAGATTTACTATCTTTTCAAAGCTGAACAACAGATCTCTGTTTTGTACATCTGTACAGGTTCGTCTTTGTTTAGAGCATGTATACATTGCTTAGCTGTCTCTGTTGGGACTCGAATCCGGTACCTCCTATTTAATAGTTTAATCAAATTCCGGATTATTTGTCGATTAGTTTAGTTTATATTCTGTACCATCTCAGTTCTTTTTAAATTCTGTTCCAGCAATTTTGACAAAGATTACAGGCTTATGTTTCTAGTTGTGTTGATATTTCACTAAATAATGAGCTTTATAAATTTATTATATCATTACACCAAAAGATCCTATATAAAATTAATATACATATAATTTTTGATTTTAAACGATGAAGACTGCAAACAAACTATATCTGAAGTGCCTGAATATCCAAATATCCTTCAACTGAATTAGTTGACAAATAGTTACCCGTCAAGTATATTACACTTTGGAATGGAAAATCATTTATAGTAAAGTTAAAGTACAACATTTTTTGTTAATTGAATTTTCAGGTTTGGCTTGTTCTTGGCTTTTTGTTAATGAGGTTAATATGTGAGTTAATCAAGGAGTTCAGGTCACGCGTGATAGGTTAAGGAAATATTATAAAATTAGATTAGCAATTAAATTCTTGAGCAATTAATTATTAGATTGCAAATAGCGACTGGTACTTAGACCCGACATACCTGGGTGCCAGGTTTGTGGATGCCACTTATAATTTTGGTTACATATGGTTTGGCGAAAAATTTAAAATGTATTTAACCAAATCAACAATCTCTTGAATATTTTAGACAATTCTTGGGTGTGATGCCACATCAGTGTCGATTGTCGAAACCTGCTATATTGTATAGAAATGTGCAGCAAGTATCAAAAATTATATAAATGGGATACCAAAATCAGAATTTAAATATTAGAAATTATTTAGTCTGTGGTTTGAGTTACCTTTGGTATGATTTGTTTATCAAGTCGAATGAATTTCCCTGGAGATTCTTTCGACCCGTTATTTTAAGATTGGCACTATCAAGAAAAATTTAAATAAAAAAATATTTATTCTCTTATATAATGCGTTAAAACAGATTAATACTAGTTCATTTGTCACATATAGTGACGAAACATATAAAAATTGCAAAATTTCTGTAAATATTAACACAACCATTAACTATTCAACAATTTTAAAGTATATAGTACATTTTTTTCAACTTTTCTATGGCTATATGTGCATGGAAAACTGCAGTACCATTGTAGCAAGGTTTCATTTTAAGTTTTATTTTCAGAAAGAGTTATGTAATACTTAGAAATACATAGATGTGAATAAGATGCCAACAAAAAAAACACTAGGCAATATATTGTTGTATACTTTATAGATACATATATGTACTCGTATGCATAATATGTAACATCATATTTCTATTATAGTACACAACACAAATAGTTCCATGTTATATATCAACAAATATTTTAATGATTTTATGGTTAGATATTCTAAAGCATGCCATTGTTATATGATCACATACCATGTATGGATGTAGGTACGTTCAAACTGGTAACTAGGTCAAGACTATTGAGTAAAGTATTTAGAAGCAGAAAATATAAAACTTAAGTGTGTGGTTTTCGTTTTAGAATTTTTGTATATTGAGAAGGTATTTCATGTACATTTATCATCATATTAGCAATGCGCACCACTATACATGAATTAAACCAAAAAATAAAATAAAATGAATTTTGTGTAACAAGTATTTTTGTCTTTCGTATACTATCCAATACAAAATCAATAAAATCGATTAAATAAAAAGTAACTGAACTAATTTTATATACGAGTAGCATATTATCTATATAAGTAGTACTGCATCTACTATTTATGTATATATTGTACATATGTATATGTATGTACATATACAATTGGAACATTTAAAGAATTCAAGTAAATTTCTGTTTTATTGTTTCGTATAACAATAACAATGATTATCATAATAATCAGTACGATAACATAGAATATAAATTAAATTTTCCCAACAAAAAAATCGAAAATAAAATGAAGTTGGTAGAAAAAGTAAAAATTTGCTATTTATAAAATAGTAATTTCCACCAGGTGCTACTTTTAAAGTTGTGTATAGACACAAACATGTTATCTGTATTTTATAATGTATTCGTATCCTATATGTACATACATATATCCATGGCATGACTGTGTCGTGTTATCACAGAACAACTTTATGTTTTTGTTTTGCTCTTCAATTTAACCAGTTTTTTTTTTTTTTTTTTTTTTGAAAAATATCAATGAACACAAAAGATAATCTATTTTATTTGTGGTAAAATTTTGTTATCCTTTATTTCTTTTTGAATAGGACAAACAAAATATTAAAAAACAAGAACAACAGATATTTCACCGACCCAAAAATACTCTGTACGGATATACATGCATATGTACATATTATATCTATCCAAGATACAACAACAAAACAGGACATTTTATTAAATTCAATTTTTATATTGTGTTATTTATATGAATTGATGACAATGATTTCAATATGGTGTGTTGTATATTATCGTCGTCGTCGTCGTCGAGAGCTAAAAAGAATATTCATGTGTACAATATGTATATAATATATGTACATATATACTTTTGGTGTTATCCAGACACGCTATTCAACTATAAAGTGAATATACAGATATATGTAGGTACATACTACATACTCACACACCTATAACTAAAAACACAATGTCGCAGTTCTGTATAATCGAAAAACTTTTCGAAGAAAATCGATTTATTTTAAAATGGTTTTAGCGTTGAAAAAATAAAAAAAATTATATTTTTACATCTGATAATCCAGTATATGCAATGATAAAATATTTTTGTTTTCGGGGGAGTCAACAAACATTTAATTTATACCTAGTGGAAAGCTTTCATCGTATAACTATTGATTCTGCAGGAACGATTAGTTTATCTAATCAAAATTTCACGAAAAAAAATTGTATTCGATCAAATAATTTCATATTACATATTATGTATTTCATACTAAATCGATTTTTTATATACATAATATCATAACATAAGTACATAATTAACTATGTTTTTCTAGTCATTACCATAGAGAAGGATATTAGAGTACTTTCTTTCATACATTAAAACGGCATTAGATTCACCAAAAAGCTTATTTTATAATATTTATTTACCTATTATAGCGAAAAGAGACCATAACATTTATTTAGATATATATCTATCCTTATTCATACTTCTTTAAAGATCAACAAAACCAAAATTTTTTATTCCTATTTATTTACACAAAAGCAAAACAAAAATCAAATTATGAATGAACCAAACATATCAGTTTGGTACAATACAGGGGTCTTGCTTTTTTCTGGTGTTAAACTGTCGCTTTGGTACTAGATTTGTTTAAGATATTAAAACATCGGTTAATAACAAAGACAATCAGTCACCAACGAGTTATTGATTATTATTCTACTCCTGTTAAAAAAGCAAGGGCCAAGGTACAACTAAATCTATCGCAGAGGCACACGGCTAAAACATGGATTCGCCAAACCAACATTGCAGTCTGATTCAAAATATCAAATTCAAAAATTAGGCCCACTTAATAGCCCTGTATCTTTTAAAGTTAGACAAAAATATAGTTTTTTTCAATCGAATTTTGTTTTATTAGTTAGATTGAAAGTAAACAAATACATTTGAAAATTAATCAAAAAGTCTATTAAAATTTTAACAATAAATATTGGCACAGTTCGTTAAATATGTGAAACAAAACAAAATGGAGGAATAAAATATACTAGCAGGAGTAGAAAAAGTGTCTTATTTTAATCGCGTGTAATAAACGAGCAAAAATTGACCCAAAAATCGTGTTATAAAAGAAAAATGGTACAGTATCTAAGGTTTAGAGATATTGCACTGACAGAAAAAACAATTCAAAATCAACAGAAACCACTTCTTTTTGAAGTAAAATCTATATGATTTCCAGTTAATGTGGTTTTTTGTTAATTGAAAGTTTAAACACTTTAAAATATAATAAAATAAATATTAAAAACTTTACTTTAAAATCGAAGTTTTTCACTTTCATTTTAAATTTACAAAATTTAATGTTGATGTTACTTCAACTTTAATATAATGTATACAATAATTGACAATCAATTTTGAGTTAATGTATTCCAAACATTGGCTTAAAGTAGGCTACTTTAATTTGAAATGGAAAATTTGTTAAAATAAAGAATAAAACATTAAAAATATAATTGTTCTAAAGTAGTATTAAGTTTATTTTGAACTCTTAATTGCTTCAAATCAAACAGTTTGTACATTAAAACGAAGGTGACCGAGCAAATAGCGCAGTGGTTAAAGCTGCGACGTTTGGATCGGGAGGTACCGGGTTCGAATCCCAACAGAGGCGGGATGCAAAAGGGATTTTTCATCTCCCGATTACGATCGGTGATTAAATTGAAAACATCTATGACCCTCTGTTGGAATGTAGAACTCATGGGCCGACCCATCTTTCATGTCACTGTACAGGGTGACAAGGAGCTATGCAATGCGCAGATGGTATACTGTACTTGTGTGAATGGGATGAATGAATGGTTTGAATGAATGTTGTGTGAATGTAAGGTAAGGCTATGGACCAAAAGAGTGTCTATGCCAATACCTTTAAAAAAAAAAAAAAAAAACGAAGGTGTATTGTCAATAATTTTATTTTCAAAATAAATAAATATATAAATATAAATAATTTTATTTTCAAAATTTTATATTTATAATTTTTTTTTTATTTTATTCATTTATCATGTTATTAATCATATTCAATTTCAATTTTGCAAAAACTTATTTCTAATATACTTATGTTTTTCTATTATTAATGGAGTATACAAGTATATGTATGTATGCAACGGTGGACTACTGAAAAAATTAATATGTTCTATAAATACTAGTAGTTTGTTTGTAGAAACACTTTGTACTTCATAGGCTTGATAATGAGGGTCAACACTTGTCATATTGATTAAATAGCAAAGTATTAATAGACTCTTCTCGTACATTAAAGATTTTATTTTATAAAATTGATATTCATCGTCAATTTTTTTTTCTAAATAGTAATTAGGTTTATACACAACACCTCTTTATATTACTGGTGTCTTAAACATTTCAATAAATTTGCTGTTAATTTGTTCAACTTCAACGATTTCTAAATATCTTCGTTCGACAAATCTTTAGTTTCAAACTGACTAATATCATAGGATTCTTCAAACCCGTTCTCATATTTAATTAAAAACTGAGAGAATTTTAAACTTGATTTGATAGCCAATGAATATGATGGTGTTTGGGTTCGAACGGCATTGCCCAAAGATATTTTAATGGGCCACATTGCTTAATTGCAGATACGGAATGAACTAAAACATGATGTTTTTTTTTATTTTGGAGAGGAGGGAAATGCATTATGCACGATGTGTGGGACTCACACCCACTAAAAACCTCCTCTTTGCCAGACAAAATATCCACCCCGGAACTACTTTTGGTATTACTTCAAGGTGGTGTCTCGTATATTTCCTCTCTAGGATTGGTCTTGTAGACGCATGTTTTCACCTTCTGTAGTAATTGTCCATTTCTGGTTTCTTTTCTTGTAGGGTCGATTCTACGAACCGCGCCACAGTATCCCAGTTTGACTTCGATTCAAGCATGATAGCTACTAAGTTTTCGGGTGCCAAATTGCCGACCTTTCTTTCTAATTCTTCACGTCTTCTTTTCCATCGGTCGCATGTGAAAAGAGTGTGTTCTGCATCATCCATTGCTGCATCACCGTAAATACAAGAGGAGTTATCCACCTTGCCCATCGTGTGCAGATACTTGCAAAAGTACCCATGGCCCGTAAAGGAATTGGGTCAAAAAGTAATTTACTTCGCCGTGTTTCCTATCTACCCAAGCGGGCAGGTTTCTAATCAGCCTTCTAGTCCATCTACCGCGGCTCTCGGACTGCCACCTCTCCCGCCAGCGGTGCATGGCCTGTTCTCTGGCTGCTTTTTTTGCTTCTACGAGGCCAAGATCGCTTCTGGTCTCGTATATTGTTTTCCTTTCTTCCGCCATTAGGTCAATGGGGATCACACCAGCGATTACCAAGACCATAGGTTCTGATACAGTTCTATATGAGCTGCAGAGATCCTAAGTGCCCCCCGGCGTTGTACCGTAGCCATTTTTTTACGGTATACTTCCTTTTTTATAGTGTCTGCCCATATTTCGCAACCATACAAGAGGATGGAGTTTGTGACTGACATTAGAAGCCTCCTTCTTCCAGCCGATGGGCCTCCGGTGTTTGTTATCAGTCTGCTCAAAGCAAGGGTTACTTTCGAAGCCTTTTCTGACGAGCGCTTAACTTGTTCCCCAAAATTGAGTTTTGTATCCAGGTGTACCCCTAGATATTTGACTGTCGTGTTGGGCCGTAACTGCTGGTTTCCTACCTGAAGCAGCCCGTCGGTTGCAATTTTGTGCCGTCTCGAAAGCAGGACTAGTTCTGTTTTTTCTGTTGCTAGGCTCAGACCGTGTCCGGTTAGCCAGGCGGTAGCTCTTCTCATTACTTGATTGAGCTTTCGTTGAACATCGTCTATATCCCGGGCGACTATTACTGCTGCAATATCGTCTGCGTACCCTACCATGAAGGTGTCGTCTGGCATTTCTATTCGCAGGATGCCATCGTATGATGCGTTCCATAGATCAGGCCCTAGAATAGACCCCTGGGCGGCACCACCTGTGACCTGTTTACTGCATTGCCCTTCCGTGGTGTCGAACAGTAGCTTCCTATCTTGGAGGTAGCTGTGCATTATCCTCAAAAGATAGTCCGGTACGCGGAAAGTGTTTGATAACGCCGATAACATATCCGACCATCTCGCCGAATTAAATGCGTTCTTAACATCCAGTGTAGCCAGTAACACTAGCTTTCTTGGATAGTGATTTCCTTGTTGTGCTATAAGGAAAGCTTTCACAACTTCTTCTACTGCACCAATAGTAGAAGCTTGGATAGCGGCTGTAAGCCGCGGTTTTAGTAATCGCTCTAGTAGTTTGCCCGCTGTATCTAGCATACACAGAGGTCTATATGCTGATGGGGAGTTCGGGTCGCCCTTCTTTTTGTTTACGAGGACCAGCCGTTGCGTTTTCCATGCTATAGGAAAAACGCCTTCCTCGAGACAACGATTGTACATATTTAGGAGTACCTCCGGATGAGATCGAGCTATCACCTTCATGACTTCCGTAGGGACTCCGTCTGGACCGGGTGCTTTCTTATTTTGGAGAGAGGCGGTGGCTTGTTGTATCTCTTCAGCTGTGGAAACTGGTCCATCCCCCGGCTTATCGGGGTAGGGTGGCCGGTTGTCGTTTCGGTGATCCGGGAAAAGGGTGTTTACAATATGCCACGTTTGACTTGCTTCCATTTCTGGGCTGGGCGCTTGTGATCCTAGCTTACGCATAACAATCTTATATCCCAGACCCCAGGGGTCCGTGTCGACATCTTGTTTCAAATTTTCCCATTTGAGACGTTTGCTTCTGTTTATTTCTAGTTTCAGTGCTCTTCTCGCCAGCCTGTACTCCTCATGTTCCGCTTCTGCCATGTACCCATCTCTTTTTCTTGCCCTAGTGAGTGTGCGTTTTAGGCGTAGGCAGCTCCTCCTGAGATTTGCTATCTCGTCGGACCACCAATAAACCGCGGCCTTTCTTCCCGTTGAACCTCTTCTCTTAGGCATCGAGGCATCACATGCTTTTTTTACTAGTCTCATTGTGAGAGTAGCAATTTTTTCGGGTGGTCCCGTGTCTCTCAGTACTGTGTCTTTCCCCACTTCGATGGTAGACGTGAGATTTTCCTCGCATAGTTTGGCCACATTCCATTCCCTCCCACGGCAAGGACCATATCTGGGTTGTCGTGATTCTCTCCTTATTCTGAAGGTGATGTATTGGTGATCACTACCCGTGTACTCTTCTATAACTCTCCATTCCATGATGTCCTGTACTACAGCGTCGGACACAAGTGTGATGTCTGGAATCGTCTCGCGTAGCCCGGTCTTCTGAATGTTGATACACCGCCCTCATTCATCACCGTGAGTCCTAATCTGGCTGTCATCTCCAGGATATACCGTCCTCGAGTGTCTGTAATGCTCATGCCCCATTCAAGCGCTTTTGCGTTGAAATCTCCGGCTATGATGAGAGCACTGTTGAGTTCTCGCGCTTTATCCTCCAAAGTGTCGATTTTCGCTCGAAAGGCGTCCATTGACTCATTCGGTGTGAAATAGCAGCTTTAATATGTGATTCCGTTGACCTTAGCCCGGACAAAACCCTCTTCGGCTCCGTAACCGTCGGCTACGATGGGTTGCGGAGTCCAAATAGCGGCTGTGCAAAGTTTATCTGAGTGCCATTCAGGTTCCGCTCTGTTGCGATATTGTTCACTAATAATCAGCAGGTCTGCGCCTATGTCTAGCCTTAATTGTTCAAGAAGGGCATCCGCTGTTTTACTTCTATGAAGGTTTCCTTGGAGAACCTTCATTTAGTTTGATTTTTTCCTGGCTTCGTCCAGCGCCCGCCTGAATATTTGGCAGGCCCATGACCCGGCTACGTGTTTAAGCCTTTCAGGCCCAATCTCTAGTTCCTCGCAGAGGAAACATTTTGGCTTGGCCTGACAGTCCTTCATTAGGTGGCCCTTCTCACCGCATTGGATACATATCCCTTGCTACTTTCTCAGGGCCTTGGCAGTTCTCTTTGTAGTGACCATAGCCGAAGCAGGCGTAACACCTTGTTACAATAGTTTTCCGTAGAACTCTGCAGTATAGCCATCCTATTTTAATACGACCTATCTTAATGAGCTCGAGGGCTGCCCGTGCCCCAATCTCCACGAATGCCATCATTTGTTCCCTTCTATTTCTTCTGGTGAGTGATATCTTTATCTCTTCAGCGGGCGATTTAAGATCTCTCTTAATAGCTTCTTTAACTTCCACCTCGGTAGTTAAGCAGTCCAGATCTTTGATTTGTAGAGAGATTTTTGGTTCCAGTTTTAGCACGGTACCAGTCTCTGTCAAAGCAGCTGTTAGGGCGTCGCAGAAGTTTTCCTTGTTGCCCGATTTCGCTCCAAGTTCCACTAGTACATCACCCGTTCTGGTGCGTCGTACGGATTTAATATCCATATTTGCGTCTTCCGGCTTAACACTGTCCCTTATCGTTCCCAGGACATCTGCATAGTTTTTCCCCTCTCCAGTTTTAATCAAAAGTGCGTCCGGTTTTAATTTCCTTCTTCGGGGCCTTCTTTTCCTTTTCATTTTTGGTTTCGCAGACCGATTCGATTGAACTAAAGTCCACGATTGGGGCTGCTCTCCTTCTTTTTGCCTTTTTACGGCTTCCGATTCAGCAGGGCTGGAGGCGGTTCGTTTGCTTCCACTCTCTTTAGGTGTTTCGGCCTTCTTTTCTTAGTGTTGCTCCACATTATTCGCGGCTACTGTGGATATTTCAGGTTCACCTCGCACGGATGACCGGTTTTCTTGTCGCTCTGCTGCCATCCAGCTGTTTCTGTAGTAGGTGATGACATGTATCGCCTCCTCCAGTTCTTTAAGGCCAGTCTTGACATCGTTTGAGATGTTTCGTTGCCTATTTATCGCGGACTTCATTTTGTTGATAATTGCCCAGCATTTTTTTAGCTCGTCTTCTTCACCTTTCCTCATATTGTTTATAAATGAGAGCTTCGGCGAGGCGTGCTGTGTCGGCTCTTCTACATTTTTACTGCCTTTATCCTCTTTTGTAGGCAGCTCCTGGTTCTTTCTGATTGGGGGCCGACTAGGGGATGCTGTGGCATTTCTCTTCTCATTGCTAGTTGCACCTCGGTTATCAAGTGCCGGTAGGCTCCCGAGTGACGGTAGCACGGCCCTTTCGATACTTGGCGGCGATCTTGGTAAGGCACTGCTTCTCTTGAAAGGGTCCGGAGACTCTAGGCTCTCGTTCACGACGCCTATCCAGTCTCTAGATGCTGCTGGTCGCGTAAGTATAAACTGACTTGTCGAGTGATCTGGATTGAAGGCCAAGTTGTCCACCTCTAATCCATTGCGGTCGTAGGGTAACGACGACGTGGAGCCCGCTCGCTCACTCCTATCCGTCGCCGGTACTGGGGATCCGACTCCCTGCACCGTAGTTTTTCCTCCTTTATTGAGGCTCATGTTTTGGTTTAGAGTATCCTTCTCTGGAGTTTTTCTTCGTATACCCTCCAAAAATACGCCGTGATCAGCCGCCCCTAACCTGGGAAACAGACGCTGTTTGAAGCCGCACCATCGGTGAACAGACGCTTCGGAGTCGTAGTGGTTTATTAATGGCGCCACTGGCACGCCATGTCACATGGAACTTCAACGGGCATTACTAGGGATTTATTGACACTGAGGCACAACCCCCAATACCTCCTAGGCCCTCGCTCCATGCCAACTCTGGTCGGGGGCTACTTATTAAATAATATTCGTAGCTAGCCTCCATATCTGGAGGCCGATCGTCTATCCGCCACCTGTCGACCCCCCTGGTAGCTGAGTTTCGCCCCAGGGATGTTTTGGTTTAGGACATGATGATTTTCAATTAATAGTTTTAACCTGACTAGATCATTTAGGGAGTACTCTGATTGGTGTAAAAGATCAATTATTTCAATTAATGATGTCAATCAATTCCAGTTGCAGTTGTGTCGGGGAATCAAGTCCCCTATTGTAAGTGGTAGAAAATGGGCGAAACATACCATTTCACTTGCAGACATTTTCAAATTAAATGCTTTTAGTCTAGATAGTTCAATATCTGGTGAAACGTTTCCAATTTGTGTTTCACCGAATTGAAAAAATTTCTTTCTACTATTTAGCACATCAATCGACAGTACTTTTTCGTTTATTAAGGCTAATAGAATATTACTTAAGTTATATCGACAGACACCTTCGAAAACATCGTGCATTATGTCGAAATAAAAGTTTTCATATGTTTTAAAACATTGTAATCGATCAAATATACAGTTATTTTTAATTCCAGTTTCTTTGAAATTATCTGTCGCTAAGTGTAACATATAATTTTCTGTGTTCCTTAAATACCGTGTTTTTTTCTGAAACATCAGTTTTTGTATTTTCACGGATTCTAGTACAAACACGACAAAATCTTTTCGAGTTAAAATATTGAACAAAACCTAAAATACCATTCATCCCAAGATTGTCTCCAACTATCAAACCTAGAATGAAATGGACCCTAACAATTCCTTTTCATGTAGTAATATCAACACCGTCTTCAATTGATGAACTAAGTGGTGAAATGAACTATCGTAACCAACGTTTTTGACGTTACTGGCACCAATGAATGCGCAATGAAAAATGAAAAAAGTCTAATTTGGACAATAAATACTGTGGCATCGTTGGAAAGTTATACTACAAGCCACATATTGAAGAACAATGGCTTCTCAAAGGAGTATTAATTTGAAAATCATCATTGTATAATACGTAAGGTATAACCAAATCATTATTGTATTTCTGTTTTTTTATTTTAAAAAGTTCCCCTGACGCAAAGTTCTTTAAATTATTTGCTCTAAAACAGTTTTCAGTATTTGTGGGCCAAAACTATATCATTTCTTCTTTTTTGCAAACCCTATATTTGCTAGGCAATAATAGTTATTCTCATCACTCATTCGAATAATTAATCCATTTAGTTCCGATCGAAAAATTGAAGTTGTGCATAAAGTGCCAAGCCAAATTAAACTTTGTTGAGTTTTGAGAAAAAAGTAATAAAAATTAGTTTTCAAAAGTGATTTAAAACTAGGGTATTTCAATATTAGTTCTCTACATTTGTTTAAAAGGGCCAAAACTAACAGAAATGTCTAGTCCCATTAGGTGAGGTTAGGACTTTCATTGTGTCGGAGAATGGTTGTCTATTTTTTAAAAAGAATTAAATCCTTGGAAAAATTAATTTTATATTAATCCAAAATATTTCAAACAAAATTTTTCTCAAGGAATAAAACGCCTTTTCAGCTCAAAACACAAAACTTTCTATACATTTGTATTTTCGTCTTTCTCTTTGGAATAGATAAAACAAGATATTCATAAAAGGTTTAAAAGGTTTTGATGAAAAAATCAAAAACAGACCAAAACCGGTTTTTAATAATACCATTATGGCCTCTGTCGAAATAAATTTTACTTTTATAAGATATGGCTAAAAACCTGCGCTTTACTACGTTATAAATAAATATTATAAAATAAGCTGTTTGGTGAATCTGATGCCATTTTAATGTATGAAAGAAAGTATTCTTGTATCCTTCTCTATGGTCGTTACTAAGAAAGAATCAACTTTAAGTCCGACTTCTTTTGAGTGTTTTTTTAGAGGTTCACAACTTTGAGTTGGCCACACTTTTATTTGACAACCCATTTAACAGCTCATAGTTGCTTTTTGTTTAGTTTGGTTTGACATTTCATTATGGATAGACTTACATCAGAGCAACGCTTGCAAATTGTTGAAATGTTGTATGAAAATAATGTTCTGTTCGTCAAACTTATCGTGCACTTTGTCCATTTTATGACGTACAGAATCGTCTTTCAGAGCGGCTAATTCTAATAACAATAGATCGTTTACGGACCACATTTACTCTTAATGATAATGTGCATCAAGCGAGACGCCGATCAGTGCGCACTGAAGAAGCTGTAGCCGCTGTACAGGAAAGCATTGAAGAATATCCAAATCAATCAATTCGTCGCCGTTCTCAGCAACTGGGGTTGCGTCCTTCCAAATTATGGAAAATTTTACGAAAGGATCTTGGCTTAAAAACTTTCAAAATTTAATTTGTGCAGGAATTAAAGCCAAACGGCCATCGTATGCGCCGCCAATTCGGCGGTTGGGCTGAAGCGCAAATTGATATTGATGTTGAATTTTCATTCAAAACTTTGTTCTCCGATGAAGCCCATTTTTGGTTGAATGGGTACGTAAATAAGAAGAATTATCGCATTTGGAGGATAATCCACAAGCTTTTGTCGAAACACCATTACATAAACCGAAAATTACTGTTTATTACGCTTGATGGGCTGGCGGAGTCTGTTTATGGTGAGCGGTATAGGGACATGATTGGAAATCTTTTCGTACCTCGATTAGCTGGCATTAATCTTGCTGACATGTGGTTCCAACAGGACGGAGCCACACTGCGCGCGTTACAATTGATTTACTCAAAGAAACTTTTGATATAAAAATAATTTTCGTAAACCCGATTGAATTATTTTCTTTGGAATTATGTAAAACTTGTCTACGTCGATAAACCAGAGACAATTGAACACCTGGAAATCAACATTCGATGAGTTATTGGAGAAATACTGCCGCAAATGCTGCGAAAAGTTTGTGAAAATTGGTGTTCCAGATTGCGCCTTGTACGCGCCAGCTGTGGCGGCCATATGGTCGAAATCATATTTAAATATTAATATTATAAACTATAACATCATTAAAACATACTGTGCAATTTTAATCTCAAACTTAACTACATTATGATTTCACATATGGCAAAGTACTGTTATCAACCGAAAAAAATTTATTTTTGTAGGAAGTGAATTCCCATTTCGAAAAATTTAAATAATCGATCTAATACAATTTAATTTACACATAATAGGTATTTTCAAACTTCCGAGCACATCGGTAGACATTTTTATGGAATCTTTGGACAGTGTTCATTTTCAAACATTTTCTAAGTCGGTATATATTAGAAGACCTAAATGTTAATTATTTCAAGCACCTAGGTGTCATTCTAAAACCTGTCCCACAATTAACGCAAGATTTGAATTAAATATAAAACACAGTTTTTAGTCGTCAGATTATGATTTTTTTATTGAATCATAAAATACATAGGATAGGGTTATTTATGGAATATCACATCGGCCTCAATTCTGATCACCGAAACAGAGTACACGACTAGGAAATGTCTCATGCAGGAATTGAATTGTTGAAACCTCATGTCGTCTATGTCAATATCATCTAACTGAGGCAGAAAGAAGTGTGTTATCATATCGCGATATCGAGCACCAGTAACAGTTACCTCATTTTCAAAAAAGTACGATCCAATGCAGCCTCCAGCCCAAAATCCGCACCAAACAGTGACACGCTGTGGATGCATTTGTTTTTCGACAATCAAATGTGAGTTCTCGGTACCCCAAATGCGGCAATTTTGGCGATTAAAAAAGCCATCAATGTGAAAATGTGCTTCACCGCTTAGGATGATTGTGTTAAATGAATTTTGTAAGCATGAAGACACAGATCTTTAGTGAGTATTCGCTGCAGAGAGCTTCTTGAAATTTGCAATTCTTATCCACGACGCCGAATTGATGTTCCTGAATTTTCACAAACACTCTCATACACTGCTTCGATATTGACATTTGAACGGCTTGTTTTTGGACGACCAGTGTGTTTAGCGTCTCCAACTGTCTCCAACAATCCAAACTCCTTGAATTTTTCAATTAATCTCTTAACAGTTGACGAAGTTAAAACACAATTCCGACCATATGTTGTATGAAATTTTCATTAAACTTTCATTATTTTAAAGATATTCTTCAATAAAGAAAATACGGTGTTCTATTGTGTAACGCCACATTTTTACTAACCCTTACCTCTCAGCTGTCAATTTTTTTTTTTTGGGGTTGCCAGCACTTTACTGCACAAATGGCGGCAAATTCAAATCTTGCGTTAATTTTGGGACCCCCTTTAGATGGTAAACTCTCCTGGAAATTTCACCATGATTAGAAGTTGCAAAAGGTCATTCGTTGGCAATTGTCGAGGTCTTGCCGCGAAAATGATGTGGTCATCTACACATCGTTGGTTTTCTTTTTACTGCCCTATGCGTCAGTTGTATGGTGGCCGTCCAATTTATTCTTCTTTCGAGAGAACTGTGGCTCTCAGAATTTTTATAGACCGTTGCCTGAGTCGAAAGCTTTTTTTGCGGATGACTCTCTTTAAAAAATCAGTGGTTTAGATTATATACTGTCCTAATTATGGGCTTAGATTCTCAGGTAGTCTGTGTAAACACCGCACAGTTTTTCAAGCTGAATTAATTGCACTTACATAAAGTGTGATCAAATCGTGTACGTTTATTGATTTATTATCCCCTCCACGGATAGTAAAGCTATTTTTAATACCCTTAATAATTCTTTGACTATGTCCAAAATGGTCAAACATTGCATGAACAAGGTTCTTTCAAGGTTCACCTCCATCGCATGGGCCTAGCTCAAGATGCTCTATGTGACGGCAGTCTGGAGGAATTGGGCACTGCTTACAATATCTTTGTAGCTGTCCGGGATTTATCAGAGCTATCTCATGGTCTCTTCCGGATCTTTGAATGCAGATCAGTAATCCATTTCTTGATTCAAACTTTTACAATTTGTTAAGGTTGGAATGTGCTATTGCGATTAAAGATAGATCTCTAAACCTCAGCAGGTATTAATCGTTTTAATAAATTTAATAAAAAAATTTAAACGAAAACGTTTTTATGGCCATTATCGTTATGAACTTGGTTTTACATAAAATAAGGCCTGATATGATGCATGGAAATTGAATTTGATCTAATTAAATGAATTAATTATTTTAATATAAAAATATTATTTTATTTGTTATCCGACTCAAATCAATAATATGGACCAGAATGTTATTAAATTTGTTGCCAATAATCATGCTTTAATTTCAGTTCATCTTAGATTGACAAATTGAAACAACTTGGAGTACAGTTTTAAATCGTGCTGTAAATCAAAAATTATAATGTCAATCAAGAACGCTAATAATATCTAATTAAATTTATATTTTATCTTGTAAATTACAAAACCATAAATTAACATTAATATGTATATAAAAATAATAATATAATTTTAAAAAAAACATTGTGTATCACAAAATAATAAATTTGAATACAAATTGAAAATTCTTTATAATTGCAGACATTTCTGTGCGCAATTATAAAGAATATCACAAGTAATAAAATTTTAAATAAATTTCCGAATTAGCAATTTATGTTTTTGATTTTGTTTCAAAGAAATGTAAAAATAATTGATTAAGATAATTTAGTTGAGTTAAACTAAAAGAAAAATAACAAATAAAATAAAATTCTGTAAAACAAGAAAAATATAAAATTTCGTAACTATTTTAATAATTGAATTTTTTTTACTGCTTAATGAGAGAAAATTTAATTTCATCAGTTTTTCAAGGACTTTTATAGCAACACTGATTGGTGTGATGAACTAATATACTTTGCTCATTTTACTTATTTTCTGAACGAGCTCAGTTGAAACCAAGAATGAAGCACAACGATTGTGGGTTAGTGCTTGCGCTTGCCGGGCAGTATTCATGAAAGACCAGACAGTATAAAATTGAAAATAAATTGGTTGAAGCCAGGAAATTTAATCATGATTAATTAGCGAATGTTCTGATAAATTATGACTAAATAGATTTTAGTTTGAAAAATAATAAAACAAAAACTAATTCGCTGAATAAATGATTTTCAATAAAAGCAATTCCGGACCTAAAAAGTCGGAAATAATATTTTCTTCAAAGTCAATTCAAAAATTGTCCATCCAAAAAAGGTGTATTTGCTGAATTCTTGTCCTTAGAGGAAACAGTTCTGTATTAACTTTGAAGAAAACTACTACTAAGAGTAAAAAAAAAAGTTTTTATTTTTTACTTACAAATTTGTATGAATTTCGTTTTGAAAAAATACAATTTTAGAATAGCTGTGAAAACTGGTTTTCCTAATCTAAAAATATCAGCATAACATAAGCCCATACAGCAAATCAAAGAACGAAGAGCAAAACTACATTTCTGTGTCTTCCACTCATTGTTATAAATAAATTCACGGTATAATTCGATACTATAACATTATAACAAATTCAAAACACACTAATTAAATTAAGACTTAAATTAAGAAGTTTTCAAATTAGTTTGTTATGAACATATATATATATTTTTTAAATATCTGCCAGCACTTAACACTACATAAATATTTCAGAATTTACAGTAATAATATTGGAAATTATAACAGAAAAAGTGGTAGTCCAGAAGACTTAAGGATGTTTCGAAAGAACAAGAGCAATTAAATCTGTATTTTAAGTTTTATAACTCCAAGTCACTGTGGCATCTGTTATCAGAACTAATAATAGAACCTACTTAAGAATTATAAAACTTAAAACAACGGTTTTCGACGAGTTGTGAAGCTACTGGCCCATTTAAATTATCCCATCATCTTGTCAATATAAATACCTTCTTGCTATTAGGTACGTCCAAGTTGTTTGCTACTCCAATTGGCCAATATATAATTTTCGACTATTTCAGTAAAATCTGTGAAAGCTATTAAGAATTTTAAGTATAAGCTGGATAGTTAATCTTCAAGTTATTATAAACAGAAATTTATCAAATGGCTATAAATCGAGTGAAAAAGATAAGTTAAATGTCTTTTAAAATTTTATTTATAATTTTTTTTGATACATACTGTCTATAAAAACAATTATATTTAAAAATTAATATTTTTTAAGAAATAATATATCGAAAGAAAATTTTAATAATTATATAGAGATTAGAAAATTAAATGTATTTGTTAACAATTTTTAATAATGAAGAGTTGGCTTCAGTTTAATATTTATTTTCATTGAGAGAGCACTGCAGTCATGAATTTTTTTAAAAAAAAAAGTTTTCTTAATTTCTAGTCTTTATTTTAGGCATAAATATTACAAGGGAAACAAATAAAGTAATTTTTTTTTAATTTAATGAGATTAATGCCATATCCGGATTTCAGAGAACAACATTAGAATTTATTCACTTAAGAAATTTAATACCATTGTTCCCCAAAGTAATTACATTTTATGACATAATTCAAACTTTCGATTCTAAAAAGAAGGATTTTAAATTGGTTAAGTGTGTTTTAGAATAAAATTCCAAGAAAATACGTTAGAATTAGTTCTACGAAACACATGAAAATTTGATAATATATTTCAGTGACAAAAAAATGCGTGAGGCATTGGTGTGACCATTGAGCAACATCGAATCCAAAATATTCGAATATAATATTACATAATACAATTTCGAAATTCAAACCGTTTTTAAATTTTAATCAAAAACATTTATTTGAAGATCGTCATAATTTCAATACTCGATATATTCAATTCTTGGTCTTTGGGAATTTCGAATTATAACTAAATAAATATAAAATTCAAAATTTTATTATGAATTTTATTACAAAGCTTAAAATTTTAATCGAATCATGAAATGAATTCATTTTTGGCCAAAACCATTACTAGTCCTTTGTTGCTATTTAATACTGTAGCTAGAAGCGGAAACATTTGTAGAGTCCCTGGTTTAACTAATGGAGTGAAATACATGGTAATTGATGGGCTGTGGAGTCTGAGAAAAATATTCGAGGGAAATTTGGCTAATAACACAAAAAAAAACCTGGAGTCGAAGTCGGTCGACTTTTAGAAATCCGGTACCTTTAAAATGCAAAAATAATCATGAACTCCTGCGGTTCAACTTCACAGGCCTGGTTTGGATAGTGAGGGGAACACGCCATGGATCATCTATGTGGACTGCAGACAACAGGGAGCCGCCTATTATGTAGATTAAAATATAAATTCATCAATGTCCTTGATTTTATTGCAGTTGCAGCTATATAATACATAGATTATTTATTGCAGTTCTTTGTTTGGTTTTCAAAACTATAATATGCTAACAAAAAATTAATTTATTAGAAAATATACATAAAATATTTATGATCCTTGACATATAAATAATTCAAACTAAAGAGTGTTATTTTTGTTCAAAATACAAGCACATAGAATACAGCTAGCCTCTTAGATTATATTTCAAAAGACCATATTCATCTCTTCGTTCTCAAAAATAATAAAAATAATAATAATATGTCTGACAAATATCTCAGCATAAATAATGTTTTCTTTCGTGTGTTTTGGGATAAAATTATAGAGCAGATTCTAATTATTTATAGTCATTAATTATTTAATGTCTTCTTAATGGTTTTTTTTTGCTTGTTATTTTAATCTAAAAGAAAACGAAAAATAATATTCACAAGATTCCATTAAATCTACTTGAAGTTTGATTTTATCGTATCACATCCCAGATAAGACATGAAAATGAATGAACGACTTATACAAAACCGAGATGAAACGTAAGTAGAAGTATATAGTAGATGAGAAATGAAGTCTCATGTATTTTCTTTAAAAATTTGAAAATTTTATGCTACACTTTGTTACTCTTTGGATTGATATCTTTTGTTGATGATTTGTGATGTTGTTTTGAAGTTGTGACTTTTTCGTTTTGAAGAGTTTTGTGAACATGGGGTGGCGATAATTATCGTTTCAAAAATATTCATATTTTACTTGTTGCACGACACTTTTACAAATCTGGAACTAGAGTATTATGTATATTATTATATACAGTATTTGCCATCCCAATGGATAATAACTCAACACATGACACCACATTAAATTTAATCACAACAACAAAATGCAATATTTTATTTTTAATAATAGAATATTCATAAAATATATACGATACGTTTTTGGTTTTTTGAATCTCATTTTACATTCATGAAATCGTATATAGAGTTTAAATAAAAAAAAATTACTATTATAAAATATAATATTATAATAATACTAATAAATGAATTGTGACAGACGACACCCAATTACGAAATTTGTTTTTATATTGGAAAATAAATAATTTCTGATTTATATTCATATATTGAATAAAATATAATATAATTATGATTGTTTAAGAGATCATAATTAAATTATTTAAAATTTTCATTTCAGTACGTTGTGGTGTGCGGGAGGACGCATATGTCACTCCATACATAATATAATGTGTATTAGGGATCAAATATTTTTCAAATTATATATCGATTTATTATGATGCGGTTTAAGTTTTATTCAAATATAATTGATTGTAAATTTAGTATAATTTGATTTTGTGGTTTAACAATTTCATAATTTTCTCGTTATAATTAACTAAAATATTTATATGCATATTGTAGGTTGAAATTATGATTAGTAGTTGGTTAAAACATTTACTGTAAAAACTCTGTATACAGCTAGAACTAAATTTGAGAAAATCTACGAATGTTCGTTTCGCTATGGTATAGCATTATCTGATTGATATCTAGAAATACTCCTCAATATGAAAGCTACAAAGTGAATATCTTAAAATTTAGTTTAAACACCAAACAAATAATTTGCTCATAAACCAGTAAATACATTTTCTGGACAAAATCTAGAATAAAAATATTAACTTTGATAAATCGGATTTTCTTTCTACTTGTAGTTGAATGAGTATGTACCGAATGATAAAGTGTGCTTTTTAACAAAATGGTTGTGGCATCTGTTTGAAAAGTTTGTTCCTATTAAATTATTTCTTTTAAAATTTACTAATTTTATTTTGAATCGTTGGAAGCGTACTAAAAATGAAGAGCTTTATCTGGAATATAAATCAACGCTAAGACTCAGTATTTTGCTGAACGTTTCGATCCTACCTTACCCTCTAAAACATTTTGGAAACACCTTAATTCCATAACTGGATTATCCAATAAACTAAATAACTTAAACATCGACTTCTCAGCAGACGATCTGAATAATTATTTTTGTAATCAACAATCAACACCTGCTAACATAGACGATTTTGAATTGAGTGGAGCTACTGATAATGGTTTTAGTTTTCGTAATATTGATATTGTAGACTTAAATGAAGCCTTTAGATCAGTTAAATCTAATTCTGCTAGTGTGGATGGACTGCCATTAAAATGTATCAAAATGTGTATCAAAATGCTACTACCCTTTATAGTTGGTTATATATTATATGTGTTTAAAAGCATTATCACTTTCTCTAATTTCCCTTACGAATGAAAGCACTCTAAAGTTATTCCTAAAAAGCAAAATAGCTCTTGTCTATGTGACTTTTGGCCTATTAGTTTGCTACCGGTTCTTTCCAAGGTTTTATAGAAAATACTTCAAACTCAAATTCTGCATCACTTATAGAATCACATAAAATGCTATCCAAAGTTCAATCGGCCTACAGATTTAATCATAGTTCTATAACTGCACTACTAAATATTAGCGATTCGCAGGGCAATCGATGACGGACATGCAAGTACATTGGTGCTTTTCGATTTTAGCAAGGCATTTGATAAAATTGATCATAAATTGCTAATAAATAAGCTAAGCGATTATTTTTTATTTTCTCTGCCTGCATCACGTCTGATATCATCGTGTCTCTACGACCGTCGCCAAAACAGTTTTTCTCAACTCATCTACATCTAATATATGCAAAACAAGTACAGGAGTCCCACAAGGCTCCGTTCTTGGGCCATTCTTATTTATGATGTTTATCAACGATATAACTAGTGTAATAAAGAAATGTAAATATCAATTGTACGCTGACGACCTGCAAATATATAAATCTTACGGTGTAAACGACATCCCGAATTGCATTGAGATGGTTAACCAAGATATTGAGAGCATTGTTCAATGGTCAACAAATAATAGGTTGGACCTCAACAGCAATAAAACCCAATGTATATTGATCGCTTCAACAGATCGCAATACTGATAATCATCCCAATATTGTAGTGAGCGGTACAGTGTTAAAGTTTTCTGATACTGTGAATAACACGGGTGTACATTTTGATAAAACATTTTGCTGGGGTCATCATGTTCAAAGTGTTTGCAAAAGAATAACCTTCCTCCTAAGACTATTATGGACTACTACAATACATTTCAATTCTACACTTCGGCTTCAACTTGTTAAGAGGTACGTCTTACCGCATTTTCTTTATGGCAATATTGTGATATTCGACCTTCAGAAGCAATATTTAAATTATTTTTTAGGTTTTTAAGTTTTTGAAAGATAAACGGCCTGAATATATTTTTAATAAATTAGAAAAATTAAAATCTAATCGACTCCATGACTATAAGGATCGCTTATAATAGTACAAACCTAATGAATTCCTTCTTTTTTGTGAGGGGAATCATTTAGTGGAATTCTTTGTCAATACTTTAAGTAATGCCAAGTATAAAGTAAGAACTAGTCTTTTATTATTATTATTATCATTACGGTTATTGTCGTTACTATTATTATTATTATTTTAATAAAGATATTTTTTTTTTCTTTAAATTTAATTTAGGCTAAAATGTTTGAATGAACTTCTTGTATCTAATGAAATAAGTTGGTTACAACTTGTACCATTCATTAAATAAATAAATAAAATAAATAATAAATATCAGTGTACACACATTGGAGTTCCAATACAGCTCAAATATTAATCCAAGCGATATGTGGACTGTTATGAAAAATTTGGTCTGCCAAAGTAGCGACGGCTTGGGATGTTGTAACGATATTCGATAGACGTTTATGCCTCGCTTATGTTACGTATATAAAAAGGATTCTTAAATTCGGAAAACAGACGTATATTTTGAAGAGAATCTAAAAACTGAGGTATATATGATAATATATATAATAAATGATATTGATGCATAAGTGAAATCCAACGAAACAACTCATAAAACTGATGAAAGGCACAATCCTAAATTAGGATAATAATTCTGGATTGCGAAAAATTTCAGTTCCCGTTTTCGAGAGCAAATTCTCGGTGTCGCCTCTAAGAAAATTATTGATGTAAACGTTATCTCAGTTCACTCTCTTTTAAATATTTCGCGCGAATGTCGTCAATCTCTCAACATTTTAAATTAAAACTGGAATATTGTGATCTAATTTTAGTTTAGTTTACTTTACCCAAATCAGTTGGGTGCAACAGAGTTCAGACATCAATCGGAGGTTCAGCTGAAGTTGAATATCTTTTTACATAACAAACAACCAAGAAGGTTGAGCTAACTCAGAAAAGCACCCTTCGCAAAAAATCATACAGTTAAATTTTGCATACGCAGATATAACTATTGTTGTGGTGAACGTTATTATACACATCGAAAATGCCACTACGACAACAATATCTAATGTATCCCATTCAAACTCAGTGGACTAATTATTTGATATACAAGATCTTGGTTTACACTGATGCCATTTTCAAGTTGGGGTAAAGAGTGATACCTTACCTTTTATGACACTTCGAGGATATTTTTTATAAAACCGTACCATTTGGAACGGCTATTATAGTGTTTCGTACAGTGGAACATCTAGCTTCGGATTGTCAAACTGAATATCTTATAGTATATCCTGCATTTTGCGTAGATACAATTTTTACTGGAGCAAATAATGTCGAACATGTATCAGCGAATTTACGAGAAGATCGTGAAAGATACATACATCGTAAGATACACATTCAAATGGGTTAATTAACACTTGTAGTCTTCACAATTAATTATTTAGTATTAACAATTTATTGTTAAAATTTACAGTGGCAGTCACCACATTAAATTACATTTTTTTGGCTGACACTGTGCAACCAAAGTTGCCTTTAATCGGTAAACAGTTAAACATAGGTCTTTCTGGCTCTAAGATAATTGCCGTTTACGAGCCAAGGCAATGGTCCAAAACTGGTATAGTTCTTGGGTTAAATTGAGTCCAACCGTTCGTTTTTAGTTAAATAGGAATTAACTTTCGAAGCTCTAGAAGGCCGTGGGAAATCTACATATAAAGGATATATTGCGGTGATATTTGTATGCATAGGTACATATTGAGCTGAAGACATAGACTTTACTTGCTGCACTTAAGCATTTATCATGAAGAAATATATGTAACCATATTTATAGAGACGACTTTCGATTGTAATTAACCAGTTAAAACTACAAAATTATAGCTGAGCCGCTCAATCTCATGCCATTTTATACCTTGAGCTGCACCACATTTTGACGGCGTATGCGGGCTGTGATCAAATCCATTAAATACTACTTGAAACGAGTTTGTGTTGGTGGATCTCATGCCTTTGAAGAATGGATAACTGAGGTTTAAATAGTTGCCTAAGGAATTTATTCAATTCAAACCGTAATACTTTAACAGCTACCAGGCCAAATCATTTTTTGACTGGTGACATCGCTAGAGACTTACCTGAACCATAATGTGTATGAGCGCTGAAACTTTCCAGCAAATGAGGAGCAATCATGCAGAGAAAAAAAATTTGATGATACTAATTTTAGTAGTCCCAAATACCGGTATTTCAATATTGTCGAAAACACACATTAATATTTGGAATATACGCATAAACTCTAAGTAAACGACAATCAACGGTGTCACATTTCATTGCTAAGCAGACTATCAGACCACACCTATTCAGATCCATGCAACATTTTTTTTGTTGGAAATTAATTTGTATATTTTGAAAACGTCTAAACGGCAGTGGAAGAATTTTGTTCTTTCAAGGAAGATATTTGATAACTTTAAAAATATAATTTATTTCAGTAGTCAATTCGAGTCTAATCTAAATTCCTAATCCGAAACGCTTGGAAGCGGAATTTAGATAAATTTGACCCAATTTTTTCAGTATTGCATGTTCTAAGTTCAGTTTAATTGTTACCCAAATTATAATTATTGAAATTTATGTTTCAGTTTAGATTACGAAACGATTATTTTCTAGATCTGATTATTGGATCTTTGTAAAGCTATGATCTCAAGTTAATGATGGTTTTATACACAAGTACATTACAAATTCCTGTGAATTGATACTATTCTAAAACATATCTCCAAATGTTAAGTAGGAGATTTGAATATACAAGATAGACTTTCCAGCTTCCGAATTGATAAAATTTCAAAAAAAAAGAAAAAAAAAGAAACTTAATTATAGAGTGCTCCCTATTCATAAGTGAAATTTGTGTATTTGGAAATTTCGTTATACGTAACTAAACTTTTTGGATTAGCGCGTTGTTCAATTTACATTTAATTATATTTACTATACCTAAAAAATGCCTTATAAATTATTGCAATTATTGCAAGCCTTTGTAGTATTGCTTGGAGTAAAATTATTATTATTATAAATATTTATTATATGTAGTATGGATATTTTGAAATGCTACACCTTAATTTTATTCCTCGATGATAATGACTATAAAATAATTTTAAGTAATTAAATCGCTTCTTTAATATTGCAGACACAGTCACCGATCAAAGAGATTCCATTTCTCTCACGGCAACTTTTAAGAATCACCACATACAATTGTTAAAATTCCAAAGACATCTGTAAAATTCAATCTTTCTAAAATGATTCCCTTCGTCAACCAGACATACATCGAAGAATTTGAATCGCTCGTATCTCTTCTTTCTATTTGTTCCAGAAGATTCAAATAGCCTAACAACTGAATTCATACTAAAATCTCTCTATGTAACATTATAAAAATTCAATTTCGATTCAATTAACCCACTCTCGCATAAAGTACGTATATACCTATTTCAGAATATGCCGTACAGACTCTTGAGCTAATATTACAGAATAAGTAAGATGTAATTCAAAATTCGTGAGTTTAGATATGGTGGTACAAAAACTTTAAATTTAGTTCCTCCAAAACTCTAAACTCTATCTATCTAATTCATTAGTGATTCGTGATCGTGCTCAGGAAGGCGGATTAAATATGTATTACATTACAATGTTTCTAGTGTAACTCCAATATACGCCAAAAGTTGGGATTAAATTCGGAAAGTGTCGCCTTTTCTGTGAATTAAACTCGGAAACTCCATAAAACTTTTCCGAGTTTAATTCACGGCCCCGTATGAAATCCAATTCGGATTTTAGCGTCAATTTTAGGGATAAAATAAATTAAGATGATTTCTTCTACATAAGAAGTAAGCGTATATTTGCTATTAATTATAAAAATCAAACTTTTTTGTTAGTTTTGCTAAGTTGATTTATCACTCAATCTTTCGCTTGGTTCCCATCCAGATTCAGTAAAAGGAATTTCGTAATTTTGAAATCGATTTAACCTCTTGCGTGATTCTATTGGGTGTTGCGGCCTAAATAAATAGCAGCTATCTAATCTCTCGGAATCATCAATGCTATCAAATTTCAAATTACAAATGCCAGATAATTAAATCTAGATTTTATGAGATCGTTATGCTAATTTCAGTATAAATGTGGTATAAACTAAAATCTTTAGGTTAAATTGTATGCCATAAATATGTATATACCTACATACATATATTGTATAATATACATGCGGAGACAAAGGTTGAGAGTTTTGAAGAGTGGTATAATATTGAACTATATGTACATGTGCGAAAAATGAAAAAAACAAAATTCACGATTTATCGAATACAGCATTAAGGTATAAACAGAACCAAAGATAAAACTCCCACAACCAATGTCGATCAACAGCGACATTATCGTCAAACTTTTTTTTTTAGTACCTGTTTCTAATTTTATCCACGTCGCTGCAGGCTGTCATTTGTTATGTACATATGTACACAAATTAAAACAATATCCTTGCTCCGCTTTAGCGGTGACACTCTTTATTCAGTTTACTCAAACGATATCACCGAAGGACAAGTGTATTTTGTCGGTGTATTTAGTTCCGTTTATACCTTTAACCTAAGTTCCGGCCAATACAATTGACTAAATTTTATTTCTATGAATGCACTTTCTACATATACAACCACATTCACTTGATATTAAAATTGCATTTCACTTTAACTGAAAGTTTTATCACTGTGACAATTTTTCTTAATTTAATTAATGTCAATCCAAGTGCCAAATGCAAATTAACCAACATCAACTTTGTTGATATTAAATGATAGATATTTAATATAATTTACCCCGGCTTGTCGTATACCAATACATTATGTACATATTTTGCCAAATTTCATCCAGTTTAGAATTGAGTTAATTTTATTTAGGTTGCAATTTACTACTTACTATACCAAATTTTTAAAAATATTTAAAATAATTATTATTTTAATATTATTCACAAAGAACTAAAATCGCTAAACATGTTTTATTTGTAAAATTTTAAAATTTGCAATATACATAAATGTATATGTACAAATAACATGCATTATGCAACATCAAAATTGCAACCAAATAATAATGTTGAATTTAAATAAATTTTGTATATTTTTTATTTATATATTTCAGTTTAGCAAAAATAAAAGTTTTCTAAACATGTATACTACTATCTCGTACATAATGCACATATTCGAATATTTTGTTTTCCATTTCAATGCAGCTTTTAAGATAGAATCTATTAGATAAAAAGAACCGAATGAAAAACTAAGTTGAAAGTATGTATACTAAAAATGAATTCAAAACATGAATGATGGTTGGAATAAACGATGTTTTCATTGGTAAAAGCTGTTTACCCCTCATGTGTACGAGTACATCAACTAATAGAGAAATAAAAAAAAATCAATTTCCACAATTATCAATCATTTTCACTCTAGTACGCTGGTATTATACTCGTAACGAGTTGCTTTAAGTTTAATGAAACCGATATCGCAACATTGAACTATTCAATTTATTGGTTTTGAAAGTTGGGAATACATATATTTTGCTTTACGATACGTGTCAATCAATTGATATATTCGTAGTAAATTATAGTACATATTCTCTAAAGATTCACCTATATTACTTTATGTACTTATCATAATAACAACCTCTCCTAATATTCGATTACCATGTGTAAAGAATGTTTAATAATTTATATTGAATTATTAGTGTTAATACCATTTAATCTGTTTTATTTATAAACGAGGATGACATTTAACCATCCCCTATGTATATAAAATATGAAAAAAAAAACAATAATTTATTGATTAAATACAATGTAAGTATCGCTTACAAAATAAATAAATAAACATTGTTCAACAAATATTATAAATTTAATGGTATTAATGATTCTTTTGGAATTTTAGATGCATCAATTAATGTATATGGTGAAAAATACGTGAAATCGCGTATTCAACATTTAGAACCGGAAAATAATTTTGCGATTTTTATGTTTTCAAAGGGTAGTACTAGGTAAAATAAAATTTTTGTAGAACTGGATTTTTTGTTGTTGTTGTTGTTGCTTAAGATACAGAGGGTGAAATATTTGTTAATTTGTTGAAAATGGTGATGCATTTATGCAAATATAAAAAAAGTATTTATCCGAAAAATGAAATATGGCTCGTTTTAAAGACAACGAAATAAGGATTAAGAAATTATTACAAAAATACCACCGTCTTTAAGTTTCTCACTTTCAAAATGGCCGCCAAAATAGTTTTTCTCACTTTTCCCGAAATCAAGCAAAATAGGTATTATTTTTCATTTTCTTGCAAAACTCGTTTTAATACCACGACCTACTCCATTTCTGCATATAAAAATCAAATGTTAACCTTTATTTAATTTTCAATTTTTTTAAATTTTATTTTCACTCCAATATACCATTATCTTGCAAAATACGACTAAATAAGTCCATCCACTGTTAATATTTACGCAAAATTAAGTTTAAAACAAAATTTTTTAGTTGATAAATAAATAAATACCAACACATACACATACATTATTTAGAGATTGTTCGGCTAGTGGATTTAATGCCGTTTGAAAGCTGAACAGTATCCCTATTTGCACACGGCTACAGGTCCGTCTTTTATTTAGCCATCTGCACACTGCATAGCTCCATGCTAACCTGTACTAACATGAACGATGGGTCGGCCCATGAGTTCTACATTCCAACAGACGGTCATAGATGTTTTCAATTTATTCACCCATCGTAATCGGGAGATGAAAAATCCTTTTTGCATCCCGCCTCTGTTGGGATTCGAACCCGCACCTCCCGATCCAAACGTCGCAGCTTTAACCACTGCGCTATTTGCTCGGTTAATGAAGGATAAAATGTGATAAAAGTTGTATGGAGGATAAAATTTGGGCAACAGGTATTATACATTTTATCATATAATTTACAAATACGATACGCATAAGCATGAACTAAAACTAATAGACGTTATAGAAACGAAAAACCAAACACAATATTTTGTTGTTTCTATTTTTAAACTATTCTTACAAGTATCTTTCAATTATGTAGGTATGTGAAATTTTTAGATTATACAAGAAACATCGTGACCCTTTTCGGTTTTTCTGGTACGACTTTGGTAAAATTTTTCATCTCATAGTGCCATAATTGTCATCGGAAACAGAATGCAGCTTTTATTGGAACTCCCTATGTCGTATTTATTTAATCTACTATAACACATTCAAATAAATTCCATGATTGTATTAGATAAATCCATATTTAATTTTTATTAAATTAATATAAATCTTAAGAATCTGATTTTCAGATACATTGTATGTATGTACTTGTATTCATGTACATTACGTAAATTGAAATTCAAAATGAAGCATTTTACTTTAATGATTGATTAACATTTTTAATTGGGTCAATATCCAGTGGTACACACACACACACATATATATATATATATATATATATATATATATATATATATATATATATATATATATATATATATATATATATACATCTATATATATATTTATATATATATATATATATATATATATATATATATATATATATATATATATATATATATATATATATATATATACATCTATATATATATTTATATATATATTATATAATTCACTAAGGCCATGCAGAGAATGAAACGAAACCGCTCACCTGGAGTGGACTGCATTAATTCGGAGCTCTTGATATTCGGAGGGGATACTTTGTGGAACTGTCTTTTCGACCTTATTCGATTAGTATGGCGAACCGAAGTTATGCCTGATGAATGGAAAGTGGCCGCGATATGCCCCATCTTCAAGAAGGGAGACCGCTTGAAGTGTGAGAATTATCGCGGTATAGCTCTCCTTTGCACAGCATACAAGTTACTGTCATACATTTTATTGGATAGAATCACTCCTCTGGCGGAAGGCTTGGTTGGTGACTATCAGGGAGGATTTCGTCCGAATCGATCAGTCACTGATCAGGTCTTTTCGCTGCGGATGATTCTATCTAAATATTATGAGACATCCATCTCCGTACATCAGGTTTTCCTGGATTTCCGGCAGGCCTACGACTCGATCAATCGAGAGAGTTTGTGGTCTGCCCTGGAATACCTAGGAATGCCAACAAAATTGGTACGACTGTGTAGGATGACAGTGACGCAGTCTCAATGCTGTGTTAAAGTTGAGAACAGGCTATCGACAATTTTTGCAGTTAACTCGGGTGTTCGGCAGGGAGATGCTCTGTCCCCGATACTCTTTAATCTCATGTTGGAGTACATCTTTCGTAAAACTGAAACACCTCAGCGTAACATCTTATATCGCCAGTCCAATCAAGTGCTTGCATATGCAGATGACATATGCGTGATTGGACTGAATAACAACGGAGTGAAAGAAATACTTGATCCGCTTGTAGAGTTTTCAGCTTCTGTTGGACTCCAGATCAATGAGTCCAAAACGAAATACCTGATCTCTGGTTTTAGAGAAAATGGCACACCAGATTTTAGTAGTGGCCACCACACGTTTGAGGGAGTGAGGAGGTTCAAATATTTGGGCTCTCTTATCACTCACGATAACAGTGTGGGTGAGGATATTAAAGTGCGGCTGGCAGCTGGCAGTCGTTCTTTGTATCCTCTAAGGCCACTGCTAAAATCTAAACACTTATCAAGTGCCGTGAAGCTGAAGCTTTACAAAGCGTTGATCAGGCCCGTTGTTATGTTTGGATGTGAAAGTTGGGCGCTGACGGATGAGTACGAGAGATGGCTCCTTACATTTGAGAGAAGAATCATGCGTGTGATTTACCGCCCTAAACGCGAAATAGATGGTACATACCGAGCTCTGTACAATTTCGAGATCAGAGATCTGATGAAGATCCCCGATATTGTACATGAAGTTAGATCTCAGCGAGTACGCTGGCTCGGTCACGTTCTGCGTGCTGATCCGGAACGAATTGTGCAGCGATCTCTGAAAGGAGAGCCACCATATGGTAGGCGCAGAGGTCGTTGCAGGCGACGATGGCTCCACGATGTAGAGAACGACTTGCCTTCTTCAGATTGTCTAAGACAGTATGAAGACCAAGCTCAGGATCGAAACCGTTGGAGCCAGATTGTTGATTCAGTAAGGGGCCAGTAATGGCCTTTAACACTGTTATTATTATATATATATATATATATATATATATATATATATATATATATATATATATATATATATATATATATATATATATATATATATATATATATATATATATATATATATATACTGTCATTCCATGCGAAATCAGACAAAAACAGACATTTACGGCGGCAAGGTGTGCAATTATTTTGAAATTCGGGGAGATGGTAAGTCTAGATTAAATAAACTTTATTGGATAAAACTGTAAAAGTAAGTACCAAAACATGAATTTCGTAGTTTAGAATTAATGATTGTACTGAAATGTTAAATTCCACCCTAACTTGCTATGCCGTTTCTATAAAACTCGAACGCGTTGAGTCTCCATCGTGAAAGATGGCTTATTTGAAAGGTATTGTCAAGTGCATTACGATAAAAATAAAAATAAAATTTGGAGCAGTTCGATTTTTCAGCAAAATACTATTTAAAACTGAAATTTAAACGATATATTGTACATTAACACTTAAAACACCGCTTACTTGAAAGTATGTACAATTATATTTCCAACGAGCTATTACACGTGATCGGAAAAGGAATACTTACAAGATACACGAATTTAAAGATGTGAACGTTTGAGTTTCCGACAAAAACAAATTATAACGGAACTCCGCGTATTTTGATCCCACCGAGTTTTTACTCAAATTATATTTTTTTTTATCTAGACTTACCATCTCCTCGATTTTCAAAATAATTGGACATCTTGCCTCCGGATGGGTGTCTGATTTCGCGTGGAATGATACAGCCATATATATATATATATATATATATATATATATATATATATATATATATATATATATATATATATATATATATATATATATATATATATATATATATATATATATGTATATATATTTTAAAACACTTAAAAGTGAATAATTAATTACATTGTTTAGTGTTTCTATATCCAAATAGAAAAGAAGGTAAAAACAATCATACCTGTTCTGACCAAGTTACAGAATTTCAAAAATAATATTTTTCAAATCTCACTAAATGATTTAATCGGATAATTTTTAATATTCTTTTACCCATAATTTGAATACTTTTGGAGCACAGTATATAATTTGTTAATTTGCCAAAAGCTTCACTCCGATGCTTAAATTAGGTTTTTTCATGAGATTTATACATTTCGGTCTGATCCAGATGATTCTACAGATGCAATAATATTCTCAATTATTAATTTTAACGACGAAAATACAAAGTTGTTATCACTTGAAATATTTACTGAGCAACATAAAACTACCTTCTATATTAGTTTTTAAATCAACTCCACTGTCAACTCTTCGATTTCATCATTTTCGTAAAGATACTTCCAAAATCGAAATTAAATTCAAATGGCATAATGTACAGAAAATGATCAAGGAAAACATAAATTCTAAAAAAGCACCAAGGTATGTTTTGATAGGTGGTAAAATACTAAGAGAACTACCGAAATTTTTTTAAATGTTGCAAGAAACCTGGGTGCTTTTCTGAAATCTGGACAATTTCACTAATCATAATGATATGAAAACCTGTCTAAGACGAAACAAAAGTAAACTCTTATCGTTCAAACAGTTTACCATCAGTACTGTCAAAAATATTCACAAAAAAGCTTTTTCAAAAAATTAAACCAATTTTGCTTGAGAAAAAAAAGTATGACAAACTATCAGTTATCAATTATTTTCGTTTTTGAAGAATAAAATACAAATATTTTAAAATAAAATTATTTTACAATTTTACAAGATGGTTCTAATTAATTCAATCAAAAACGCAAATTTGGTATGTACGTTTTTATTTTCAAGGTCAAGACTTTTATCAAACCCTCACTGAGTCAACAATTTGGCTCCAATGGTTTCGATCCTGAGCTTGGTCTTTATACTGTCTTAGACAATCTGAAAAGGCCAAGCAGTTCTCTACACCGTGGAGCCATCCTTGCTTGCAGTGACCTCTGCGACGACCATATGGATCGGCTCTCCTTTCAGAGATCGTTGCACAATTCATTCTGGATCAGCACGCAGAACGTGACCGAGTCAGCGTAAACACTGAGATTTTATTTCATATTGTTCTCGGTATTGTACAGAGCCCGGATGTATCATCTACTTTGCGTTTTGGGCCGTAAATAACACGAATGATTTTTCTCTCAAATATAATATATCTCGTACTCGTAGGTTATTGTTTATTGTCATACGACAAGCAAAGGATACTGTGGTGGTATTCTTGGAAAACATGTTCGTGCACTTTAGATTTACGAGACGTGTGAGTACCTCCCAAACACTTCATACTTTTATTTAAATTCAACTTTCACTATTCGACGAAACTTTGCTGATCCAAAAGTTTAAAATTATCAAAAATGTTGATCTTTGATCAACGCCTTATTGAATGTTGATAACTGAATTGACTTTGGTCACGTAACATTTCGACGTAGTTAGTAAATAGGCCTAATCGCTCCATAATTTGTTAACTACTATGAAATATTTAAAGTTTAATATTGATGTTCAGTCAAAAATTAACGAAATACATAGAAATGTGTATGTAACTGTTAGAGGTTAGGGCCGACCACTTTCAAACGAAAAGTTATGCAAAATGAGTAAACAAATTTGAACTTAAGTACACAATATGATAAGAAACAATTAAAGGGAGTAAACTTAATGCACAGATTTAATGTGAAATTTCGTTAAAAGCGAACATACACATTTATATAGCGTATCTTCATTTGCAGCACAAAAAAAACACTCATCAAAACTTTTAATTATCTCAATTATTTATATTAATGTTTATAATATGAGATTTAATAAACAAATAAATTACCCAACCTTCTCGCCGGCGATGGGATGGTAAAATAAGAATTCTAATGAAATTTATATTTTATGTACATAAAAAAAATTCAAAATAAAGTAGCTTTAAAGCTCAATTTAAATAAAACAAAAAGTTTTTACATTATTTTAGAAACAAGTATAGCTTTCATAAAGTTTTTAAAATTTTTCATTTCATTACACTTTCGCTAAAACCAAAGATTCTCTCGTACATATATATATGTATATATATATATATATATATATATATATATATATATATATATATATATATATATATATATATATATATATATATATATATATATATATATATAGTATATATATATATATATATATATATGTAGTATATGTAGGTACGTATGTAAATACGGTGTGAGTTAATTTTTTATTTTTATTTTTTTATTGACAGAACATAATTGGTTTATGTTCTCATACATTATGCAGACATATAATTTTATATCTAATAATTTATTTTTTTAAATGTATATTTGTAGAAAAGTTTTATATTTTAAATTATTATGTTAGTATTTCAATTTATGTTTTAACAAATAAAATAAAAGTTAAAATATTTTTATTTTCCAAAATGACCACCAAAAGAAATAAATTTTTATTTATATAATTTTTTTTACTGATGTTGTTGCTGTACTATTTGCCACAACCAGCAAATTACTTTTCACATTTATTTTCAGTTGCAGCATATTTCATTTAGCCAGAGTGTAGCTCTTATGTAGAATACGGAGTAATAATAATAAATCAAGTAAATAAGAGCAAGAAAATGATAAAAGTATATTCTATAAAAATTATGTACTACCATCAAGTACCAACTTTTTAAAGTATTTACTATATGCATATGTACGAGTATATGGGAAAAAATTGTTGGTCGTATATAATCTCCATTTTATTTTTGTAACAATATATAGGTGGATCCTTATCTATTTTATCATCAGGATTTTGGAGAATATATATTCATACATAAGTATGAAATATATACATATATGGTATATAGAAGAATCTATATATCTAGATAAAAATGAAAATGATATATTGTATAAACATACCTCCCATAACTACACATTGTAAATGTAAATCTCCACCTTCTTCGTATGGACCCGCACGTGATATAATAGGTTCACTAAGGTCATTAAATATTTTTGGTGGTTGTGGTGGTACTGAAAAAAGATAAAAAAAAAAATTACAGAAAATTTTAATAAATTATATTTTAAATTAAAATAATATTTAAACCAAATAATGTTGATAACATAAAAGTTCTTATTCAAAAAAATATATTATCTATCTATACACATTTCTATCATCAGTATAACTATAAATTTATGTTTGCCCTGTTAACAGCCAATGTAGACCATGCTACTCACAGTAATCTGGTATTATTTGGTTTGCTTTCCTCAATAAGGTTAGGAAAAGGCTACTATAGAACTTACAAACCCATTTTGTTGACGAGTTTGGTTTGCGTCAGGCTATATTTTATAAAATTTTATTATTTTCTAAAATTATAATAAAGAAAGGTTGAATGTTTGTGCCCTATAAATGTATTCACTTGAATTTTGTCCTAAATCTGTCCTAAAAAAAAAAAAAAAAAAAAATTAGGATTTTTTTAGGACAAACTTCACAATTCTATATAGACGCGTGAACTTTGTCCTAAAATTGTACTAAAACACAACAAATGTTTTTGTTTCGTTTATGTATGTTAGTGTGCAATACAGATTTTCTCGATATAACGAATTTTAACTAAAGAAAATTAGCTACAAAATATATATGATTTCCTGAATTTTCTTGGGCAAATCCTAGAAAGCGGACACCATAATGACGCATATACTAAGAAGTCTTAAGGTCTAGTCTATCTGAAAAATATTTTAATTTTGGAAAAAGTAGGGGATTAGAGGGTTTAGGACAACCAAGTTTGGTATAACCACATGTATCTCATTATGATTTTTCCTAATTTTCTTGGGAAAATTCTAGGAAGCGTACACCACCATAATGACGCATATACTAAGATATCTTAAGGTCTAATCTGTCCGAAAAATATTTCAATTTTGCAAAAAGTAGGGGATTAGGGGGTTTAGAACAACCAAGTTTGGCATGACCACATGTATTTTGATTTTGATTTTTCCTAATTTTCTTGGGAAAATTCTAGGAAGCTTACACCATAATGACGTATATACTAAGATATCTTAAGGTCTAATATGTCCGAAAAATATTTCAACTATTGAAAAATTAGGGGATTAGGAGGTTTCAGACAGCCAAGTTTGGTATGACCTCATGTATCTCGATTATGATTTTACCTAGTTTTCTTCGGAAAATCCTAGAAAGCGGACACCTCAATGACGCATAAGCCCAAGATGTCCTAAGGTCTAGTCTATCCGAAAAATATTTCAATTTTGGAAAAAGTAGGGGATTACGGGGTTTAGGACAACCAAGTTTGGTATGACCTCATGTATCTCGATTATATGATTTTGTCCAAATTTTCTTGGGAAAATCTTAGGAAGCGGACACCATAATGACGCATATATCAGATATCTTAAGATCTAAGCTATCCGAAAAATATTTCAATTTTGGAAAAAATAGGGAATTAGGGGGTTTAGGACGACCGAGTTTGGTATGACCGAGCTTGGTATTTTGTTGACGAGTTTGGTTCGCGTCAGGCTATACTTATAAAATTTTATAAAGGTTGAACGTGTGTGCCCTAAAAATGAGTCCATGTACTATGAGGATTGGACAAGCATTTTTTTTATCATTTCGGCTATTAACCACCAGGTTCCCGCATTTAGACTTATTGCGAAGTTGTTGAGGTTTGGATATCATTCTTTCATATTGAAAAATGTATCAAGCATTACATATTATTTGTGAAATAGGCGTTGTTTATTATAATTTTTCTGTGCATAGTTTGACGTATGAAAAGTCGTAATTTAGGTTAGCTTCGAATTTAGGATTGTATTCATAATATACTAGTGTAACCTTTAAATGTCTGATATGCAATAATAATTGATTCAAAAAAAATCGGTGCTTGACACAGTATAAGACTTTAATGAAATTTCTAAATAACTCAGGGTGAAAATTTAAGAAGTTTAGAATTTGTTATTAATTCTATTTGATATTTGTTATTAATTCTATTACAAATTAACTTACAAAGCAAAAACCGTGTTTGTCCTTGAAAATAAATTCTTATAAGTTTCACCTCTATAAAATGGTTAAGTTTTGCTATAATAACAATCGATTTTCTGTGATTTATATTACCCGTCAGGCAAAGAGGATGAAAGAATTATCGGAGGATAAAATCTAGTTTTTGTTTCAGTTCTCTTTCCTACCGGCGATATTCAACTAATCTATTGTAGTACAATGTCAGCACGTTAGAACTATTCTCCAGAAGAATGGCGGTAAACTCAAATTAAAATTATGTAGTTGGCTTGGATCCATACATTATTGCGTGAATCTTTGCTAATGAAACCGAAAATAGAATTCATCAAAATAAAATGTTGGCCGCGTAAATAAAATCCACTTCGAGCTTTTACTTGATTGCAACTTTATCCAACAGTATCAGAATCCAAATTACGATGCAAGAACTGCTACATATAACACTTATAGCAGCAGCTTTTCATATCGATCTTTTTTGGCACCTATATATAAAACAGGATGGATTAGTCACCATTGATAGACTTAGCCACCAAGCAACAGGAAATTAAGAAGCTGCAGGCACAAACTATACCTGTTATACAAGCCACCAAATATAATTAGCACTAGAATAAGAAGATAACGCAGATTGCTATTCCTTGCAACCACAAGAAACTGGCAACCATAGAAGACGAGCATGAAATACATCCGAATTGAAAATGGAAGTATCCGTCAAACAAAAATATATTGTTGCTACAGATGTTACCAACAGATTTAAGGAAAGATCGTTGGATTAAATTCATCAATATTTCGTAATACGAAAGAAAAAGCACATCTCCGCGTTGTCTTTTCGAGTATAGAGAATAATAATATGGAAACAGAAAACCGAAGTGAATAAAACCACCAACACAAAATGTGCTAACAACACGAAATATCGCAACCACAAAGAATGTTAGCTTCACCAAAATATAGGTTGAACTACAGCCGATTATTGCTTTGAAAATAGAATTCGGGATTATTGAATCATTTACAGACCGATTAGCACCACTCTCGGACGCATAGAACTCCAGTAATAACAACTTAACTCCTCAATACCATAACTGTAAGGCCTGCGAATATGTTGAAGTATAAGTTCAACAGACTCATACATCTATTTTATAAAAACGTATCGTTTTACATGCACATAATATAAAACATAATTAGGCTGAGTTTAATGTATGTGTATATTGAAAATTATGTTTCTGTGTTGTTAACTCTAAATATGCTAATTAACCAAATTTTTCTGTATATTACAATAAATACAAAATAATCAATAAAGGCAGAATAAATTAAACTACCATCATAAAAACTTTTCTTATTTCTAAACCCGATCCACGGTAATCTACCAATAATCCAAGTCGAAATAAATATAGACATCGCTTAATTGAATCTGTCGAAAGCCACACCAAATATTACAACCATCTGAAGGAAAAGTTAAAACTAAAAATAAGCCATACTCTAAAGAACCTGTAACAGTGACAAATTCTTAAACAATGAATGTACCTATGTAACAGTGATAAATTCTTAAACAAAACGGGATGTAAATAATTTTATCAACTAACAGGGGCCAGAGGCGCCTAAATAAAATTTCATTAATTGAGCTGATTTAGCTTTTCCTAGATTGGAGTTGCTCTACTAAGCATATATCAGTGAAGTCAAAGTGTGGCTATTTCGACCCAATTTCAGGAAATAAAGAATTAGACAGACGGTAGCTAATTCTCATGGAAATGTATTCAAAATTCAAAAGGATCTGGAAAAAGATATTTGTTTCAACAATTGTATACGAGTTTTTGGGTACATGCATTTGAATTTAGAAAGAACTTTAAATAAAAGAAGGGCGCACGTTGTTTATCAAAGGACCTGCCGAAGCAATAAAGAATACAAATATTTAAAATAATAAATTTGAGGGACTACAAATCGTATCACTATATCACTTAATCGGCTTGCTCTTCAAATTTACTTCGAAAACTTTTAATTCCAATCACATCACCAATTAAAGCATTACAATTTGCACGAGTACATGATATTTAGATTTCCAAAAATATTTTGAAATTGGCAGAATTGTTAGATGTTCCTTACCTAATAAATGGTTGGAGTATATTTTTGGACACCACTTTGAAGTTCCTGACAAATTTTTTTAGCACACCAATATGCAGATTGTCGCAAGTTTCAATATACTGTGTGCATTATGTTTTTATATTATTTTCTTTAAAGAGTAGGACACCTTTCTTTAACGAGTAGTACGATTTTCTAAATACAAATGATAAGAAACCTATCAAATGTCGAAATGTCTTTAAAACTTTATATTGTTACCCATTTAACGATATACATAAACAAAAACCAAATAAATAAATGAAGTTGTATAGGGTTTTCCAATAAGAAGTTTCATTTTGAATTGCCTGATATTTGGACAGCTGTCAATTTTGAAGCTGTCATCTTGTGACATTTGACAAGTCAAAACTACGCCATTACTAAAAATGGTATGATACACGCTCCTAAAACGCAATGAAATTGTTAAAATTCACTACAAAAATGGTGAAAATTTTGCAGTCACAGTTCGCAAAACTAAAACACTTTTTGGTCGTCGTGAAGCACCTTCTCGACTGGCAATAGTGAAACTGGTGGAAAAATTTTAGCTGTTGGGACAAGTTAGTGATGTGAAAAATCGAAACCGTGTGCGTCGCTCAAGATCAACTGGTCGATCTTTGGAATTAGACATTCTACAAACGACATTACACCGTATTTTGCATAAAGACTTAGTAGGTCTTAAGGCTTTTAAAGTTCAGTTAACACAAGAACTCAAGCCGGTCGATCAACATAAACGTCGTATCTTTGCTGATTGGGTCCTTCAAATGCATCAAAATAATCCGAATTTTCATCGAAAAACCGGATTTTTTCAAATCGGAGGCTACGTTAATAAGCAGAATTGTCGCATTTGGGGCTTACAAAATTCACGAATAATTGTTGAAAAGCCTCTCCATCCTCAACGTGTCACTGTTTGGTGCGGTTTTTGGGATGTGTGATTGGACCTTACTTTTTCGAAAATGAGGCTGGTGCACACTTTTACGGTGAATGGATTGAGCTATGATTAATGATGTTTTATGGCCGGAATTGGAAGATATTGATGTGGACGACGTTTATTTTCAGCAAGACGGCGCTACGTGCCACACAAGCAACGCAGTTTTGCAAGAAAAGTTTCCTGACCGTGTTATTTCTCGAAGAGGTGATCACAATTGGCCACCGAGATCTTGTGATTTAACACGTTTAGATTTTTTCTTTTGGGCCACGTGAATGATGATGTCTATGCCAATGCTCCACAATCGATTCAAGACCTTAAAGATGGAATTCGTGAAGTTATCGAGGACATGCAGCCTCAAAAGTGCGAATTGGTCATTGAAAATTTCATGAAAAGGATATGGTGCTGCAAGCGTAGTAACATTTTCAAATGTTAATAGCAAGACTTCCTCTTTGGAATGAAATAAACATTCATTGATTTCTCTTAAAAAAATTTCCTTTTTTTTATATCAAAATGAAACCGCTTATTGAAAAACCCTTTATAACAAGAATGCTATTGTGAATTTCTAAATAGTAAGTTTACGCAAACAGCCATCATATTTTTTTTTTTTTTTTTATTAAAATTGGGCGGATTTTACTCCAGCACTCAATGCCACTAATGGGCCCACGGTGCTATACCCACATTCACACTAACATTCATTCAACCCATTCATCCCATTCACACAAGTACAGTATACCACCTGCGCAACGCATAGCTCCATGTCACCCTGTACAGCCATCATATAGAAAATAATCATTTTAATATAGACAATTTGACATTTGATAGGTTGTCTGACCTTTATGCTGTTTGTTAAACTTTCCAGAAACATCACACTCGTTCTTGGGTAACGAGCATTCAAAATATATTCAAGATCGTGGAGGTTTACTCCATGGCTACCAAATCCGAAAGAGCATAATCCACAAAATAAAAATCCAACAAAACAGCAGAAATTCCTTATTTGATAAATCCAATAATTCAAAAAATACCTAAAATTAATAAAGAGTAAACATTTATTTATTTCAAATTTATAGTTTGTTAGATGGAACTACAAAATTAACGATCAAGATGAATATGTACTCTGAACAATACTTCCTAAATATTCTAGTTTTATAGTTGAAATACGTCTTTTGGTAATGCAATTAATGGTGTTATATTTGTTAATGTTTCCTTCAATATGTCATGAAAGGGCAAATGAGCTTGCCTGTCAGAGCACCGGAAGCATCAACTCACAAAGCAGGCTGGATGTTAGAATACCGCTTGCTTCATGTTAACTGCTTCTTCAGGAAGCTATAAAACAAACAAACGACAGACGGTTTAATGACAACTAGTGCGTAATAATCAGGCAGATCTGGCTTAGGCTTGACCGATCCAGATGCGGGCAGTTGATATCGTTTCGGCGACACCATATTGGTATGGCCGTAGGAGCTATAATAGGACATTGGCTCATATGTAAACACGCGAGTGGCCTGGGCATCCCTACAAATGATTTCTGCAGTAGCTGTGTTGACGAAGAGGAGGAAGAGACTGTGTTCCACCTGTTCTGTACCTGTCCTCGTCAGGCGCATAACAGAATGAAATTTATGGGAGTTCTCCATTTTGATTACCTGACGGACCTTAACAAGATCGAGATCAGGGTTCTTCAACGCTTCTTGGTAAGCTCCGGACGGCTTGATGAGTAAGAAGGAGGAAACTCAAATGTGGTATAGCTACGGACAAAATAGTCCCTTAGGACGCCACTCTAACCTAACCGAACCTATTATTTCTTTTTCGAACCAAAGACAAAGTCATAACGCGATTTTTGTTAGAGCTGCTTCTGTTTATGTAATTAGATTTAATCGATTTAAAATTTATTTGCATTTTCATCTACAAGATTATTATACAGAGTAGGTCATGTCACAGAAAAAATAAACATACAGAAGTAATCCTACGAACAAGAACTTTTATGATTTTTGAAATTGTCTTTTTACAAAAACAACAATTTGAAGAGAATTAAATACTGCAGTATATAGCTGAAATTCTCTGTTAATGAATTTTATTTTGTTTATGTGCATTTTGGTTTAAATTTGTGTTTGCTATTTCGATCAATTCTTTGTAAATACATTCTAATATACATACATACATACTCATCTATACAATTTCTACGCTCACTAGATTTGTTTCAATATTTCCTCATTTTGAGTTAACACAAACATCCTATTATTGCGTTGCATTCGTTCAATACATACATTGTTTTAAAATTATATTAAATTTTACATAAATAATAATAAATAAATCTATTTTTCTTTCGCTCTTAATCACAGACACACACATACACACCAGCACAATTTTACAAATTTGAAACATGTATAAATAATTTTAAATTTGTTATATTCATTCTTTCTTTCGGAACAACAACTGCAGGAATAGTAAAATTTCTTTCGAAGTGTTTATTGTGTTTGTAGTGACAATAATAAAAATTATTAAAATAAATTCAAAATTTAAAAAAAACGTTAAAAAAGTTAGTTAATTACGTTACTATATTTATACAAATTTTATGGGGCCAATACGACAACAATTTAACATACGTTTTGTCACGATTTTTCAAATATTTTATTAAATTTTAATACGTATGTATTTATTTTTCCTATCTGTTTCAATTCGAGTGTAAAAACGTGTGTCCTGTAATTCGTATACGTAAGCAACGTTAAAATAAAACGGAAAATTATATTTTTTTTTTGTAAATTTGTCAGAGTATAAAATAAAAATGGCAGATAAGAGGTTATCTGGAATAGTTTGTGCAGTACAAACATGCTCCGCTACCAAAAGAGCTTTCCCCAATCGCAAATTTTATAAATTTCCCGATCCCGAAGCTCCGTCTATCTTAGTTGGATTCAAAAATGCGGCTTAGAATTCACAAATAAAAAAGTTTTTCGAATTTGCGAAATTGATTTTCGGGATGAACATAAAGGTAAACGGAAACTATTTAATAACGCTATTCCTGAATTATATTTGAAGTATTCCGACGAAAAACATGAAATCCAAGTTCCTGAAAGATATAAAAATATTAAAACTTATGCAGCGAAATCAAATGAAAGCAGAAGTGACCTTCAATTACACACTAAAAAATTTTCGGATATTCTATAAATTTATTTATATTTTTATTAAGATAATTTATATTTATATGAAATACTATATACAAATTATAAATATTGAACCTATATAACTCGTTTATATAATTCTGTAATATATTTTATACCAATTCATAGTGTACATATAATTTCTATACTTCCATTTGTATACTTTTTATAACCTACAGTATAAAACTTCACTCTTTATAGCTTGATTGATATGAAATTTATATATTTATCATATAAAAATTTTGCTTTATACGATTAATTTTATAAAATTAATAGAAAAACGAATATAATTTATTAAAAACGGGATTTTTATATTTCAGGATCGTTTGATTTTTTTTCAGTTCTGTGGATATTGTGTAGTGAGTAGAAGTGTTTTTAAGTTTTATTGTAGACTTGTGGAATTTTTAATAGTGCATTAAAATAATTTGTTAATTGTAGTGAAATATCAATAATAATTAAATAATTTCAAGTTGTGATATAATTTTGGTGTACGTATAAACGATCTGTGCTAAATTAAGTATATTTGGTGTCCGTTATATCAGTAAGAATAAAATGTTTTCTGGAGCATATTTTACATGTACATATAATAAAAAAGACGTGCGCGTTGTAAAAGTACACAAATTTGATACCAGCGAGGAACAATTAACGTATTTAGATTTTATACTTTCGGGTAGGCAATAACACTTGAATATTAATAAACTAATTAATTTATTAACAATTTATTCAGCTCTCGAAAATACGTCAATCGAGTTAGGTGATTTTAGTCATTTTTCCAACTCGCATGAAGCTGTATTAGAGGAAAATATTTTTTTGGACTATGTCAGCTATTATATAACACATCCAAATTTTTTGTTAAATGTTTGCACTAAACAGTATCAAGAGCTAGCAATTCAGCCATCTTACGATTTACAACAAATACAGTGGACCAACATATCGCGAACAGAAGCTTGCATTGGATCATCTTTAATTTATACTCCTGAGGTATATTTACTGAATTCTAAACTTAATTCGTTTTTTATTGCTTAACATAGAACATAATTAATATAGGCTGTTAAATCATACATTAATCGCAAATCCGGTGGTCCTGAATTATTTAAAAGTTTTGAGTCTGTTAAATTGTTAACCGATAATCAACGGCGCAAGCTTATTTCCCTTTTGGCCGCTTTTATAGAGGAACATTGTGGTTACACTCCAAGTACCGAGGATCTTCAATTGGTTGCTAAAATTGCAGTAGGCTTTTTCCCCTGTTTAGATTTGGTAAGACATTCAATACTTTGTATGCTAGATAAACTAGACGCCAATGTTAACGACGCCAGTTGTTCTTCATTCGATTTTTTATTTGTCAGGAAATATTGGTCAACAACAAATGTACTGGGTTTCTTCAAACAAAACTAAAAAACGACCGTTGTAGAAAACGTAAATTGGAAAAAAGTTTCGAAGGCGAACATGTGCATACCTCCAAGTCAACTGTAACCAGTAATAATTCCAATGACGTTGAACGTGATTTATACATTATAAATACGGCTGCTTTACCGGAAGAACTAGAGTTGGTGAAATCTAAATTAAAATCTACTTTGAATTATCGTAGGTCATCTTTAAAAGAAAAACCTATCAGCAATTTATTTGAAACCTACTCATCTTTCTTTGTTTGTCCAGATTTGGTAATTCAACGTTCTTTAAGCTAGTGTGTTAGATGTAAATAATTAAGTAATTTTGTTTCTCTTTTTACAGGTGTTATACGATTTTTCTCTAACATATAAGGAATCGCAAAATTTAGTAGAACAATGGCCAAAATATGAATCAGTGATTTTCACAGGTATAAAAAATTCGGGAAAAAATATTTTGTATACAGAAGCTGATCGAGATACTGGTATGTATATTATGTTTCATTCTTTAAAATAATATTATTTTTACCAACTTATTTTTTAATATTATAACTGAGATTTTATTTATCACAATATTTGTACCATATTTATTAATTATTTATTATTTCTCTCTATTTTTTTTAGATTACGATAGAACAATACTATCCTTTATAAATTTAATACGGCTTCTTCCACCATCGGCGAACGGACAAAAGAAACTTTCAAGATTGACCGACGAACAGGCAATAGAAATGCTTATTATATTCAAAAGCGTAACCATTTTTAAATTTAATGATATATTACTTAATTAATTGAAGTGGAAAATAATATGTATTAATATTATTTATACATATTAACAAACCTTACTGAAACATCAGTTTACTAAATTTACACTTCAATCAATTAATTATTGCTAACAATTAATATTAAGATTTATAATAATCACAAAATAACTAAAATTTTAGGAGGGGTTGACAAATGAAGAATATTTATTAAATGCAGATATAAGAGCACCTTACATTATAGCAGTTGGTACGTCCAAAGCTTCTATAAACCAATTTTTAGTAGTTTTGGATAGTCATATTATTTACCTTCCAAAAACTTATAGTTTTATAGCAGCAGTCGATTTTATTTTCAAATTACATTTTATATTCAATATTGAATATAATACCAGCTTACGACTTTTTTGGAGTTTTATCCAAAATTACGTATTTAAAATCGAATGTTCTGTAACAACTAAAACACAAGAAGTTTTTTTAAATTACAGAAATTAATCGCAGAGATTTCTGAGTAAAACTTATAATTATATTTTTATTGAATACATATAATAATGGATTATTTTTACTGTTTCATTTGCAATAAAAAATCTTTAGTTTTATCTCTTCTTATTAAACATTTGCAAATTGACCATTTCTTATTGAATTCTAAATATTTGAGCTTAAAGTGTTTAGCCTCCACCTCTTGTGATCACTCATTCAATAGTTATTCTGGACTAAAAAAACATTGTCTCAAATGTACCAAAGATAAAACTGAAATTCTTAAAACAACAACCGAAAGTGAAGTCAATGTTCCAAATTCATTAAATTCCAATCTAGGAACTAATCATTCGGTTTGCGAAGATATTCAAATTCCATTGATCTCTATAATCGACCATAAAGATAAGCTTACAAATGAATTTGGAATTAGTGATTTCATAGATGAAATAAATGCTTTAGGTTTAACAGAAGCCAGCATCAGTAACATTATGAAAAATACTAATAAATTAATTGAAACTATTTCACTAAATGTTCTAAGTTTAAATAAGAAATATAATGTTGCTACATCAGATAATCTATTTACAACTAGTATCGAAAGCATGTTTGCTACTTTACAGAATAAAACTGCCAAATATACTTCCAAATTTAATAGAGAGAAAAAATTTAAAAAGGATCAGTTTTATGTTCCACCCAAAAGTGTAGCTATTAGTTTAAGGTCAGATCAAAAATATTGTGCAATATCTAAAAGATACTAGAAATATTTAGTTCAAAACACATTTCAATATATTTCTATTCTTCAAACCATTACAGTTTTATTTCAAAATAAATCATTTTCTTCTCAATATTACGTAAAAGATCATGTTTGTTCCAAAGAAAATTTTTATAATTTTTGCTGTGGAAGTGTATATCGCACAAGTAATTTTTTTCAAAGAAATCCAGATGCAATCCAAATTCAATTATTTTATGATGATTTCGAAGTTACCAACCCCTTAGGTAGTCGCAGGAGCATACATAAAATAGGAGCAATCTACTTCTCAATTAGAAACCTACCTCCTAAGTATTTATCACGCTTAGACAACATATATTTGGTAGCTTTATTTAATGCAAACGATTTAAAACTAGAAAAATCCTATAGCAAAATATTAAAACCAATTTTTAATGATTTAAAAATAATTGAAACTACTGGAATAAAGCTTCAAAATACAGTTTTGCGTGGTACATTAGTGGCAGTAGCTCATGATAATTTAGGAGCTAATTTGTTGTTAGGTTTTGCTGGAAGCTTTCGAGCGTCTTATTTCTGTCGTATATGTGACACTCACAGAGATGAAACATCTAATTTGTTTTATGAAGACGAAAGCCGAATTCGTAAACTTGAATGCATTAAAATCCTTGCAAGTACCTATAATGGCGACTTAAATCAATCCAAAGGTGTAAAATCAGTTTGCATATTAAATAATTTAACTAATTATGATGTTTGTCAAAACAGTACGGTTGACTCCATGCATGACATACTAGAAGGCATTGTTCCTTTTACTATAAAACATTTCTTAAACTATTTGGTTTTAAAGAAATATTTGACTTATAACCAAATAAATGAAAGGATTAAATGTTTTATGTTTGGGTACAAATCGAGAAAAAATATTCCGACTGGTTTAATCGCTAAGGATTCGTTAAATTTCTCAGCATCTCAATCGTGGTGCTTGATCAATCACTTTCCATTTATTTTTGGGGATATTAATTTTGAAGATTTGCATTCGAAGTGGCAAATAATTATATCTCTATTAAAAATAATAGACATAATTTTTGCAAAAATAGTCACCGTTTCATCTGTGAATAATTTACGAAAGTTAATAATGGATCATTTGTCGGCTATAGTGTCTGAATTTAAAGTAGACTTGTTACCAAAACATCATCTTTTAACACACTATCCTAGTATATTATTGAAAATGGGTCCTGTGGCACACTTGTCATCTATCCGTTATGAGTCATTTCACCAATATTTTAAAAATTTAAATAAAAATCAAAGGAATTTTAAAAATGTTTGTAGGAGCTTAGCAATTCGCCAACAACAAAAGTTTTCAACTCTTATAAAAAATTTAAATCTAGAAAGAAAAGTGGAAAATGGGAAAAACACTTTACTTAGTAATGAATTTATTCAAGAAAATAATTTATCTGATAAATCGTTTAACATATCGTGGATTAATTATAATACACACTATCGCCCTGGATTATTCTTAGCCTCACCAGAAAGTGATGACGATAACCATAACGCATTTTTTGAAATAAAGTTTATAATTTTAGAGAATTAGGATATTGTATTTTTATCTCAAAAGTATTTAGTTGTCACGTTTGACGAATTTCATAATGCATATGAGATACAAGCTATGGCACAGTCAATACTAAATAAATAATATTTGAAACATTTTAAGTTCAACAGAAGTTACGACACTGCCGTGTCACGAAAAACAAACAAAACATATATTATATTAAATAGTAGCATATAAATTACTATACACTTAATTTAATCGTAACTCTTGTACACTTTTGTAAGTAAAATTAAATAAACATAACACTTAAGAAAATAATACGATTTTAATAAATATATCGATTTTATAAAATAAACTAAAATTGTTTTATTTATGTGACAAAAATGTATCTTAAGTTTCATCAGTATTGAAAACTGAGTTCAATTCTAGCATATTATAGAATTTCCAAATTTCTATACTAAAGCAACTAAATTTTATACGATAACCAGATTGATATTTTCTATAAATAATTTATATAAATTTAATAATAATACCTTATAAACAAAAATTAACTGTTAATGGATAAACTTTATATTTTGTAGTATATACAGATATTTATACGTTAGAGTATCAAATGTATACCAGTGACCTATCAAAATATTTATATGGAGTAATATACATTTTATACAATATTTTATAACATTTGGTTATAAGTTAAACTAATATAAAATCTATAAAAAAATCGTACGGAATTATATTTATATTATAAGCGTATTCATTTTATATGTAAATTTTTTAGTGTGTAGATAATTTTTCCGAATTTAATTTTCCAACATCATCTAAATATTGCAGTGAAAATTTGTGTCCTTCAACGTGCATCAGTTGTAAAAAAAGTTTAATTACAGTTCAGCGATATCAAAAAATGTATATAAAAGCGTCTACAAGTCTCCGAATTCTGAAAAAGCGGGTAATTTTTCGCTCTAATTTAATTAGTAATTTGAAGAAAAAAAATTCCAAATTAATTGAAACCAACAAAAAGTTATTGTGTGATCTAAAAAATACAAATTTAGAAACTTTAATTAATCTACAAGAAGTAAATGAGGACGCGAAAGAGTTTTGTAAAGCTTTAGTGTGTAGGAAATTCAAGTTTACAGCATGGCCGCCAAACCAAAAGTTGATAGCCCAAAAGTTGTATTTCAAATCTCCTGCGGCTTACAACTATATGCGTGACATACTGGGTTTTAATATGCCTTCGACGAAAAGTTTAGTTAATTGGAAGCTCGTGAAACATTTAAAACCAGGTTTTAATCAACAAATTCTTTGTAATCTAAAAGAGAGAGCAACACAATTATCGCCACTTGAAAAGCACGTAGTTCTTTTATTCGATGAAGTAATGATTCGTCAAGGACTTGACTATGATTCGGTTGCTGATGAAATAGATGGGTTCGCAGATTTAGGTGACAAGCGGTCTAATATTTTGGCCAAAAATTTATCTGTTTTTATGATTCGAGGACTATTTCATAATTACAAATACGTACTGTCATATTTTGCCTCTGCCACTAATGTCAAGGGTCCCGATTTGGTTAATTTAATTAAAAGAAATATTTCAATTTTATTTGAAATCGGTTTTAATGTAGTAAGTATTATTTGTGATCAGGGAGCAAATAATCGGCTTGCATTTAAAATATTAGGAGCCAATAAAGACAATCCTTATTTTTACGTTAACGAAAAAAAAAATTTTTGCGATATACGACGTCCCAACGACGTCGGGGAAAGTAATAAATGAATTGTATTCTCGTGACTCATTAAACTCGACTAGATTGTGTCCCAAATTGACACCGCAACATGTATCGCCCAATAAATTTGAGAAAATGCGTGTCAGCTATGCAACACAGGTGTTCAGTTGGACGGTTGCCTGCGCAATAAGAACTATGGCCCGCTTCAATCAATTTTCGCACGATGCACAAAATGTTGCCTTATCAACAGCTAACTTTGTCGAAAAAATGGACAAACTTTTTGATAATTTGAATAGTAAAGTTTTAAAAGATAAAAATAAAAATAAAAGTTCTTTACAGTTAAACAATGCTATACATGCAAACTTAACTGACATGGTGTCTTACATTATCGCCATTCAGCCTATTAAACATAAAACAATATATTGTTTAAAAGGGCTTATTCAATCGATAAATGGCATTGAGCAAATTTTAACTCAATTAACAATAAATAATCCCCAAATATTTTTTCTATTAACGGCCAGACTTAATCAGGACCCGATAGAAAATTTATTTGGGCTTATTCGCCAAAGAGGTGGTGTTGGTAATCGCAGAAATCCAAATTATGTCCATAAAATTTCTAAGAAACCCAGCTTCCACCAATTGTGACGAAGATCCAGATGAATTGCTTATACGAGACTTCATAATAAATGCAAGTGATTCCTGTTCCAGTATCGAAGCATCGGTGGGCAACGTTATAAACGAAGAGGACCGGTCTAAAGACAGCGCAAATCAACCAGACATTGAAAGTGAAATATTAGATCAAATATTAACAACCAACACCGAGCAGTTAAACTTTGATGATTGTTCTGCAAGATATTATATAGGATACGCAATTTTTAAGCGGCTTGCAAAAACCAACTGTCAGATTTGTAAACAGAAATGGATTAAAAACGAAACCGAAAATTTAGTTATCGATTCGGAATATTTTTTGTTTATGAAAAATTACATAAGCGATGATAATTTTGGATCTTTAAGCGCTCCTTCTGAATTATTATTTGAAATTTCAAAACCACATATACTTATTTTTCAAAGAATACTTAATGAGCGGCCTGAAAGAAAAAATATAAAAAAAATTATTTTTGAGGAATGTATTCGGTTTACTGATGAAATACCAGAATATAAACAATGGTTTTCGTCAAGTAACTCATGTTCTCAACACAATATAATTTTTTTAGATTTTCTAATACTAGTGCTTTTAAGAAAGCACACTAAGTGGTTGTATAATAAATTAACCAACAAACTTCTATTTAGAAATTTATGAATATATTTATAATTATTTATTATTATTGTATTAATTTGAATTTAAATAAATGAAATTAATTATGAAATTTGATAATATAGTTTTTTTGTTAAAACAATGAATCTCATCTTCTATCGACCTACAATCCTACACCTCAAGGCGTACAGCACGACTTGCACCCTTCGGATTATTTGGAACAATATAAAGAGTTGGCTTCTAAAGAGATGAAGCCATGTTAATAATTCGGTACGGACCAACAATGAGCTGTAAACATCGATTGAAAAGTGGTTTTGTTTGAAGTTCCTGATGCTGATGTATTCTAATCCAATCTAGGTATTCCTAACTGGTTTTTAGTTCGCGAAAGATCAACTCGCGAAAGATTTATGTTAAAACATAATATGAAGTAAGTTAGCGATTGTAGGTCAGTCACTACAGTGAACTTGTGATCAGTACTGATCTTTATGATCACCTCAAAATCCATCATCTTGCTCATGCTTGTGAAGTTTTTCACAAATTCACAGATTTTATATATGTGTTAGTATCAAGTTAGTATCAAGAATTCCAATAAGAAAAAAATATGATTCCGATTGAAATGTTTAGTACTAAAATATAAAATATAAGACCAACTTAGACAAAACAAATGAATTTAAAAGATTTTTATAGGGTAAAACATATCTTAAAAGCTCGTTAGGCAAGGAATCAAATAAAATGTTTCAAGTACTACTATAACTAGAATAAACATAACTGGACAGATGTGTTACTGGCTATTTACCGCAACCAAAGCAAAAACTAACAGAAAAAAATTCTTCATAAATTTATTTCTTCAAATAATTGATTCCTTATAAGCAAGTTAAACAAAAAACTAAATGAACTGTTCCAAATACTATCGAAACTAGAGTCCAAATCTCTGGCAAAGAGTGTTAATGGCAAATTTTTAATAAATTATTAAATAAAGCCTTACTTCAGATAAAAAAACTCGTGGCCAATTTATTTCTCTGAATAATGGATTCCTTTAAGTCTTGTTGAACGAGGAATTTAAAGAGCTATTCCATGTACTATCGGAACTTGAGTCCAAATCTCTGGCAAAGGGTGTTAATGGCCATTTATCATTTTCGGCCAAACTCGAACTTTTCAGAAAAAAATTCGTGGCCAATTTATTTCTCGGGATAATGGATTCCTTTAAGTCTTGTTGAACGAGGAATTCATTGAGCTATTCCATGTACTATCAAAACTTGAGTCCAAATCTCTGGCAAAGGGTGTTAATGGCCATTTATCATTTTCGGCGAAACTCGAACTTTTCAGAATAAAATTCGAGGCCATTGTATTTCTCGGGATAATGGATTCTTTTAAACCTTGTTGAACGAGGAATTTAAAGAGCTATTCCATGTTCTATCGGAACTTGAGTCCAAATCTCTGGCAAAGGGTGTAAATCTCCATTTATCATTTTCGGCCAAACTGGAAGTTTTCAGAAAAAAATTCGTGGCCAATTTATTTCTCGGGATGATGGATTAATTAAAGTCTTGTTAAACGAGGAATTTATTGAGCTATTCCATGTTTTATCGGGACTTGAGTCCAAATCTCTGGCAAAGGGTGTTAATGGCCATTTATCATTTTCGGCCAAACTCGAACTTTTCAGAAAAAAATTCGTGGCCAATTTATTTCTCGGGATAATGGATTCCTTTAAGTCTTGTTGAACGAGGAATTTAAAGAGCTATTCCATGTACTATCGGAACTTGAGTCCAAATCTCTGGCAAAGGGTGTTAATGGCAAATTTTTAATAAATTATTAAATAAAGCCTTACTTCAGATAAAAAAATTCGTGGCCAATTTATTTCTCTGGATAATGGATTCCTTTAAGTCTTGTTGAACGAGGAATTTATTGAGCTATTCCATGTTCTATCGGAACTTGAGTCCAAATCTCTGGCAAAGGGTGTTAATGGCCATTTATCATTTTCGGCCAAACTTGAACTTATCAGAAAAAAAATCGTGGCCAATTTATTTCTCGGGTAATGGATTCCTTTAAGTCTTGTTAAACGAGGAATTTAATGAGCTATTCCATGTACTATCGGAACTTGAGTCCAAATCTCTGGCAAAGGGTGTTAATGGCCATTTATCATTTTCGGCCAAACTCGAACTTTTCAGAAAAAAATTCGTGGCCAATTTATTTCTCGGGATAATGGATTCCTTTAAGTCTTGTTAAACGAGGAATTTAATGAGCTATTCCATGTACTATCGGAACTTGAGTCCAAATCTCTGGCAAAGGGTGTTAATGGCCATTTATCATTTTTTACCAAACTCGAACTTTTCAGAAAAAAATTCGTGGCCAATTTATTTCTCGGGATAATGGATTCCTTTAAGTCTTGTTAAACGAGGAATTTAATGAGCTATTCCATGTACTATCGGAACTTGAGTCCAAATCTCTGGCAAAGGGTGTTAATGGCCATTTATCATTTTCGACCAAACTCGAACTTTTCTGAATAAAATTCGGGGCCATTGTATTTCTCTGGATAATGGATTCCTTTAAGTCTTGTTGAACGAGGAATTTAACGAGCTATTCCATGTACTATCGGAACTTGAGTCCAAATCTCTGGCAAAGGGTGTTAATGGCCATTTATCATTTTCGGCCAAACTCGAACTTTTCAGATAAAAATTCGTGGCCAATTTATTTCTCTGGATAATGGATTCTTTTAAGTCTTTTTGAACAAGGAATTTGTTGAGCTATTCCATTTACTATCGGAACTTGAGTCCAAATCTCTGGCAAAGGGTGTTAATGGCCATTTATCATTTTCGACCAAACTTGAACTTTTCAGAAAAAAATTCGTGGCCAATTTATTTCTCGGGATAATGGATACCTTTAAGTCTTGTTGAACGAGGAATTTAATGAGCTATTCCATGTACTATCGGAACTTGAGTCCAAATCTCTGGCAAAGGGTGTTAATGGCCATTTATCATTTTCGACCAAACTCGAACTTTTCTGAATAAAATTCGGGGCCATTGTATTTCTCGGGATAATGGATTCCTTTAAGTCTTGTTGAACGAGGAATTTAACGAGCTATTCCATGTACTATCGGAACTTGAGTCCAAATCTCTGGCAAAGGGTGTTAATGGCAAATTTTTAATAAATTATTAAATAAAGCCTTACTTCAGATAAAAAAATTCGTGCCCAATTTATTTCTCGGGATAATGGATTCCTTTAAGTCTTGTTAAACGAGGAATTTAAAGAGCTATTCCATGTACTATCGGAACTTGAGTCCAAATCTCTGGCAAAGGGTGTTAATGGCCATTTATCATTTTCGGCCAAACTCGAACTTTTCTGAAAAAAATTCGTGGCCAATTTATTTCTCGGGATAATGGATTCCTTTAAGTCTTGTTGAACGAGGAATTTAATGAGCTATTCCATGTTCTATCGGAACTTGAGTCCAAATCTCTGGCAAAGGGTGTTAATGGCAAATTTTTAATAAATTATTAAATAAAGCCTTACTTCAGATAAAAAAATTCGTGGCCAATTTATTTCTCGGGATAATGGATTCCTTTAAGTCTTGTTGAACGAGGAATTTATTGAGCTACTACATGCACTATCGGAACTTGAGTCCAAATCTCTGGCAAAGGGTGTTAATGGCCATTTATCATTTTCGACCAAACTCGAACTTTTCAGAAATGAATTCGTAGCCAATTTATTTCTCGGGATAATGGATTCCTTTAAGTCTTGTTGAACGAGGAATTTAAAGAACTATTCCATGTATTATCGGAATTTGAGTCCAAATCTCTGGCAAAGGGTGTTAATGGTCATTTATCATTTTCTGTCAAACTCGAACTTTCCAGAAAAAAATTCGGCGCTAATGCATTTCTCGGGTTAATTGATTTTTTGTGGGCTTGTCGGACGAAGAATTTAATATACTATTTCATGTTATATCAAAATCTGAGTCCAAATCTCCGGTTACAGTTGTTAATTGGCTTTTAACGTTTTAGGATTTTGCTTATTTTGCATCTAATTTGATTTCAAATAATTAGCATAAGCACATTCTTATTAGAATAATAAGTGTCAAATACACAAACCGACTGAAGATTTTTAGTACCAAGCAAAGTTATTTTATTTTATCAGTTTTTACAGCGCCATCTAATATTCTCTTGTTACGACTAACATGATATTTGGAAAGCATTCTACTTTGACCGTTTTTTACTAGATGTCAACCAAAGCAAATGTTTTCAATGTTTTATTTAAATATGTTTTTTTTATATTTCGGAATTCATAAAAAGAGCCCAATTATATTTTAGATAAATTAAATGAAAATTGCACAATACGTGCTTTAAAGCAACATTATTTATTTATTAAAGATAAAATAAATTTATTTTGCACAATAAATAAGACGAATCTCCTTTTGGTATGGGTTAAAATAACAATTAAAACTATTACTTAATCAGTTAATTTATTATTTAAGAAAATTATGTTTGTTAATTTATTTAAAGTTTTTACATTAAAATGTAATTCCCATATAAAAGCTTTATCGAAACATTATACAATAACTAATCAAATAATTACATAACTTAATAAAATTTGAATAAATGTAAAATAACCGCATGCGTAAATTTTTATTAAATAATTGAAATATTTCTATGAAAATTATAAAATATTTGAATGTTTTTATAATTTTACTCAAACTATATGATTTAAATTCATTCATTAGCATTTTTGTATATTAACGAATATTTTATTTTGTGGCCCGTTGCTGCCGCTTGGTGTGTCCTTTAAGGATTACCTATTTACTTATTATGAAAGATATACATATGTATAATTCTGTTATATTATAATAAATTCTAAAACTGTAAATTACGAATCGTGGTAATTTTCATACAGTTTTATTATAGATGTTTAATCAAACTCCATATAAAAAAATGTATAGAAACCAATTTGACTTTGCTTAGATTGCCATCTGATGGCGAACATCATATCAATATAATTATATGGATGAAGTTTTTTTAAGGTATGTAGGTATTCGTTTTGTCCTTTTGAATATACATATATAGGGGTGGACCAACATATCGCATTATGAATAAATAAAATTCAATATTGTTACCAAAAATAAAAACGAAATGCGTATGATCGACAGATCCCTTTTTAAAACCAGGGAGAAAAAATTAGGGAATTGCCCAACAAACAAATTTATGTAACTCATTTGATAAAAAATGTTTGCTAAATATACTTATGTACATATTATGTGTAGTGATAATGTGAAAATTAAAACATTTAACATACAAATTTTATAAAATTAAAACGTCACTCTGTTTATTTGCAAAGAATATCATATTCTTAAACCGAACTATACCGCAAAGTTAGCCATTGGTTAAATTTGTTTTAGCCACAGGTTAGCTTAAATTATATTTCTCAATATCCGTCAGCTAAATGTAAAGCAAACTTAGACGGTGAATTTTGTTAAAATAAACATTTATATATATATTTTTATATAAAAAAAATAAGAATAATCCGATTGCATTAAATTTGTATCGTAAAGCCATATTCTATTTAAGCATTTAGCATTTATACATCTACGGTTTTGGTAAGGGACGTTAATATAACTATCTTTCTATTTTGAATTTAAATTGACGCCCTACATTAAACAGAAAGGCTCAAAAGAATTGTTCTAATTTAAAAAGTGGAAATTCCCAAACACCCAATTGTCGCTAACGCCCATATTTTTAAATTTAGGAATGTAGATACGATAATAAACAACAATTGAATATAATTATTTTGCCATGTGTATGTACATCTTTGAGATTATAAGCATAAATAATGACGATCCAGTTTTCTTTTCATCGGCTGTAATTATCTTATTTTGAATAATAAATCTTATCTATTCGATAACCTGTTTCATCAACCAGCTGCCAAAGGGGCAACAAAATAAGGTACAATAAATATGTCAACTTGAACGCAGCAAGTTAAAATCTTTCAATTAATTCAGTAAATTGTCATGTTCCACTAAGCGTAATAAATTGGAGGTTATGATATTGGTGGTAAACGTAATATATATGTTAAGTTAAGTTAAGTTGACGTGGTCGCTTTTTCTCCTTACGGCACACTTAGACCAGTGTTGGTCCGTTGTGATACCACCTCCATTCACACACACACATTCATTCAACTCATTCATTCATTCAACTCATTCACCCTCATTCACACATTTTTTACAGTGTACCACCTGCGCAATGCATAGCTCCATGTCACCCTGTACAGTAACATGGAAGGTGGGTCGGCCCTTGGGTTCTAAATTCCAACTGCGGTTTAGATGTATAGTTTCGATTAGTCATCCCCCCGTTCGTCAGCGAGATGAAAAATCACTTAAAACACTTGCTCGGTCACGTAATATATAAAATTCTGTCATATTTTTTCGATGATGGTCGAAGATTACTTAAATGAAATTGAAAATGTAGCCATAAACTACATATGCTCATTACTATATCCAAAATAAATATTATTGATCAGAAATCATCTAGTTTTATTTAAAAGCCGTTTTATATTCCCGTACAATATAATAAATATCTAATGTATCTTAAACGGCTTATTTTAAAGAAACTTATAAACGTTTTAACCATGGTAATTCTGACAGATATAGCACAAATAAATTTTTATTATTTTTCGAAAAAATTTAGTATACCTATTTCTATACAAAATCAGAAACATTCATCTAGTTTTGTGATACAATAAAATGTTTAATATATGTAGTAGTTAATATTCTTTCCATTCCTTTATGTAATTTTACAAATACTTTTTGATTCACGCCTCAAATTTTTGTCGATTTGTTTACTTCGTCAATATTCATAAAAACATAGTTCACGGTATAAAAATGTGCATACGAATAAAATACTTTTGCCCAATCTGATTTATAATTTCTTTTATTTTTTTTTGTTAAAGAATGCTTCGTAAATTTCTGCGTAAAATCATTTTGCTTAGTAAAATAAATTTATATAAACCTATATGAGTATTTTTTATAATAAAATTGAGTAAGCATTTTAGAACAATATTTGATAGTACTTTAACATTGATAATACTTATTGCTATTTTTCGGAAAAATCATTCATTTGGTAATGTAAATAAATTTGGTTAAATAGTCTTCATTTTCTCCTTAGGGAAGGTTGGATACGAAATATCCATTTTAATTAAAATGCACAGTTTTATTATGTGCACTTTGATTTTTACATTTATTTTTACATTTATTTGTTGTCAGAATACAAATTTATTATATTTTAATTTACTTCCAGAAAATATGCATTTATTAATCATATATTTATTTTTGCAATTGGTCCACATCCTATATATGTTTATTCAAAACGACAAAACGAATACCTACATACCTTAAAAAAACTTCATCCATATAATTATATTGATATGATGTTCGCCATCAGATGGCAATCTAAGCAAAGTCAAATTGGTTTCTATACATTTTTTTATATGGAGTTTGATTAAACATCTATAATAAAACTGTATGAAAATTACCACGATTCGTAATTTACAGTTTTAGAATTTATTATAATATAACAGAATTATACATATGTATATCTTTCATAATAAGTAAATAGGTAATCCTTAAAGGACACACCAAGCGGCAGCAACGGGCCACAAAATAAAATATTCGTTAATATACAAAAATGCTAATGAATGAATTTAAATCATAGTTTGAGTAAAATTATTAAAACATTCTAATATTTTATAATTTTCATAGAAATATTTCAATTATTGCGAAATTACATTTTAATGTAAAAACTTTAAATAAATTAACAAGCATAATTTTCTTAAATAATAAATTAACTGATTAAGTAATAGTTTTAATTGTTATTTTAACCCATACCAAAAGGAGATTCGTCTTATTTATTGTGCAAAATAAATTTATTTTATCTTTAATAAATAAATAATGTTGCTTTAAAGCACGTATTGTGCAATTTTCATTTAATTTATCTAAAATATAATTGGGCTCTTTTTATGAATTCCGAAATATAAAAAAAAATATTTAAATAAAACATTGAAAACATTTGCTTTGGTTGACATCTAGTAAAAAACGGTCAAAGTAGAATACTTTCCAAATATCATGTTAGTCGTAACAAGAGAATATTAGATGGCGCTGTAAAAACTGATAAAATAAAATAACTTTGCTTGGTACTAAAAATCTTCAGTCGGTTTGTGTATTTGACACTTATTATTCTAATAAGAATGTGCTTATGCTAATTATTTGAAATCAAATTAGATGCAAAATAAGCAAAATCCTAAAACGTTAAAAGCCAATTAACAACTGTAATCGGAGATTTGGACTCAGATTTTGATATAACATGAAATAGTATATTAAATTCTTCGTCCGATAAGCCCACAAAAAATCAATTAACCCGAGAAATGCATTAGCGCCGAATATTTTTCTGGAAAGTTCGAGTTTGACAGAAAATGATAAATGACCATTAACACCCTTTGCCAGAGATTTGGACTCAAGTTCCGATAGTACATGGAATAGCTCAATAAATTCCTCGTTTAACAAGACTTAAAGTAATCCATTATCCCGAGAAATAAATTGGCCACGAATTTTTTTCAGAAAAGTTCGAGTTTGGCCGAAAATGATAAATGGCCATTAACACCCTTGTCCAGAGATTTGGACTCAAGTTCCGATAGTACATGGAATAGCTCATTAAATTCCTCGTTTAAGAAGACTTAAAGGAATCCATTATCCAGAGAAATAAATTGGCCACGAATTTTTTTCTGAAAAGTTCGAGTTTGGCCGAAAATGATAAATGGCCATTAACACCCTTTGCCAGAGATTTGGACTCAAGTTCCGATAGTACATGGAATAGCTCATTAAATTCCTCGTTTAACAAGACTTAAAGGAATTCATTATCCCGAGAAATAAATTGGCCACGATTTTTTTTCTGATAAGTTCAAGTTTGGCCGAAAATGATAAATGGCCATTAACACCCTTTGCCAGAGATTTGGACTCAAGTTCCGATAGAACATGGAATAGCTCAATAAATTCCTCGTTCAACAAGACTTAAAGGAATCCATTATCCAGAGAAATAAATTGGCCACGAATTTTTTTATCTGAAGTAAGGCTTTATTTAATAATTTATTAAAAATTTGCCATTAACACCCTTTGCCAGAGATTTGGACTCAAGTTCCGATAGTACATGGAATAGCTCGTTAAATTCCTCGTTCAAGAAGACTTAAAGAAATCCATTATCCCGAGAAATACAATGGCCACGAATTTTTTTCTGAAAAGTTCGAGTTTGGCCGAAAATGATAAATGGCCATTAACACCCTTTGCCAGAGATTTGGACTCAAGTTCCGATAGTACATGGAATAGCTCTTTAAATTCCTCGTTCAACAAGACTTAAAGGAATCCATTATCCCGAGAAATAAATTGGCCACGAATTTTTTTATCTGAAGTAAGGCTTTATTTAATGATTTATTAAAAATTTGCTATTAACACCCTTTGCCAGAGATTTGAACTCAGGTTCCGATAATACATGGAATAGCTCATTAAATTCCTCGTTCAACAAGACTTAAAGGAATCGATTATCCCGAAAAATAAATTGGCCACGAATTTTTTTCTGAAAAATTCGAGTTTGGCCGAAAATGATAAATGGCCATTAACACCCTTTGCCAGAGATTTGGACTCAAGTTCCGATAGCACATGGAATAGCTCTTTAAATTCCTCGTTCAACAAGACTTAAAGGAATCCATTATCCCGAGAAATAAATTGACCACGAATTTTTTTATCTGAAGTAAGGCTTTATTTAATGATTTATTAAAAATTTGCCATTAACACCCTTTGCCAGAGATTTGGACTCAAGTTCCGATAGTACATGGAATAGCTCATTAAATTCCTCGTTCAACAAGACTTAAAGGAATCCATTATCCCGAAAAATAAATTGGCCACGAATTTTTTTCTGAAAAATTCGAGTTAGGTCGAAAATGATAAATGCCCATTAACACCCTTTGCCAGAGATTTGGACTCAAGTTCCGATAGTAAATGGAATAGCTCAATAAATTTCTCGTTCAAAAAGACTTAAAAGAATCCATTATCCAGAGAATTAAATTGGCCACGAATTTTTTTCTGAAAAGTTCGAGTTTGGCCGAAAATGATAAATGGCCATTAACACCCTTGTCCAGAGATTTGGACTCAAGTTCCGATAGTACATGGAATAGCTCATTAAATTCCTCGTTCAACAAGACTTAAAGGTATCCATCATCCCGAGAAATAAATTGGCCACGAATTTTTTTCTGAAAAGTTCAAGTTTGGTCGAAAATGATAAATGGTCATTAACACCCTTTGCCAGAGATTTGGACTCAAGTTCCGATAGTAAATGGAATAGCTCATTAAATTCCTCGTTCAAAAAGACTTAAAAGAATCCATTATCCAAAGAAATAAATTGGCCACGAATTTTTTTATCTGAAGTAAGGCTTTATTTAATGATTTATTAAAAATTTGCCATTAACACCCTTTGCCAGAGATTTGGACTCAGGTTCCGATAGTACATGGAATAGCTGTTTAAATTCCTCGTTCAACAAGACTTAAAGGAATCCATTATCCCGAGAAATACAATGGCCACGAATTTTTTTCTGAAAAATTCGAGTTTGGCCGAAAATGATAAATGGCCATTAACACCCTTTGCCAGAGATTTGGACTCAAGTTCCGATAGTACATGGAATAGCTCTTTAAATTCCTCGTTCAACAAGACTTAAAGGAATCCATTATCCCGAGAAATAAATTGGCCACGAATTTTTTTATCTGAAGTAAGGCTTTATTTAATGATTTATTAAAAATTTGCCATTAACACCCTTTGCCAGAGATTTGGACTCAGGTTCCGATAGTACATGGAATAGCTCGTTAAATTCCTCGTTCAACAAGACTTAAAGGAATCCATTATCCCGAGAAATACAATGGCCACGAATTTTTTTCTGAAAAATTCGAGTTTGGCCGAAAATGATAAATGGCCATTAACACCCTTTGCCAGAGATTTGGACTCAAGTTCCGATAGTACATGGAATAGCTCTTTAAATTCCTCGTTCAACAAGACTTAAAGGAATCCATTATCCCGAGAAATAAATTGGCCACGAATTTTTTTATCTGAAGTAAGGCTTTATTTAATGATTTATTAAAAATTTGCCATTAACACCCTTTGCCAGAGATTTGGACTCAGGTTCCGATAGTACATGGAATAGCTCATTAAATTCCTCGTTCAACAAGACTTAAAGGAATCCATTATCCCGAAAAATAAATTGGCCACGAATTTTTTTCTGAAAAATTCGAGTTTGGCCGAAAATGATAAATGGCCATTAACACCCTTTGCCAGAGATTTGGACTCAAGTTTTGATAGCACATGGAATAGCTCTTTAAATTCCTCGTTCAACAAGACTTAAAGGAATCCATTATCCCGAGAAATAAATTGACCACGATTTTTTTTATCTGAAGTAAGGCTTTATTTAATGATTTATTAAAAATTTGCCATTAACACCCTTTGCCAGAGATTTGGACTCAAGTTCCGATAGTACATGGAATAGCTCATTAAATTCCTCGTTCAACAAGACTTAATGGAATCCATTATCCCGAAAAATAAATTGGCCACGAATTTTTTTCTGTAAAATTCGAGTTTGGTCGAAAATGATAAATGGCCATTAACACCCTTTGCCAGAGATTTGGACTCAAGTTCCGATAGTACATGGAATAGCTCATTAAATTCCTCGTTTAACAAGACTTAAAGGAATCCATTATCCCGAGAAATAAATTGGCCACGAATTTTTTTCTGAAAAGTTCGAGTTTGGCCGAAAATGATAAATGGCCATTAACACCCTTTGCCAGAGATTTGGACTCAAGTTCCGATAGTACATGGAATAGCTCGTTAAATTCCTCGTTCAACAAGACTTAAAGGAATCCATTAGCCAGAGAAATAAATTGGCCACGAATTTTTTTATCTGAAGTAAGGCTTTATTTAATAATTTATTAAAAATTTGCCATTAACACCCTTTGCCAGAGATTTCGACTCAAGTTTCGATAGTACATGGAATAGCTCATTAAATTCCTCGTTCAACAAGACTTAAAGGAATCCATTATCCCGAGAAATAAATTGGCCACGAATTTTATTCAGAAAAGTTCGAGTTTGGTCGAAAATGATAAATGGCCGTTAACACCCTTTGCCAGAGATTTGGACTCAAGTTCCGATAGTACATGGAATAGCTCATTAAATTCCTCGTTCAACAAGACTTAAAGGAATCCATTATCCCGAAAAATAAATTGGCCACGAATTTTTTTCTGCAAAATTCGAGTTTGACAGAAAATGATAAATGGCCATTAACACCCTTTGCCAGAGATTTGGACTCAAGTTCCGATAGCACATGGAATAGCTCATTAAATTTCTCGTTCAACAAGACTTAAAGGAATCCATTATCCCGAGAAATAAATTGGCCACGAATTTTTTTATCTGAAGTAAGGCTTTATTTAATGATTTATTAAATATTTGTCATTAACACCCTTTGCCAGAGATTTGGACTCAGGTTCCGATAGTACATGGAATAGCTCTTTAAATTCCTCGTTCAACAAGACTTAAAGGAATCCATTATCCCGAGAAATCAATGGCCCCGAATTTGATTCTAGAAAGTTCGAGTTTGGCCGAAAATGATAAATGGCCAATTACACCCTTTGCCAGAGATTTGGACTCAGGTTCCGATAGTACATGGAATAGCTCAATAAATTCCTCGTTCAACAAGACTTAAAGGAATCCATTATCCCGAGAAATAAATTGGCCACAAATTTTTTTCTGAAAAGTTCGAGTTTGGTCGAAAATGATAAATGGCCATTAACACCCTTTGCCAGAGATTTGGACTCAAGTTCCGATAGTACATGGAATAGCTCTTTAAATTTCTCGTTCAACAAGACTTAAAGGAATCCATTATCCCTAGAAATAAATTGGCCACGAATTTTGTTATCTGAAGTAAGGCTTTATTTAATAATTTATTAAAAATTTGCCATTAACACCCTTTGCCAGATATTTGGACTCAGGTTCCGATAGTACATGGAATAGCTCATTAAATTCCTCGTTCAACAAGACTTAAAGGAATCCATTATCCCGAGAAATACAATGGCCCCGAATTTTATTCTGAAAAGTTCGAGTTTGGCCGAAAATGATAAATGGCCATTAACACCCTTTGCCAGAGATTTGGACTCAGGTTCGAATAGTACATGGATTAGCTCATTAAATTCCTCGTCTAACTGGTTTTGAAAGAGCCCATTATCCCGAGAAATGTATTGGCCACGAATTTTTTTCTTGAAAGATCGAGTTTGGCCGAAATCAAAAATATCCATTAACACCCCTTTCCAGAGTTTTAGACTTAGGTCCTTATAGTAAATGAAATAGCTTATTAAATTTCTCGTCAAAACAACGCAATAGGTGTTTTATATCCCGCGAATAATTAAGCGAACGTATTTTTTGGCGTTTTAATGAAATTTAAACGTGAAAAGCTTATATTCTAATTGGATTAAAGTTGAATTAGTACTAAAATAGGTTGATGTTTTGGCTTAGGTGGTTTGAACATGGGAGTTTAGTACTATGACTTTTGGTTATGATTTGCCATTTGTTACCATAAAAAAATATAATTTCATAAATTGATTTAATTAAGTTAACTATTTACAAAACTTTTAATATCACTAGGGATACAATATGACACAATGTATGATAATTATTATTTCCAATAAAATGATTAATTATTTTATGCGAGTCTTAGTTTTCAGGTAGCAAACCAATAGCTTAATCATATCATACATTAAAATGTTGAAAACTAAATTTTAATGCATTAGTTTTTACGCTACTTACACAATGTAATTGTAAAATATTGTACTTTTTCAAATGCCTTTATGTTTTTTAATAAATAGCAATATTTATTGATTATATTTCTTTCATAAACAATTTTTTGATTCATGACAGTGTACACTACGCACTAACACTAACGAAATCAATTAGAATTCAATTAGATTTTCAATATTCCAATAGGATTTGTATACGTATATATGTGAATAAAAGTGTGAAAAACTTCACAGGCATTCTTGCTCCTATAGAGTTGTAAATTGGTATAAGTTCAGATTAAATAACTATTTCTGCAGAATATAACATTTTATGTTGTTTTAAAGAGTAAAGCAATGAAGCCTAGAACTTCAACTAAAAAGTTAGGGTACTATTTCCATCCCAAGTATTGGGATGTCCCAAATTAGTCCCATTCCAGAATTTCATCTAAAAATAATATTAGGATTCCATGTCCACCCTATATTTCGCATTTCATTATAATCGGTTAAGCAATGGGCAGGTTCCATCCAGATTGGCCGATCGTTATCCTAAAATAATTTTAAAATCCCATTTCTATCCACCATGTCGATTATTTACATAACCAATCAATAAATAGCCAAGTTCCATCACCCATTTCTACCGCTCATAGCTAATATCACCCAGAATCGCCATATTCCAGAGCATCTTCTAATAGTTATTTAAGTATCAAGGTCAGTAAGTGCTTTTTACCGGTTGAGGATGATTTTGGAGATCGAGACGAAGTCGAGATCTGCAATACATCCGAAACCGGTAGGGCACTTACTGACCGCAATGCTTATTACGTTTTTTGCACGATCGGCGCAATAACGAAATTACAATTTAGAAATATTTGAAAATTGTTACATTTGAGACATTTTTAGTTGTTAGAGTTGTTTTTTTTTGCACATTATTTTTAAAGTAAGCTTTGTTCGTTGTTATGTTGTCATGGACGTACGAAAACAATAATTATTTATTTATCAAGAGATTTTTTCCGTCAATTATTGTTTTCGTACGTCCATGACAACATAACAACGAACAAAGCTTACTTTAAAAATAATTTATTTACTTACCGCCTATGAGGCGGTAAGTAATTCACTTACCGCCCAGTAATTGTAAACAAAACCTACTGCCCTGGAGACCCTATCGGTAAACCTCAAAAAATAGTCTGATCGTGCAAAAAAGTAATTTTAGATTCCCATTCCTACGTCAAATTTAGAATTTCATCATAATCGATTAATAAATATCTAAGTTCCATCCAGATTGGCCATATTCCAGAAATTTAAACAAACGTAGTGATCACATATCTTAATTTCTATCAATGATTATTTATAATTTAGCAGAAATATCAAATACACACGAATTCTCTACTACCAATAATGCATCCAAAATTACAAACACACAAATATAGTATAATTTATTAATTTCCAATACAACGAAACATACACATTCTCGTATCTAAATAGAATATAAAAAACAAAAATATAAAATTGTCTTATTTGAGAGAGCAGATTTATTATAAAATTTATATAACCCCAAGACAAAATATATATCCCCATAGAAACGATAAAATATGTAATTCGCAGGTTTACTTCTGTATGTTTATTTTTTCTGTGGTCATGTCTAATTCCAAATTCTTTGCACTATGTCGTAATATTTTGGTCGAAAGATAGCAGGCCAGCGCTCTGCTGAAGATTTTCGTTGTTGGTGGTAGCCTAGTTCACAATTATTCAAATAATGCGAATATTATATTATATATTATATCAGAAAAATAGAAATTGCTTCAAATCAGTTTTTCATACAAAAACGCCATTTTGAAGTCTAAACTTCTTTTATATAATGTTCCCAACTAAAACTAAAAAAATTCGAAACTCTCGGTTAACAAACTCGTATACTTTTCGTATTAAGACTTATAAAGATACGAACGATTTAGTGAAAAGTTGTACTGTGAATTAATATCAAAATATCCCATAAAAATTGATTCTTGTTTATGACTTAAAATAGGCGCAGCTTCTTTTCACTTTTGATTTCCCGGAGTAATAGAAGGTGTAAGCTGGCTGAGCCAATAATTTTATTTCAATAACCTGACAAAAAATTGCTCCAATAATATTGATTTCTTATTTTATTATTCCCAATTTGTTTGCATACCTCCTATGGAGGATTAAACCAAACTAGTTTACAAAATCTAGCAAACTTCTTCTGAGTAGCTTATGGTCGAAATTTATTTTTGTTTTATGGTTTTTGTGAGTTTACATTTTATAAAGTAAAATATACGTAGGTTTTTCAATTGAAGTACTTTTCAAATTATTTTAAAAAGAACAAAAGGACACTATTTTCGGGAAGCAAAAATTCCGAACACTGGACGTTTGACTGCTTTACAATATTCAAAAATGTTTTGTCCAATTACAGTAAACGATGTTTCTTTAAGAATTATGAATTCCCCTTGAATTGAATTTGGGAGTTTTATTTTTGGATTTCACATTTGTGATATTGTAATTAAGACTGCCCACCCAACCCAATAAATTCATTGAAAAAATGAGATTTCTACGATTACTCCAATTATGAGAATGTCAAAGCACTATAGTTGCGAGTTGTATACACGTTTCATCAACTAATATTTCAATAGCAACAGATAACTGAAAATAACCATTCAACGCTATTATATTAAAATAAATATCTTCATAAAACCCATCACAAAAAATAATTGAATTATAATCCCATCTAAAATTTGCTCATTTTTAAAAATGCGCGACATTACCATGTTCTCGCATATATACCGTATTGGTAAATCTATGTATGTACATGTGTGTCAATAATATGGTACCTAAATCATATAAACAAAACATTATAGAGATACAAAAATAAATCGAGTATATGTATGTAGGTATTTTGGATGTGGTGTTTATATTTTATTCGAAAATAACGTGACACATAAACATCGCAATCGCGCAAACACACAAACGATATAAACCATACAAGCTTTCAATTCAGCCTAGTCGAATTTTCAATTTTCCGCAAAAAGCAAAAAAAACAAAAACACAAAAAAGTATAAAAAATTCAAATTCAATATTTATGTAAAAATAAAATGTACATTTTTTTTATATACATATGTGGTACATAGCGCTTTATATACTTACTATGTACATACTCTCGTACATATAATTTTAAACCGCATAATCCATTACAACACATAACAGCGTATATATGTATGTACACACATATACAGCGCTTTTGAAGGAAAATCTTTTTTGTTCTTTAATAAAAAATCAATTTTAAAATCAAACTTAAGGATTTTTATTTTATTTTTATTCCTGGCAAAGCTTAAAAACACACAAACACAGCTACACAGACAGACATCTGCATACATATATGTATATACACATAGTCACATACATCATTTAAACTGTGATTGAATATTAAATAATATATTTTTGGATGGAAAAGATATTTGTATATATACATACGTAACTACATGCAAACACAAAAGAAGGGTTGGAAAATATAGATTCCACAATTGACAATTTTTCATATATTCATATTTTTGCTATACAATACAGAATATAGTATATTCCACACATACATAGCTCTAGCTCTCAAATCCTCTGTATTAAAAAACAAAATTTAAATTAATTCAAATTGAAATTATAAATTTGAGTGTTATTAAAAATAAAATACTTGGGATTAAAAATAACGATTTGCTTTATACTGGAAATGACTTTATGAAATATTTTTGAACACGTTGGAATAAATATAGCAGGAAAAATTCAGGAAATGGAATATTAATTGATACGTTTTTATTCATACGAACAAGAAATAAAATACAATATATTGTATTTAGCCCATATCCGCCATTAGTGTTTAAATAAAATGTTTAAAATAAATATTATTTGAATAGATGTTTGTAAAATGGTGCTTCTTTGGTTTACCCAGAAGTTCATTAGTGCATTTGGCTTGGATTTTTAATCGACTGCTTTTTAAATTGTTTGAATATTAAATTATATACGACCATAATTTGAAATTGGCACAATGCCACAACTAAAAATATTCTCTTTCTAATTGATTTTGAATTGGAAGGCAGATTCAAAGGCAAAAACGTCTCTGAAATCAAGCATTTACTTATCTAAAATCCATAGTGTAACATTTAGTAAAGTATACGATTCAAATATAGCAATATGCAAGGTGTGTAAATGTATGCAAACAGTCTAACTTTTCTAATATTGAATATTATTAATATTCCAACAAAATTTGTAGTTTCATTTGTTAAAACTGGGGCCCTACTATGACTTTCGACTACGATTTTCGACAACGGTCGTTCTCCTATAGTAGGCAAAGGAAGAAAAAGGAAAACAATAGTATAAATTGACTATTATTTATCTTTTTCTTCCTTTGCCTACTATAGGAAAACGACAGCTGTCGAAAATAGTAGACGAAAGTCATAGTAGGGTCCCTGAAAATTGTTGATAGTCGAGAATTCGTTTGTTTCATTCGAATAAAAATTATCTGGCCTACTCAGGCATATGAATTCGAGTATGTATGTAAAACACTCAAAGGTTGTTCAATGGTGATGGATTAACTGAATGACAGTGCTCTCACAATGGAAAATTTTTTACTTTTTACTTACAAGTTTGTATGAATTTAATTTTGAGAAAAAAAATTTTTTGTTCGTTATGTTAGTGAAAATCTTTTAGAAAAAGTTTAACATTTAAAATAGGTGTCAACAATTATTGGAAAAATTTAATTCTATAATTTTTTATTCTTAATTGCATTTAAATAATAAGTTGCGATACAATATAAAAATAATTAATAATAATTGATAAAAATTAAAATAAGAAAATAAAAAATAAGTCGACTTACAATCAGGGATGAGCGTTTAGGTAGGATCAAGCTTTTAGGATACGGTGACAATTTTAAAGAATTTTTTTAAATGCATTTTAAGTTTTTTCCAAAAAGAGCGGTCTTATTTAAAAACAAAATTAGAGTTGGGCGGATCACTCCAGGACTGAATCCCACAAATGAGCCCCTGATGCAAGACCCGTCAAAATACACATACTTACACATTAAAACCACACAACCTTGATTTCATCATTGGGAATTGAACCCGAGACCGTCGAATACCAAACTATCAAAGCTAGGACACTAAATTTACTGAGCTTTCGGTTTCACTCATTGTTCGTCTGTCTAGTCTGCCAGAGGGTCATAACTTTTGAACTATATTCGGTTAGAGGAAACTCTCGGATGCCGAAAACAAATACTCTGCTTTCAACGAGCAATTCAGTCTAAAACTAAACGTAATCCAAGGCAATCGAAACTTTTCTCAGAGTAAACAGAACTCCTCGGCTAACATCGGATACATTCAACGGCTCCATAAGGCAATGTCATGGGCGGACTCACACTAACAGATCAAATCTGGTCTCAAGGTTCATCCGAGGCATAACACAATTAATTTGATCTCAGAAGTACCAGCCATTTTACTTGGTATCGGTAAATAAACCGATATTTTTGTTCCGAAATCACTCGACAACTGCGATTACGTCTTGGTCAGGGTTAATAAAATTCGAACTGGATTAAAAACTTCATACGATGGACCATACAAGGTTAGACGCCGTATACGCAAACAATTTTTTGTCTGAATTAGAGACAAACAACAATCAATCTATCCGAACGATACATTGAAACCAGCATACGGTATTGTCAATTCAGCTAACCAAATATCAGTCACGAAATGATATAAAACCATCCAATTTGTAGTCTAATACCTCAAATTTTATGGATTTCCGTCAGCGAGGGGTGTTATGCACCAGCTCAAATATCACGACTTACTGCTATTCGAAACTCTAACAATAACCAAATTAGAGAAATTCAATGATTATACCTAATTTTTAATTAATTTACTTAATTTTTTTCTGAAATAGTAGTTGAGTTATCTGTGGAGTAAAAAATAATAAAAATTCTCGACACCAAAATTTTATCGAATTTGCCAAGCCCTCACATAGTAAAATACACGAAAAATTGTCCAGCGCTGATTCAAGACAAAATTTCGTGTGATTTACTATGTGAGTATGGTGTCGAGAATTTTTTATTTTAAATATTATTTAAATTTTTATTAAGAATAACATTTTGTTACCAAGTTTTGGTCGACCTTGGCCAGCACTCACATAAAATACGCAAGATTATAACTTCCATTAAAAATAATCCAAGGATCTCGATTATGACCGTACCATAAAATTGAGTACATCCCGTTCCATGCTAAGACGAATTCGAGTTCAAGAAGGCTATAAGAATTACCGAGTTATTAAAAAGCCATAAACCGTTGAGATAACCAATCGATGTTCTATTACCAAGTTTTGAGAAAATTTTAGTAATATCTTTTTAATGGATGACGAAAGGTACGTTAAATTGGATTTGAAACAGGTTGGCAGGGCAAAAGCTATATATCTTACCAAATAGTGACAATGCGTCCGCTATATATACAAGCACGTCATGTTAGATAAAAATGAAAAAAGAGTAATAATTATAAACGATTTGCAGTTGTGGACTCAAGAGCCTTTGGCACATCCTTCACGGTTACGTCGTATGTGTACGTAAAAGAATGACGACAGAAGCGTATTTTAGCTCTAGTTTGTTGATACGATTCAGCAGTAAAATGTTGGCCTGATTAAGCTGTAGTTACACTACTCTAAAGCATGTAACAGATTTTTTATCGTTCTGGTTTTGGATTCAGTTCCAAAAGATGTTTTGATCCGGTTTCCTGCGCCGGTTTTAGGAATTTTTTTTGTTCCGGTTTAATTCCGGGACGGAACCGGGTTGAAACCGGTTAACATTTTTAGGTACATTTATTATTTTGCTCTTTTAAATTAAGATTAATGCAAAATTGTAACAAAACAGGTTCATTTTAGTGTTTTTGGAACACAAGTTTTAATAATCAACAAAAATGTTTATGCCCGCGATAGAAAGTTAAAAAGGATGTTTCTGTTTATTAAAATTCGGAAAATATTTCGGTTAATTACGGATTAATGTTCCGGTTCAGTTCCTGTTCGAAGCTCTGCTCTATAAAGACGCTATAACGGATACTACACAGATCAGTTATCTCAGATGATCTAAGGCGACCGGTTTCGGCGTAGCCAAAAATATTTGGAAATATAGAGAAAAGGACAATGGTGGATGTGATAAGATTGCTGGAAATATGCGTTTTAAATGGAACAATGTTGCTGCCTTTGGCACATCACATCGAAACCTGTGTAGAATATCATTGAAAAACATCGAATAATATGTGCTTGACATTATTCTTAATTACAAAATTTGAAATTGAGATCAATCCGAACGTTTAGTGCAACAAACTTTCTTTAATTAAAGCTTCTGATTTCATCACATATTTACAAAATTACAGTATATTGTATGTGATTTCCCATTTAATTTGAATGACTCTTTAGTTTCTCCTGGCGGCTTAACTGAATCGCTCTTTTACAAAATGCAACAGCGCATATTGACGCATTTGATTTCAAATCGTTAAAATATCGTAGGTTGTTGACATTGACTTAATTATCGATGTTGACAAAAAATATTGCCAAGTAATCTATGTATTATTTTACGGGTCGACAACCGAGTAGATTAAACGGCCTAATCTACCCCGCCCATCCCTGCTTACAATTAAAAAAACGATAAATTTTCCCAGTCAAGAAAACTCTAACTATAGTACATACAATAACATTTTTAAAAATTCGTACACGATAAATAACATATATATGAGTTTCAAATTTGTTAGGAGAAATGTAATACTTGTTGTAACAAATATTTTTAATTAAAGATGTTTCCGTAAAGTTATGTAATTGGAACAACGTTCTTCTGATAATCGACGTTTTTGACTTATAATAAGTAACCGTATGGATTACTCGTAAATATTTGCATTACGAAATTTTTGAACGACCCGTCGAACACTGGATTCTTGAATTTTCAAGACTACTGAACACTAAATAATGTAATTTTGAGTTTGATGGCCAATAACAGATAATCGTAGGACTGGCCCTCGAACTCTGAGTATGCCATTATATTGTACATACATTTCAGGCTTGTTTGCCTGTTGTTTGCGCAATACTGGTTTCTTGGCTTATGAAATACCGATAAAAAATATTAAATTTCCCAATTGGCAATATTTTGTAAAGAAATATCAGAAGAATTTACTTGAATATTAGCAAATTTCTGATGAAAAATCTGGTTTTGCTGCTAAATATTGAATTTAATTTAAATCACATCATCAGATGATCAACCCATTGAGCAACAAAATATTGGTACTCACGTGACAACATTGATTCAAAAAATCATAAAGTCGACAAATAGTGTCTATGTTTCGACGGTCACCGACCAAAAAATAATAAAATACAGCAGGAATATGTCACACATGAATTCGGGATATAACTCGTATTAATATTAAGATTGCAAAATCGCAGGTGGAAAATTTTTTTAGATTAAAAGCATACATAAAGCGTAAATTGCAAATATGTTCAAATATTTTTATATGAAAATTAAATTGTATGCAACTTTAAAATTGATTTGTTTTAAATTTTTCAATATTAATTTAAGTATATTATGAGGAAGATGTTGGCAGGTTTTCACGTTTGATTGTTACGATTAACTTCATTGAAAATATTGATCCACTGAATAGTCAGAATAGGTATTTTGTTTGTGTTATAGTTAATTCAGATGTGTTCAGATTTTTAAAGAAATGTGGCATTCTTACCTAAATTTCTTACTGACTTGCTGCCGCTGGTTCAATCTTAAGTCTTATTATGTTATGAGACATTTGATAAACAGATGATATCTTATATATTGGCATACTAATCTGGACATTACGGTTGCTTATTGTACTAATAACTTCCCGGCAATTTGAGGGAAGACCGAAGCTAACAATATTTCTTTTGATTGTATTTTGGCTAGAACGATCAACCTCAGCTTCCGCCTAAAGTTGATTTTTTCTTCACAAATCTCACATGTTACTAAGTTGGCGGTCAGGTTACTAAGTTGGCGTTTATGCTTTCATTTTCCTTGGAGAAGCTGGTTATAGTTCTCTTTAGAACATTCTAGGTTTTGCATAGAACATTGAAAGAGGTATTCGCGTCCAACTATTTCTGCATACAATTGAGAATTTAACCAATATAATTCTTATTTCACTCATATAATATCGTTGAATATCAATTCGTCATCATCATTATCCATTATTGAATGATTAGTTTGATTGGATGGTATCATATTAAATGTTAATCGATTTAAATTCTAAATTATGAATTAAATGCATATAATGAATTTAAATTACAGTTTGCAATTCGACAGATCGACGGTATCACAAAGTATACTTGCTCTAACTTTATTAAACAAATGTTTTATTTTTACGAGCCAAATTACAATGATTCAAGCACACGGCCTCGAAGCTTCTGAAATTTTCAGCAAAAAGTAAAATCAAATCGATTACTTTACAAATAAAGTGTTTAACAAATCATTTAGTCCATCAGAGGTGCTGATGCGTAGTATATAAATATAGCTCGAAGGTGGCAGTGAATGCTGCAGCTGGAGTTACCGAGATTTTGCCGAAAATAAACCATACATGTTTTCTCTGGAGCTGCACGTATGTATTGGTATAAATGGCATACATATACACATTAGGATGTTTGGCTTTACTACACGCGGTGAATGACCGAGAAAAGAACTAACAGCATGCATCAATAACGTATAAGAATCAACGCGACTTATTATCGATTATATACATATCTGCCCGCTGTTTGAATTAACTCTGATTTAACCCGCATTAAATATCGATATTTTCACTCTGACAAATCTGATAAATTCCAAAGATGGTTATTAAAAAGACCATAGTGTGGTTAATGGTTATTAGAATTCACATCTAGATAAATTCTATTTGATAAATACATTTTGCGTAAATTCTTGATAAATGCCGATGTAATAGTGGAATTTAATCCCTTGTTGTAATATGTACATTGTACATATTATTATTTTTATATGTACATCATTAAACAAATATACAAATGTATAAGTGATCCGACAATAAAACCAATGCGGACGAATAGAAAGCTGTAATTTGTGGTTGGACATTGATAAAGCAGCAAAACTATCACACTTCAATTCAAGTAACATGTAGAATATAAAATTTCAATTTACTCGTCAATTATCAGTGCTAGATTGATTTTATATACATAAATATTTAAATTTCAGTAATCTTAGCGACGTGTTTCGTTCGTTTGAGTATATCAACCCAAACTAAGTAATATGCTGAAGAGATGTTGATTTATGGAAACTACGAGTATGTACATACGTAGCCGAACTTTCAATGTTTTTGTCTATAAACGAAAAAAAAAATGTTACATGCTGTACACACTTACATAACTACCACAAATAAAGAATTTTGACTTCCCATAAAAAATACCATACCACCAGTATGGTTGCCAAGAAACACGCCCACATACTCTAAACGGCGGAAAAACTCGTTGACTTATGTATATACAACGAAATGCATTCCGGTACATACTAACTCGTATATATTAAACTTTTAAATTAAAAAATAAATAGAAATTACATGAAAAAAATGTAGTAAACTTATACACTAAAAAATCTATTATTAAAGTTCTATTTTGATATTTATTTATTTATATTAAAATACTTACCAACTACTTCAAGATTTACATTGCTATTTCTTGTTGGTGAACGTTTAAAATCTACTCGACATCTAAAATTTCCAGCATCCTTTTCCTGCAACAACAAAAAAAACAGAAACGAGCAAAATAAATAATTTTGTTAAATACGAGAGAATAAATATATATAAACAAATATAATAATATATCGTTTTTAATAATTTTTATTGAAAAGTGGAAAATATATATTTTTGTTAAAGTTGGAAATTATCCAAAAATACAAAAATATTAAATTAATATTAAACAATATAAGTTTGTTGAAAGTGTCCAAATACTTTGTAACTGTTTTCATTTTACCATATAACTGGAGGAAAATTAAATCTGTTATAGACTCTGCTTAGTTGACTCCCGCAGCATTTTTCAGCCAGCTAGCTTTCAGTTGCTGGGGTGGGATATTATGTCAACCGAAGAAGAGCTTGAATTTGCTGCATTTTTATTACAGGTGCTTACTGTAAAATGCTCAGAAGGACTACTTAACTTTACTTTACGTGTACATTATGCATCCAATGCTTATCGTCTATGCATTTATCAAACTACAAATTATATTATTTTTACTATACACATTGTAAGTGTTTTATACTACATAAATATTTATACAGTAACCTAGTGCAATGTATAAACTGCTAAACTAAATTAAACATTCAATGCTGTTTTACACGTGAGTGTTGAATAATTTTCCCCGTATACTAAAAAACAACTTGAAATAGTGGTTTGAATACGATACTATTGAAACAAATATCAATTTTAAAATATTGACATCAAAACGACTATAAAAAGTAGTTCATGAATTTTGGAACGAACTCATTCCAATTTCAAATTTTTATTAATTTTTTAAATAAATAATTTAATACAATTAATTTTGTGAATGAAAACAATCAAAAATATGTATTAGAAAATTTCGACCAAGTCAAATGGAATGAAGAATAAAAATAAATAAGTATTCGTATAAATGGTTCGAATTAAAAATATAAATAATTGAATATATTTTTCGAAGACAAAGAAGATTCGAAGAAATCTTTTTTATTTTCGGTTTTTGTATTTAACAAAGATTTTCTGTTTGTCAATAATTAGGCCAAAAAATATTTTTGTTTTGTTTCTGAAAAGGGATGACTGAACCTTTTTTTTTTTGCGTGCGAGGGGAATTAAAATTTAATTTGATAAAGTATCGTTGAATTAAAATATATTCCCGGTATAAATCGACTTCCCGATAAATATTTGACTTTGTCAACAAAAAAAACATCAATCAATTTTTTGTTTGTTTATGTCTCTAGAGATATTTGTATCGTAGTTATATACGTATATAAAGGGTTGTGATTTGTATTTATATATGGAATTGAATAAATATCGCTCAGCAAAAATTAATTTAGCAATTAGTAGGGCAACGAAAAGTATACATTAGCATGTTTTTTTCTATATACACATCCTGCAAATATCAGGAAGGAAATTATGCTCATGAGAAACTGAGCATTTTAAGCCATTTTTGTTAGTGTATATATTTTGCCCAAAAGTGCATATATTGGCATATATTGGGATATTTTTATAATATTGGATAATATTGCATATTATTCGGCATGTTCTGCTAATTCTATGGCTATAATAGGGTTCGCATAAAACCATTTTTATTTTAAATTTGATCGATATCAGGGCCACGAAATTGAATAAGTCTGAAACTTAATAAATTTATTATCTGTTCCTTAAATAAACGTGTAGATTAATTTTTTTAATTAAATTTGTTTCAAAGATCATGCCAAAAATAAAACAATCCGTCTCAAGTAAACTGAAGCATATTGTATAGCTCAACATCCTGCAGAATTGCAATAAGGTCGTGTCAACAGACTTAATTTTTACCGTAAATCAGCATTTAGGAAGTGCCAAACATATTGAACTTAAGCAAACGAACACAGACTGGTTTACGGAAGATTTATGCGATGCATTTATTGCAGCCGATATTCTCCCGCTATACAAAATAGAATAAGAAAATTAAATTTTTTATATAGAAAAATACACCGAACATAAAGTGCACTCGGAAGCCACTTTACGGATGAGCCATGTAAAGTGCCTATTCAAAGCGACCATCGAAAAAATTAAAAATCGAACTAATAATAGATTCTTCTGGGTATCGATCGATGAGACCACTGACGCAGCCGGTAGATATGTGACGAAAGTCATGTGTGTGAAGTTAGCCCGACAATTATCCCGAAAAAATACGATAGCAACACTAAAATATCAATATCACGCTATTTTTGAATATCATCCCGAAAAAAATATTTCTGTCCCGAATATTAAGTTTCTGTAATGATAGTTTTGAATATTACCACCAAAAATAATTCATTATTAGTAACATACTATTTTAAAATTTTAAAATTAGTATCATACTATAAAAAATTCTATTTGCCGAATCCTCGTTATAGTCGTCTGAAGTCATACTAGATATGGATTACCAAAGATCGCTTGATATGGAATTTGGAGGTAATGGATATGTAATGGATATATATATATATATATATATATATATATATATATATATATATATATATATGTATATATATATATATATATATATATATATATATATATATATATATATATATATATAAGCAGTCTTGTCGTTTTTGAGATTTAATTTGATGTTAAAACTTTCCGCTTTAGAGTTTCGCAAATCTAACACATATAAAAGTTTTTAAAAATTATTATTATTAGTTTGCACCATGGGCCTTTGTGGCATTGAGTGCGGAATCCTCGAGGGTTCCAGCCAATTTTAATAATAAAAATTATTATTTCTAGATTTTAAATAATTTAGCAGTAAATAAATTTAAATATTTATAACTGTTAGAACAGAAAGTTTAAATTACAGTGGATAACAGAACATATTTCTTGCGAAATTGAATTATAATATTTTTCAGAGTTTCGCGAGTTTTCGAGAAATTAAGAATAAACAGAAGTGAAAAAATTAAATTTTATTTTAGAACTTTTAAAGTTGTAAAATTAAGGCAAAGTAGAATTAAAATTGTTTGTACAATTTGAAATTTATATGTTACGAACGATGATATTTTTAAGTTTTTCGAAAAGTTAAATTTCAAAGAGTTGGTTACAAAGAAAATTTAAATATTAATTATTCATTAATTTCAAAATTTTCTAATTTAAAAATTGTAAAATTAATTAAGGAGGTACTAATTATTATATTAACAGAATCCTATTGTTTAATGAAACGTGTCTTCTAAAATTTTGAAAAGTTTAGAATGTTTCAATATGTATACATATATATACAGGGTGTCCGCCGGGAAGGTATACTACTTTGTTTAATTCCTGGCTGTATGCGACGTGGCACCGTCTTGTTGATACCACATGTTAATCAAGCCCAAAGCATGCAGTTGTGACGTTAAAAAGTTTTCAATCATATCACGATATCGCTCCCCATTCACAGTTACCGTTACGCCGTTTTCATTTTGAAAGAAGTAAGGTCCAATGATTCCCCCTGACCAAATTGCACACCAGACTGTCACTTTTAATGGATGTAAAGGTGACTGATGAATAATTTGAGGGTTTTCCATTGCCCAGAACCGACTATTCTGTTTATTCACAGATCCATTCAAATGAAAATGTGCCTCGTCACTCATTATGATTTTTTCATGAAAATCGGGGTTGTTATGGGCGGGCTGTAACATCGTATAGGCATATGTACGGCGGCGTAAATGGTCTTGTGGAAGAAGCTCTTGTGTCAACTGAATCTTAAATGGAAACAAATGCAAATCCTTGTGCAAAATTGTGGCCAAACTTGTTCTTTGAAGACCAAGCTCCTGAGCACGGCGTCGAATTGAGGTTGATGGATTGTTTTGAACACTTTCTTGAGCAGCAGTAATGTTTTCAGCCAATCTTGCAGTACGTTGTGGCCCATGCTTGGGCCTATCACCTACAGACCTTCTTTCTTCGAAATCATTCACTACACGATAAATAGTGCGTTTTGTTGGCACGTTGTTTCTCCCAAAAATTTCACGTAACTTTCTCATCGTCACAGTAATCGATGATTGATTTTGATAAAATGTTTTAATGATTAAAACACGTTGGTTTATCGAATATTTTTCCATAACAAATTTGCCACTTGTCTACTTCACGACTGCCAAATATGAACTGTCAAGACTAACGTTTACCAAAATGGCGGCAAAATAAAGTAGTATACCTTCCCGGCCGACACCCTGTATATATATATATATATATATATATATATATATATATATATATATATATATATACATATATATATATGCCCGAAAATTTGTCCGATCGGATGGGGTACTGTGAGGCCAGCCGCGGCAGCCATTTGAATGAAATAATATTACATCTCTAATCGGAATAATTGTACTTCACAATAAAAACATAAATTTGGCAAAATTTAAACTTTTAAATGTAAATGGCCCACCCTTTATATATATATATATATATATATATATATATATATATATATATATATATATATATATATATATATATACATATATACCGGGTGTTTTTTTAAGCTGAAACTTTCAAATATTTCTGAAAATAAGCCCTCTATGATATAAATGACCATTTTCAAAATTATTAAATCATTCCGGGAGGGAAATACATTAGTGCTAACATTAGGGCCTCCTGCCCCTCCTTGTAAGGAGGTCGGGGCAACTTGGAATCTAAAATAGGAACCCCTATTTTTTATTGCAGATTCGGATTCTATGGCTAAAAGTACGTAGGATTTTCTTGAAACATTTTTTTCAATGCCGATGGAGACTAACAAGAAAAGGGTACAGGAATGTAGATAGGTACTAGGATGGAAATATAATGGCCCTAAACTGGAGTGCGATGGCCCCAACGATATCTTGGAAATATCCAACTGAGAAATATCGAACTTGGAGGAACCAAAGGATGATTATTATAATTATTATAACTATGTTAATCAAACTCCCTGGATGCTCTGGCAAGGACTGGCGGCTTGTTCTCATAACTGAACAAGCCGCCAGTCCTTGCCCTTGGAGCGTTTACACACAAAATGTATAAACGTAACAAGCCGAAGGGTTTGGGCAACTGCAGCAGATGCAGATACCCCTTGTGGAGTCGTCGATCGACTCAGAAGTATCCAGGGCAATGGACAATGCCGCCCTGTGCACTACAGGTATGCTCTCACTTGGACTCCGTTTCAGGTGGGGAGTCCAATGCAACCGTGCGGTGGACATATACAATTGTAAGGCATCATAGCATGTTGCTCTGTTTAATATGCAAGCTGAGGGTGTTGATGTAGTTCTGGTCCAGAAGCCTTGGGTTAGCGATGACCGGTTAATGGGATTCAGTACTCCCAACTACAAATTATTACACCCAAAAATCAGGATAAGATTCGTTTCTGTTTCTCTCTAAAAATGACTTGAATTTTTTATATACTACTAAATTGCAGGAATGCTGATACAAGGATGGCATACATTGAGATGGATGGTGAAAGTCTCTAACCAATATTGGCTTACCTACTATATGAGGAGGAAAGTATATCACCCGGTAAGTTAAGAACTGTAATAAAGGATGCTCAAACATAAAAGGGATGGTAGTGTACATCGCACAATCTGGGGAAGTACAAATATCAACAGGATCACAAATGCTGCTGAGAATTGAGACTGCGCCCTAAAGAAATTCCAAAACAAGTCACACTTCCAGGGTGCTCGATACTAGCTCCGGAAACCAATTAAATGAATAGGGCTTTATGCTTCTCAAGTCATATAGAATATAAGAATAAAATTCTTTGGGTTAAGATATTTAATGCATTGACTTAACCCTACTCTGGCTTGAAGTTATTTAGCCTAGAATTTTTGTCACATCACTATAGTAAGCGGATTAAAGTAAACGTAATATGTATACCTTAGGCGTGAAAAGGTTTCATTGCAATCCCAAAAACCTCAGACCTATAAACTTATCCGATTTTCTATTAAAATCACTAAAAAAACCAATATCAGCCCACATCAGAGGCTCAATTAAGCCGAACCGAGCTGTCGAAATTTCAAGATGCGTACTGTAAGGAACGATTGATTGAAATAGCTCTCCATTCCCTTATATGGCCATATTGAATTTTGTTGTTTAATGGACTCTATAGTGACCTTCTTGGATATAGATGGTGGCAATCACTCGAGCACTTACGGGCCCTGGGGTAGAAGAAGACTCAAAATCAAATTAACCAGAAAAAATATCTATATTGCCCACGTTGTCTACGGGTCGTCGAGGTACAAACTAATAAATGACGTATAAATGTCCATTACTGACAGCCACCCTAAACTAATTTTAAATTTGTTGCGAAAACTTTTTGTGTCAATATTGAAATTTCAAAGAAAGGTGCCAGCAAGTTGTCCATCTGAAACTTTTTTATCAATTTTGATACCGCCGAGTAAACATTAAAAATAATTTACTTATTACTTGTGTGTAAAGTTGAATCAGCAGTTATTAATTTTTTATAAAAAAAACATTTTGATGTGTTTTCCACCTTAAACAAGAAAGGCTGGGCCAAATCTGCAGAAAACGATGTCCGCAAGCGATTTGTTTGTCGCTAAACGCCACGACCACAATGGTGACTAACAAAAATGTGCAAAACGACAAAAAATCGCATTGTAATTTAGTTATTACAACACTTACATATATGTACTAAATGTTGAGTTAAAATATGTATCTAATTTAACAAAACACCATTTTTTAATGTAAACTCATGTTCGTTTAATTAATTAATAAATTATTGTTTTATTAAATAATATTTATTAAATATTACAAATTTATTTTCTAAATACTAGTATGGCTGTTTTTCAGTGTGGGTATAATCATTTTACAGATAGGTTAATGGCCATGTATTGTTGATCTTTTATATGTTGCACATGTTATACATACTGTACCATTTGTGACAGTAGTGAATTTAAATATCTCTAATGAGAAACAATTCTTGTTGATAAGCTGTTCAATATATGCTGCAAACGTGAATCACTATGCTTTAAAATATTGTGTCCATACAAAAGTTGTTAATACTTTAAGTTGATCTCCCAGGTCTCCTTCATAACCTAGGTAAGTAATTTTGTTTGAATTTTACTGACACTTCAACTATCAGATAATTTTACTATTTTTACCTTTGCAAAAATGTCTCCCACAAATAATTGTGATCGGGAAATGTAACTTATAGCTTTTCCAGATTAAATTGAACTTTTTCCAAGTTAAACGCAACTTTTTCCAACATAAACGAAACTATTTCCAAATTGAACGCAACCTTTTCCAAATTAAATTAAACTATTTCCAAACAGATTACACTTTTTTCCAAATTAAATTAAACTTTTTTCAAATGGAATACAACTTTTGTCTTCTAATTTAGTACGAAAAAAAGTTGCATTCAATTTGGAAAAAGTTTAATTTAATTTGGAAAAAAGTGTAATCTGTTTGGAAAAAGTTTAATTTCATTTGGAAAAAGTTGCGTTCAATTTGGAAATAGTTTTGCTTATGTTGGAAAAAGTTTCGTTTAACTTGGAAAAAGTTCAATTTAATCTGGAAAAGCTATATATATTATGGAGTAAATAATAGGAATATGTCATCTCGCTACTACTATTCTAATCAGCAACTCGGAGCAAAATCTATAAACACTCAATAATATATACAGTCACAATCATGCTTCCATGCATGTTTCAATGCGAATTGTTCATGGAAACGACGGTTTTAGCTACGTACACAGATTCCATTAATTTTTTTTAAGCTCGACGATATTAAGAGAATTAAGTTAAGTTGACATTAAAAAAACAAGAATAGTTTGGTCTCAAGAGTTGAAATTGGCTTAATTAAATATTATGAAGCATAAAAAAGTTTATAATACTTTAAAACAATTGAAAAATTATGTTTAACAAAGTACGTCGTACGTGTAGAGGTATAATAAGAAAAAAAATTAAATATCGCACCTCTATTAAAATATGTTCGATTATTATGAAATTCTTGATATGTACATATATTATTATTAGACCAATATAATTATTGTTGCTAGACCAAATTTCATCAAAAATAAATTTATGGAAAGATGTAACACTTAAATCACCTCGGTATTTTGTTTCATAGACATGATTGGCCAAAAAATCATCAGGCAGTTTTATAAAAATTTGATAAATCCATGACCTCATTCAAACGAAATATAGGTTTGTTTCAGAGGATAGGTCGATGGCACATTAGGCCATTGTATTCTCCATTTTCTGGTCGCACAGACCTACTGCTTGAAGATTTTTTATTTAGAACTCGAAAGTTTTTTTTTGAATTTTATTTGTCGGCAACTAATAAGGACTTGAAGGTCCTATATATCCGTGATAGTATAATCGTTCTAACACCGTAAAAGCTTATAAAGCGGTGTTTTCTCTTAAAAGCACTCAGAACAGATTAATTAGTGTAAGATTTTTTAAATCGAAATATGTATCTTTCCTACAAGTTTCGAGGTGGTTGAAGTTTTTAAAATTTAACTTTAATCCGAAGCTTTAAAGAATTTTTAATTGAGCTTTATTACACATAATTGAAAATTTGATTAAAAATTTAGAATAACTTAGTTTCTAAACTCTTCAATTATGGACTAAATATTATGTACGATATCTACGCTACTGTCACTGATTCAGTTCAATATTTTAAATATGTATTCGATAAATGTTGCATATCAAACATTTTATCATGTTTTACAATATGTACATACATATGTATTTGTAGAAAAAAATCATAATATGTTCGCCCTTTATTGATGCATGATACAACAAACACACAATATTTACACAATTTTTCATTAACTGCGGTAAAAACGAATACAATTAACACAATAAAACATGGGCTTCGACCATATGAAAAGCATAAAGCATATATTCACTTATGTAGTAAAATATGTATGTAATTGTCGCATAACAAAAGGTTTAACCGCGTTATACTGCAATTCAAATTCACACACACACACACACACAATTTTAAATGTATTGTTTATTGCATATTAATAAAATAAAAAGTATTAAAAAATAAAAAACCATGAATAATACATTTTTTAACAATAATCGTTATAATCATGAAAAAAACGGACAATTTATTAAAATACATTCTATAAAAATGCGTTATCAAAATACAAACAGATTTATAAATTATCAAAAATCCCGATGCTGCCGTTTTTGTTTACGTATTTATCAATGTGATATCAGTAACAACAATAATGCCTGTATAAATTAAAAAAATAAATTTTAATCTTTTTATTAATAAATTTGAAAATAATACTTTTTCGAAATATCGCTGTATAGGGTAGCGAAATAAATAAATTACATAATTCCTATTTATGTAATTAATTTATTGATGGAATTAATTTATCAATTGAATTTCTGGTATTTATCCCCAATTGAAATAAAAAGTATTAATTGAAGCAATGAATTTGAGATAAAATACTTATTTGTTAATGTAGGTATATACGATGTACGAGAATATACTGACGAAGAAGATATATACGGTCCATCCTTATCTTAATCAATCATTTTTTTGTTTTGTTTTGATAAATTGTTTTTAGATAAATTGATTAGGGTAATAAATGTATATGGTACATAATATTATGTTGATGAGGATAATCGGTTTGAGATAATTGGAGTGAAATGAAAGGACACACATGTTAGTTGAACGAGGTCACGTTTACTGGAATAGAGAAAATTTGGAAATTAAATTTTTGTGGTAGTTCGTAACTACATATAATAATAAACGAGTATATACATATATGTATGTATTCACAAGTTGAACAACCTTAACACGTTTTGAATGGTTCATTCAGTTGCATGGATCTTTCTGATGTTTATTTCTTTCATCAGATAATATCAGCCGTATATTAAAGCTCTTACTACCTCACAAAACTTGAAAAACAATTCCCCACAGATTTCTGCGAAGAAATCATTATTATTTCCTAAAAGCTAGAAAGCGTTTCGTTTAAGGATTCCAAATTCTAGTTAAAATTTCATTTTCGATAAATTTTTTTAATTTATCGGTTTTATCGATAATTCTCAATTTCATATATTTTAATATAAAATACATACACATCAAAATAATGTAAAACAATGTCATAAAAACATAGTTCAGTTGTGTGTTTGTATGTTACTTCAAAACTACGAGCATAAAGTTTTTATTGACTTTTTATGGAACGGTTCAAATGTCCAAAAACCTAACAAATGTCGAATTATCTCATTAACCTTTATTGAATAGTTTCGAATAAAGAAATTAATTTGATTTGATTGGAATGTTCAACCAAGCATTAAGCAGGATCTCCCGAAGATGGGCGGGCCTCACCGAACACTTGTTTATACATAACATAAAGAGGATTTGGATAAGTTCAGTAAATATGATAGAAATTGACTCGGTTACAGACACCAGGTATAGTCAATAGTTAATAACACAGGACGATGTAGTTCTAATCTACTTATATAATTATTCAGCATCACTGGGCTCTGAAATAAATTATAATACTTTGCTGGGTCAGACTTTTGAGATACTCCTGAAAAATAAACTCAAATTAGTTACGATTTATATTATTCTGCATTTCAACCTTTAATTAATTAATTTAAATTTAAGTTTAACTGGCCGAGATCCTGTAATTTAGTTCAATTTATTATTATTAATTCCATATATTTGAGCTCTGATAGACACTGTAATGAATGATAATTAGTTTAGTACCTCTTTTTCCAACCCTTGTCTTATACATATACCCATTTACCACTTGTTCATAGTCCATATACCTATTCAGCCAACCCACTTTCTTCGTCTCTAACATTCAACTTACAATTAACTACCACTAGAAACCTTAGTTGACATTAATAGTTGTCGATCGGCACACCGCATAGCACATATGTACGTTTATCACAATTTCACTGTTCTGATCACAATCAGCCCCAACAGATTTCTCTCAATTTTTCGTTGTCTCTTCGTTAAAATTGTTCCTCGTTTAATCTTAAATTTTGACAATATGTATGAGATAGACACTGTATAGTAATTAGTGTAAATACTGCCGCCATTTGCAATTAGCACTCCATCTCCTTATACATATGAAATTTACAATTATGTCTAGTCGTCTACGTTAATAATTTATAAAAACAAAAACTGCGCACTGCAATAAAATTTATTATTTTGCTGGAAAAAAGCACTTATGAGATACTTCTGAAAATTAATTTAAATTATATTAGAACCTTGTTTGACAAGGGTTTGCCTTGTATATGTAAACACATAATATAGCTTTTCCAGATTAAATTGAACTTTTTCCAAGTTAAACGAAACTTTTTCCAACATAAGCAAAACTATTTCCAAATTGAACGCAACTTTTTGCAAATGAAATTAAACTTTTTCCAAACAGATTACACTTTTTTCCAAATTAAATTAAACTTTTTCCAAATTGAATGCAACTTTTTTTCATACAAAATTAGAAGACAAAAGTTGTATTCCATTTGGAAAAAGTTTAATTTAATTTGGAAAAAAGTGTAATCTGTTTGGAAATAGTTTAATTTAATTTGGAAAAGGTTGCGTTCAATTTGAAAATAGTTTCGTTTATGTTGGAAAAAGTTGCGCTTAACTTGGAAAAAGTTCAATTTAACCTGGAAAAGCTATATATGTCTATAACAAACAGAATTTTAGAATTAATTAATTGATAATAAGATTACGAATCTATGTACACAAAATTTTATGGCAATATGAAAGAAATGTATGTATAATAATAGTAGACACTTTTATTTTTAAATAATTTAATTTGACACAACCAAGCTAATTTTATCTGCTCACAACTATTTACAATTTATTAATAATGTAGGAGAACAAAAACGCACGTCTAATTGACCTGCCGTTTCGTCGACAGAAAAACGGATAAGTATCTGAAAATATAGACCCTGAAGAGTCTTATCTCTTCCCATAAATGTTGAAAAATTCATATGAAAATATGATGCCACTAGCAACTTGATAATTTCTATTAAGCTCATTTTACAGAAACAGCCACCATATAGGGGATGACCATAAGGCTCCAGTCTATCAAAAAAATTCCAAAGTAATAAAAAAAAAAATAGACGTGGAAGGGTGTCTTTTTTGCCTCCCAAAAATCTCGAAAGCTCCATATGAAAATATTATGGCATTTACTACTTGATAGTTTCTATAAAAGCATTTACACAAACCGCCACCATATAGGAAATTACCATATAGTAAGTGTCTAGTTGAAGAGAAAAATCAAGAAGTATAGAATATAGCCCCGGAAGGGTGCCATCTCTTCCCAAACAAATTAATATGAATGATAATATGACGTGGCTGTCAACTTGATAACTTCTATTAAACTCATTTTACACAAACAGCCACCATATAGGAAATGTCAGTAAGGGTTAGCCTAACAAAAAAGGCTAAATTAGCTGAAAATATGAACCCTGACTAAGGGTTACTGCTTAACCGATTTTCATGACACTTCACTATAATTTAGCTTTTATGAGTGGGGGTAACATAAGCGATGTATCTTAGCCCTGCCTTCTGAGAGGGCTGGTCATTGAACAAAAATGTTATTTTAAAATCATTTTACATAGTAAGTAAAGATATTAAAATTTTTTATTGCATTGTATACAAGAGTTTTTCTTTTAGTTCGTTTTTCATAGAAATTAGTTAATTTTTAATTTCTAAGTATAGCCAGATACATTTTCAAATATTTCAACAAATGAGCGCGTTGTGTGATTTTTATTAATTTATGATTGATATTTTATACGTGACATTTAAGAAAGACGAGACGTTTCCTTTACCTTTTTGAGTAATGTACATACATACGAGTATTTGAAGATACTTAACACTTCAATATGTTTCATAATTAGTTTCATGTGTTGGGTTGATTTTTCCTTTAGACAGTTAATGCGATCTGAACTTATTAACGTACGCCGATGCACATTATCCGCTAAAAGTAGACTTTTATTTTTATATTTTATTTCATTTTTACAAATTACCTTTATAATTTTTACAAGTTTCTTTTAGATAAATCCATACGGATTAATCTTTACTGGGTGCATCTAGCTGATTTTTATTTTATGAAAGAAACCTAAAAATTTAAAATAACCTTTCAAAAAATTCAGCTGGAGCTCGAAGAGTGGCTAAACGAATTTAAACGAAACTGCTGAAGCGAGTGATTAGGTCATTTTAACGATGGCATAATTTCAAATTCACCATCCATTAGTTTTCTGTTACTTATCAGACCCAATTAGTATATTGGAGAAATTCAAAAAATTTCTGTGTGAAGATATTTTATAGAAAAGTTAAATTCGGGTAATCCGAATTTAGGATTTTCAGACAGTATACATATTTATATCAAAATTATCTTATTCTACTAGAGAACAAAATACTACAATATTTTCGAGAACTGTCCTATAATTTAGAAAATTTGTTGTGCAAAATGAAAGTTTACTGTAAACCGATTGGGAAGAGCCACGTAAAACTTACCACCAGATTATGGAAAATATCGAGAAATCTTGGTATTGTTATATTTTAGACGCTCCAGAAGGCACCGGCAAAATGTAAATGTTGAATCTTATTTTAAATAAAATGCGAACGTGATCCAGCAAAAGTTCTTTGATTTTTGCCAAACGTTGCCAGTATTGCTGAAAGAAAAAATAGTTCAGTAGAAAAACTGCATGATGCAGTTTTATAGAATTTTGCTTCAAAAAGTAAAGAATACCATCCACAATACTCGGCGGAGTTTTTAAATTCTTTTTATCCAGCTGGGTAAAAATCAAAATTGGCACCCCTCAATTATAATACTTCGAAATCTTAACCCACCTAATCTCTATAATTATACAAGACTAAGAGTAACAGGTTTAAAAGCTAATGTTATTGAAACAAATATTTTGCTTTTAACATGAACAGCAATGGTTTCAACTGAGCCACCTTCTCAATTCGCATTGAGAAAACGCATTCAGTCGGATCTTGCTTCGACAGTTGCTTCTTTAAGCTCATGATGAGCGGGAAAAATAAAAATACAAAGTTAAAAATGAATTGAAAAATATTAAGTTATTGTTAAATATATAAAACCGAACCAAACAATTGCTGAAGTTTAAACTGGCTCAGCAGAAGGACAGACAGTGTTTATATCGAAAATCAGCTTGCCCTATAATCAGCATAGATCTTCCATTTGTATTGCCAATAATTGGCATTTGACATGACAATTAATACAATTTAGAAAAAGTCGGAACTCAATTGTCTGAACCTGTGTTTGGTACTGCCATTTGTTTGTTACCATATCGAGAATTTGTCGTAAATGTGATGTTAAAATAAAACCAATTCAAGGGCCAGTTCAAGGAAAATTGATTGATTGATTGCAATAAAAACTACAAAAAGAATATGGTATTTAAGTAAATATTTTACATATAAGTAATAAACTAATCCCATTGATCTAGCGGACAAATGTGCATTCCTTCCAAGTGAAAGTCCGTGGAGCAACACACGCAACGGCGTGTTAACCTAGATTCAAATTGATTATTTTCTCTATTGAATGTCAGTTGTATTAATCATGTTACTTTAAATTACATATAAATATGTATTTATGCACAACATTTGGAATCCTGAAAAAATCATAAATCCTGCTTATTCTTGAGATTCTATCAGATTATTTAAAACTTCATAGATTATGCATTAAAGCGAAATTATAATTCAAACCAAAATTACTTGGGATATAGTTAAGCATTCAAACGGAAATAGCACACTGGAACCATTAATCAGTGTCACAACACTTTCTGACTGAAATAGTTAAGTAGAATTCTTGCTTCCCAAAATGACTTCTTTTGACGCAACCCGAAAAACGAACCTTCAGGATTTACCCCATTCCCGCAAATTTTCTTCACAAGAGATGAAACTGCACTGCACTCGTTAAAAACGATAACATTTTTTTTGTACTCTTCGGTAACAGTGCCTGCACTTAAACAATTCTTACGTTTTAATTTGTATTCAAAGCTCAAGGTGATGATCAATAAAAAGTCTTGATTATGCTGATAACGTTTTCATATGTAACTCAGAAAAACTATTTCTGAAAAACAATTTTAGGAAAACGATATAATCAACAAAGATGCTAGTTGTTATCTCAGGCGACCCTATATTATAAATATGTACTAACACTCATCGCGCTATAATAAAATTCTTCGAAGGTGCAAACTATGTTGGTAACTCTTTTTTTAATATTATTTATAGAACTTTCCATATACTCACAACACACACACAAAGAGTATGCCATTGAACCCAACCGGCTTAATTGTCGCATTACGTATCTTTATATATAATACCTTTTTTAGATCTTCCAAAAAACCTCAAAAACCGTATAAACATTTTTTTGGATAATACTTCTTTGGTTTTGTTTTAATACACACCTCCCAATGTTAATACCTGTTGACCACTCAACATTTTGTAGTTTTCGTCTATGTTTTTTATTGGTGAGAAAACTAAATGTTATGTAATGTTAGAATTATTTTGGAATAAGTTTTAGTTTGTTTTATGAATGCAATGAGGGTGGAACAAAAGGTTTTAATTTGTGTCAGCAATATTTTAAAAGGTTTGAGTGATTACAAATCGTGTAAAGGATGTTTAGTAGAACGACAAAACTTTCAAAATTTACTTTTGATATACAATTTAAACATAATAATTATTTTTGTTTGACCGACACTAATTAAAATGTCTACAAATTAAGATAATTTAAGGCTGGAGGAGAATAAGTTTCGTGTTCTACGGCTGTGGTACTTATATCGTCTGATAAAACAGATAAATGTGCAAAATGGTTGTATTAAACAACGACCAACGGCAACAGTGCTACAAAATTTAACTCAAGTTACAAAAGTTATGACACCACAGGGGAACAAAAAGTCATTTCAATTTCCACACTTTTAGTTTCAGTTTTATTAACATATTTTCAACTTAACCATATTTTCAATCTAATAGTTCATATTTATGTCAAGAATAAATCATAAATCTTTTTCAGGTGTTTTTTATTTATTTTAGTACTTTGATTAAATGATTGACCTATCAAATGAAATTAGGTTGTACATTGTATTCTAATTTGGGAAATCTTAGTAACATACGATTAATAAAATCAAAGTTAATAAAAACTAAAGTTGGGCGGTTCACTCCTGCATTCCACAAACAAACACAAATACTAGCACATTAAAAACATCCAACCATGATTTTTTGGTCACCATCGGGAATCGAACATGACACCCCTCGAATACTAAAGCGAGGACTCACCGTACTGGCTCTGCCATAGCATCATAAGATGATAAGAAATAAAAGGATTTTCTATCGAAAAACGAAATGTACAGGCTACTGTAGAAACTTCACCCAGGATCTGTTGTTAAGATTTAGATCGATTTTTTTATTTATTAATCAAATAAAATTTAAAAATAAAAACGAATCGAGTAACCTGAAGGAAACGAGAAGAGCATTTTAATATTCAGATATACGGCTAAAAAGGTCCCATCAAGCGAATCAGTTAAAAGAATGCATTTCAAAAAATTAAAAAAGTTTACCAGTGGTATTACAAAAACTGATCAAAGCAGGAGTACTACATGGCGGTGAACACACGGTGGCGAGTTTTGCTAACAACACCGTGATTTAAGCTGATGGTAGATAATGAAGAATCAACGAAGAAGTTACAACCAGCTATTATACTCACATACATAATTGGACAAAAAGACGGCCAGTTAAAGTAAATGAAACTTAATCGGTTCACATAAACTTTACAAACAAATGAATTGAATATATTCCAGTTACCGTAAATCAAGAAATAACACCTTATGAGAACACAGCGAAGTATATCGACATAGCCCTATACATGCTAACCATCGAAGGAAAGCCCACGTCAAAAATATTAATTTACTAAATTAAATGAGAATAAAATTATTCAATAGTCTATAAGTAACTAGAATTTAATATCCTTAAGTACTGACTCATCCGGTTCCAGGTGATACCCAATACAAAGCGGTAACCATTAAACCTATTGAAAATTCACACGAATATTCAATCAAGGAAGCAAGAATATTCAATCAATTTTCAAATCATTAACAAACAGCATCAAAACAAATTTTTCAAGTTGCGAAGGAAGCTCATTAATTAAATCCGGGTATTCACAGTTCTAAATATTTTGGACACAATTTTGTTGTCTGGAATATTAATGCAAATGTCAATCAATTTTATTTGACCATTGCAGGCTTTGAATCGGGTACTCGTCCTTCATGTGTTGATAACCGATTTGTAAAATGTGAAGAATCGAAAATTTAAAGCATATGCTACGAATGCGGACAAAAAACCCATTCCCACAACAAAGTGGAGAATTTGAACTATACATAAAATTAAACAAAAGAGAAAATTAAAAATACTTTAGATCTAAACTGAGATCTCAAGTGGAGTACGGTGTGACGGTCTGGAGTTTTTAATCAAAAGCATTAAGAAAAATCGGATATTTCTGTTCAAGAAAACTCTTTGGGATTACGACCGAAATATACCCTCCCATGAAAATGATTCGATTACTTCCATAGAATACTAGATGTCTGGATTATAAAGTTTCCACCCTTATGAAGAAGCTGCATTTATTTATAGGTAATGTCCTTCTCGGTAACGTATTGACTCGTTTACGTTTTGGAAAACTTGTTTAGCACTAGAACATCACTCCACCAACTATGGCGAAAATAATCCATTCAATAGATTAGCAAAGGACCTTTTTTCATATGTTTAATTTTAAGTTAAATCCAGTCTTTATTTTTGACAGTGGTAAGGAGCTTGACGAACTTCTCTTTTAAGTTTTTTAATAGATTTTAAAAATTATTAATTTTTATTTTATTTGTTTTTTTAATTTTAATGTGATATATTTTTTAACTTTTTTATAAGAAATTATTCTTGTTTTTATAAGAATTTGTTTTGTTCTTTTATCGTATAAAATCATAAATGTAATTTACTAAATTGATATTTTTAAATAACTGATGATTTCATTGACACTGTGTTTTCTAAATTATTATAGTAAGTTTTATACAAAATAAAAACAACGCCCTAATTTTAATTTTCATCTTCTTACTTGTTTATTTTATAGTTTCGTTTTCCTTTAAAGTGTTTTTTAACAGATGTAATCTAAAAATCTCAGAAAACAGCAAATGTTTCTCATAAACTTTAACGTTCAAAGCGTTTAATAAAATTACAATCTGCATGCGTACATCTATGCTTTCGTAATTATGATTTTACAAAAAAGTAACTTATCCTACTATCAGCTTACCTTTATATACATTATGCGAGACATTATGTATATATATAACGAAAACATAAATTTAAGCGAATAAAAGCGTTAAGTCAAACTTAAAATTTTCGAGTTCACATAATAAGCATAATATAATTTTATTGCATAGTGATGAATTAAATTTTTTTTTTGCTTAAAGCTTTTAGAATATTTAATATAGATATGTATACCATTTACAGTATTCTCTAAATGCTTTACTATATATACATTTATACATATAGACGAGGAACTATAAAGTTAACTTTTTATTTATATTTTTTCAATTATCAGAAAAGCTTTATTCCGTGTTTAAACAAAATTATGAAATAAAAATGCCAGATACAAGTTTATTTTTAAGATTATATTTTAAACTAATGCTCAAACACATAATATATGTATGTATATACGAGTAAATTAGAAAAAATTCAAAATCAAGAATTTTATATTCATTAAAATAAAATAAAAATCGAAAATTAATTTAGTTTTTCCCTAAACAATAGTATAAAAAAGCTCTGAATAGTTTTATTTTAATTCATGTTTGTTAGCATAATATACATATTCAATTTTTAATATATGTACATAGCTTTTAAAGTTACATTAATTTTTATTTTATATAAAATTTATGTAAGCATATCACTCGTTTTTACATATGTACATAAAAAAGGATGTTATAAGTATATGGAGCAAAAGGATTATAATTTTCATTAATTCAAGTATAATAAAATTGTAGAATCCAAAAACTATATCAAGTAAATTTATCTTTACATATATTGTGTATAAGATTCAACCTCTACTGTATTATAACAATTCAAAAGCTTTTAAAGCTGCACTATTATTTTCTGTTATTTTTTGTCGGTAGCAACTATGATTGGATTTTCATTTTTACAAAGGGATTCTTATTATTATTATTTTTGGTGTTGCGGTTTTTATATACGCAGACTCGTATCACCATACATATATGATAAGCTATAAGCTTTATTTTGTTGCGTTGATGTTTTATTTCATTTTTATTACATAACACAAATCATATTTGGTTTTGTTGTTGTTGTTGTATTTTTTATTTTTTATTTTCTTCTTTTAAATAATTTCTGTGACAAGCTTCTATATTTTATATCTTATGTATGTATATATGTACATATATATGGATTAAATATATTATACATATATACGTACATACGAGTATATAAGAAACGAAAATAAATTAAATAGGATAATAAAAAAGGACATAAATGTTAAAATTTTATTTCATTCATTTTCGAATACAAAGTATTCTTCAGAATTTATATAGAGAGGATTATTTGTTTTTGATAAGTGTATAAATAATAGGGGGGAGGCGCAATTATTTTATTTTTTATTTGGCTTAAGCTATTTTTTTTTAATTTGAATTTTTTGATTCTATAAACACTTTAATATTTATATACGACATACGTATTTATGTATGTATATTGTAAATTTCATAAAGAGGGAATATGTATATTGAACATAATTTGTTACATGGTGTTGACTTTAGAGACAATTTTAATATGGTTTATTTAAATGCAATAATAAATAATACAAATAAGTGTATATCCCTCATATATACCCATCCCTCGATTTACATGGTATAGAAATATGATCTACGGTTAATCGTGGAAATTGAAATCATGAATCATTCGCTACTACTTCTTCAAGTTGTTGCTAAACTGGGTCCTAATTAGGAACATTGTATACCCTCGCGTTCAATAATTCCTTATTAGGTAATATTCCTATTTCGAACAAAGCAAAATACACAAAATAGTCTCTGCGTCAGAAGTGATTCTAAAATATCACGTTTTATAGTTTCCATTATTGTGACTTGTGAACTCTTTCTATATACAATCCCCAAGATTTTTTAAATAAAGTGTGGTATGCTACACTCAACGAAGTGGAAACCTAAAAATAATGTCACATTTGTGTCAAATTATTCAAAGATATCCCAAGATTTTAATAAAAAATAGTAAATTATACTATTGACCTTTAAATTGAATATTGACCTTTATAGTGCCCTACACTGTATTGGCTATTACCTTAGCAACACAATCTGAGTAGGTCTAATTGTCGGATAAGGTTGAATTTGAATTAGCTCGCAATTTATACAAAACTCAATACTTTATTGCTCCTCCATTTAGAGAGAACCGCTGAATTCTAATTGTGTTTTTATATTCAGTAACAGCATGTTATTTACGTTAAACATTTTATATTGCAGTCTTGTGTTCATTATAATATTTTAGTTATAAATTAAATTCATGATTACATAGCACCATATTTTTATTTTCTTAATTTATTAAATATTCATTACAAAACAAAAACAAAATTTTGTTTAATTCAAATGATTGGTCCACAAAAGCAGAGTAAGTTCATATGTGAACAAAGTTTTATTCTAATTTCTGTCACATATTAATTAATCGGTTCATTGTTTGTATTTTATTGCGAATTTTTATTATTTTTTGTTTTAGAACAAGGATGAAGGAAATTCAATTTAGCATTAAATTATTTATTATTTAGTTATTCGATTAGGTTTTGTGCTGAATTATAGAGAAGCAATTTATTTTGTTCTTAAATTCTTAATTCATTTTTAACTGGAAATTTCATTATACATAGCCAAACCCTTATAAAGTATGTCTGACTGACTCAAAATTGTCCTACAAAAATATAATAAAATGTTTTATCTATGTTGGGTACCGTAATTATGCAGAGGCAACCTTATCCTTAAGAACATTTTAATAAATGTAACACAAAAAACCGCATTCCAATTCAATAATTAGAACGAAAGTTATGAATGTTCTAGTGCAAAAGTTTAGTTGGAAATAGTGTCACGGGGGAAAAAAATGGGAAAAAAATTATGTTTTCTGATTTGGCTTAAACTTGGCTCAAATATATGACTTCCAGTTTAGTGCCGTTGTATTGGTTTTGCGCATTGTTAACAGGAAATACCATTTTTGGTCGTTTTTAATCCGCTCCTGATTTCAATCGCTTTCATTAAATTAGTGTATTAATTCGCTGGTGAGCCCAATAATTTTGAAAGTTCGTACAGACATTAAAACAATTATTTTTGATTAAGCCGCGTTTAACTTAATAAGATTAATAGCAATAACTCCAATTTACAGAAACAGTGGATATATCAAATTTAGCCACCATAAAATGATTTTGATCTAAGTTCTAAATGGCAAACATTTTATACTTTTATTCACTTGATTTAGAAGAATATGAAGATTGCGTGTATTCTGATTTCAGCCGTAGATCCCCATGCAGGGAATAAAAAATATCTAATGTTCCTTAAAAAGTGGTCATGGAATATAGAAAATTTGATTTTTGTAGAAAGAATATTAGTTGAGTTTACTTAGTCTCAAACACAATAGTTGACGCCGTTTCGAAACAAATGTTTCCAAATATCTGAACACTGCAATGTCTCGACGATCAATGAATCGCTTAAATTGTCCATCAATTTGTTTTGTCAATCCTCCTAACTAATATCCGTCATAATCGGTTTTACAACTTTCAAATAGACCCCGTTGATAATGATGAAATAGTAACAGCCGTTTTTGTGTCAAATATGTTACACTTCTATGTTCCCTTAGCCATATCACTTGTATCGACATCTAAATTTTGATAGTCTCTTAATGACGATCGTCTTTTGAAATAACAAATATCGTATTCCCTTAGTCATTTGAAAAGTTGAGCATAAAAATTTTAAGTGATAGATAAAACTAGAGGCTAGTAAATCGTTAGATTTACAATTTTTTAGGTGAAGATATTTTTACATATTTTCATATTTTATATTTATTTGTATTTCTGTAAAATTATACAACTTGTAAGATACTTATTTCATTTTGAAATTTTTGGCATATTACTAAATTAAACTCAAACCCATTGATCTTATTATTTAGCCGAAACAAAAGTATGATCACTGGAGTCTCGATAAGATAGTTACAGCAAAACTTGATTGTATTGTTGTTTGTTGATCATGTGACATTCTTGCAGAATTTTTCAAACACACCATTTAATCAGAACAAACCTAACTGAGACCAAGAACGTCATCAATTAAAATTACCTTAGCTGTTTTATTGTTATTCGGAAATGTTTTAATGAAATTCTTTTATGATGTTACAGCACAGTTCTATAGCTATGAGTGCTTTATTATAATAATTTAAACTTTATTCCAAAATCCAATTTCGATATTCATAATTGCTGTAGTTTGTAATATCCTGTTTTCTAATATCATATTTCGTCATCTACAAAAGAAATTACAAAATCCAGAATATCTCATTTATTTGCAGTTTGCTTTTCGCGTCTTTATTTAAGCCATTGACATTGGCAAATCGGGGACACAATAGACAATACATTCAGTTTGAATTGATCATCTTAGTATTGTACTTAATACCACCTTTAGTACTGATATGGAAGTTGATACGGCCCATGGATTCTGCAATTTAAACAGATGCCAATATCATATTTTAAGATTTTAAACCATTTAGGATGACTTAATTATCTAGGCAATCACTTGATAGGATTATGGTTAAAAAAATGTAACTTTAATTTACGTTGCAATAAATTTATTGGGACTATTAAATGAACTGCTCTTTGTACGAAAAAATTAGTGGATTTGCATTTTTAGGATGATTTTTACCATTTTTAGAGGAAGAACACTCACTTTTGCTATGCACAAATTTTCAAGACTTAGAAATGTCTTTGTAACACAATAATCGATATGGATTATTGATTCCAGTTATTGGTATATAAGATGTACATTTACTTGTCCTTCTTAAAGTACAACTTGGTACAGAACGTCAAAGAAATAGGCGAGGATGATTCAAGTCACTTTCCGAGAAATTAATTTAAAAAATTTTAATTCTAAAATTTCTAAATAACCACATTGTGTTTGTGATAGTAAAAAATAAATAACCACATTGTGTTTGTGATAGAACAATATAGAATCTTTTAATTGATTAACATAATTTTTTTTTAACAAATGTAATATCTTAATCGTTGAATGATTAAATCCTTATTAATAAATAGAATGAACAACAGATGGAATACTATATTCCACAGTATTTAAATTACATGGCAGTTAACCAACAAGTGAGATTATAGCCAAATTGAATATTATTTAAATTGACAGTAGGTATATCTAGAGCTAATTTCATTAAATAATATGTATAATGTATACGTATAAATTCAATAATATCAATCAGATTTATTAAATATTTTTAATATTTAATTTGTTAATTATTGAAATTTTTACAGAACTTGTCAATAATAAATCAATCCTCCATGGGGTTGTTTCTCCTATTTTAAATTAAAATTATAACATTGTTAGTACAATTTTTTTGTTATTATTTGGTTTCCCAGTGTTAATTATAAAAATCAAATAACTGTTTCATACAAATAATAATTAAAATAATAATGATCACCATGTAGCATATATGTAATATCAAAATTAATATTATGTATATACATACATATATGTACATATATAGTATGTATGTGGTACAGAAATTTTTATGTTCGTTTAAAATAATACATGAGTTTATTTCTTTTGTAAATGTAAATATTATTTCCAAAAAATAATCATTTAAAAACATAAAAATTTCATTAACTTGATCAAAAAAAAAATAAAAATAGTTGTTTTTTAATTTGTTGATTGTTTATTTGTTATTATTAATATTATGATTCGCGTTAAAATTATAAATTTACATTAATTTTTTATCACAGCGTTCGGATATAATAAAAGCACCGAAAATGAAATTAAAAAAAAAATTATAAATAATAAAATGATAATAATAAATAAAAATAATGATTGTTCGTAAATAATGAATGAATATCAATTAATAATACTAAAGTGAGGAGTTCCAAACCATGTATGTACTCGTATGTATATTGAAAATGTGTATTAAAATAAACTTGTGGGTTTCTTTACATAATAATATAGTACAATAACAATAATATGTATCATGTGTCATTAATTAAAACGATTGATGTACTGTTTTACGATTAATCAAAACTGCATAATATCTGTTGCATTCCATTATGTGTATAGTTTATTCGTATGATTCTTCATTGTATAGTCGACGTTGAGCAAAGTTTTTATTAATTTTAATGATTACACGCAACATAAAAACATAAATATATTATAAACGACAGCTTCAGGGTTATAAAAACATACCTCGTGTGTTTCTAGAACCAACACACGTGAGTGTATATAAGTGATGGTGGATCATTTAATAATATTTAAGATTTCTAATTCACTTAAGCTCTTTAAAAAAAACTGAATAAGATTATGCGTAACTAAAGCTTGCAACTTTTGTCCAGCCTGAAGCTTACTAGTAACTAGTTAACTATTTTCAAAATTTCTTTCCATTTACATATTTTTTTATGTTGAAAGTGAATAATTGCTACAATTTTCGTTAGTACATAAGCTTTTGTTTATGATAATGACTGTAATCGACTTGCTGGACTTAAATAAATAAGTTCTGTAATCGACTAGCTATATATAGTGTAACATTTTTAACTACAGTTGCCAAATGTAAATATTAACAAAGTGCCCTTTGTTGGATAATAAAACTAACTAACTAACTACTAACTATCTACACCAATAAAACTATTCTGACGACTTGGAAGTTTATACTAAAAATTGTACTAACTTTTTTCATATGGTAAATGTATTAGTATTTATATAAAATAAAATACATTCGGGCGAATACATTTATTTCATCATTTATATGTTTTAGGTCATAATTAAAATATATTAGGCCAATTAATAAAAAACCTTTTTAATTAGATTCATTACAAAAATTGATAATATAACTAATATTTGGTTTACATATGTACAATATAATAAACACTAACTACTGTATTTTAGATGGATTTGGAAGTTCAGGAATTTCTTATGAAAAATCTAGCACGTGATGGCAGCTGGAACAATTATTTTATTTTAGGCAATACGTTTCCTCAATTTTATAACATGCCACAGTTTATCTACCTTGGATATTTGATATCCAAATTCGATAAAATGTCTCAAAATTATCAATTTTATATGAATTTGGGAGTTCAGGAATTTCTTATGAAAAATCTAGCACGTGATGGCAGCTGGAACAATGATTTTATTTTAGGCGTTTATACGTGTCCTCAATTTTATAACATGCCACAGTTTATCTAACTTGGATATTTGATATCTAAATTCGATAAAATGTCCCAAAATTATCAATTTTTTATGAATTTGCAACACCGCTATATCGACCACCAATATCAGACATCTCTTTGAATTTATCGGTGTTTAATGAATTCAAATCGAAGATGCAACAAATTTTAGAAAAAACTTCATTCTTCTATATAGGCGGATGAAGTTTGTATGTACTATAAGCTTACTAACTATATATGACGTAATTTAGAACAAAATTAGTAAAATGTTCACTGGCATCTATTCTGCTATATTGTTAAATTGAGAATACTGAGAAAATCATTATTTCTATATTAATATTTTTAAATTATTTGAATTAAAGTCATTTCTGTTTTAAATGCGATTTCCCAAAAATGTTTCTTATGCAGTTAACTAGTTCCTCAAAAAAACACAGATATATTTACACACATATTTATGTTTATTTTTCTTTTAAATAATAGTATTTGTTATAACAAAGCAACTTAATTGAATATAGTCGGCAGGTGGATAATAAGCTTAAAATAAAGGGTCAAAAACCACGAATACACACTTTTTGCATATATTTTGTATGAATAGACGCGATACATAAAGTAAAGAATATTCAAACCACTAATTTTTAATTTTTTTCCATTTTTCAGAAATAATCAGACAAAATAAAGGGAAATTAGGGAAAACATCCCCCTACAACAACAACAATCAACATTACAATAAATATCATCAAGAGAAATTATACATATACATTAAGTTTAATGTCGTCATGACACAATTACCGATTTTTTTTTTTTTTGGCTAAATTGTTTAATTTTTTTATTCTTATGAACGCTCTTTTAATGTGGGAAGAAGTGTTAGTTTGATCATACTTAACGTAACAAAGAATAAATGAGCAACGACCTACAAAAAAATGAATTAGTTAAGGAAGTTATTAATTGCAAAAGTTATTCGCATTATACAATATACAACCTGACATTGTCACTGGCCCACCCTGTACAATTAATCGAAAAATAATATAAAACATACAAAAAATTTATATAAATTGAAGCGCATGAATATGTCATCTTTCAAGATAGTTCTAACTAAGGTATAAACATTTCCATAGCACAATTTTCTATTCAAATAAAATTGCATCTGCTTTACAATCTGACAGAACAATATTATAAAAGATCGTACTTCAAATATTGAATTATAATCGGAAGCAATGGTTTTCCGATTGTTCTTGTTTCTTAGGAAATATAAAAATTAACGTTATAGCTATCTTTAATATTAAGCTCAGTAATAATCGCAAATACTTTAAGCTATAGAACAAAATATTTTAAACAGGTTTAAAGTTAGGTCTCATTATTTTTTATCACTAGTTAATTCTATTCAACCAAACAATGAACGATATGAGCTTCCAGACTAACTATGATATACAAATTGTGTAGCGAATTAATAGAATGATTTGAATCGACTATATTTGCATAAAGTTAACATATAAAATTTTATAATTTTAACATTCAAATATTATTTGTGAATGCACAGAATTTTTAAGGTTAAGCCTGAAAGTTAACTTTGTTGCAGTGTTCTAAGCATGCCTAAAGTTTTGGAGTTTCAAGATAAAATAGTAGCGGTTTTAGAATGTGCGAAGCTATAGGCAACATATCATGCGTGACCCATTTTAATTTGCAAGGTACAAAGATTTATTAATATATATTTATGTGCCATTCTTGGTTGTCTAGAGGTATCACCATAGCAAAGTTTACGAAACGTTTAAAGAAAATTTCAAAAGATTGTACAATATACAACAAATATCTGAGGGCCTATTATTAAATTTTTTCGAAATTTAATTTACCTAAACCAACAATTTTGATTTGGCGCGCATTTTGCTATTGTGTTATGAAACGGTAGATCGGGTTTGGGAAGTGAAAACGGCAAGAAATAAACCTCAACGTTTGTATTACAATTTTACGCGTCTTAACGTAAACAATATGAAAACGAAAATTTTTTATAATAAATTAAAAACAGGTATTGTATGTATCTTAAAATAAAAACCTATTTTTAATTATTAATTTTTTTTAAAATTAAATATATAACCAACAAAAACATTAGACCAAATGGTTTTAATTATGTTTATACTCACGCAACCGATCATATTAGGCAAGGTAGGCAGTGCTCACAGTGATAATTTAGTGCTCATTTCACCATTAAAGAAACCATTTATAAAATCATAAATCGATCGACATCAAACCAATATTGCACTTTACATTGTCTAGCAGTTATGCAAGACAATTTTTGTGTGTTGTATTTTTTAATATTGTTGATGAATAATAGTAAATAAAATAATCTCCAAAACACAGGAAAATTATTTAACACTGATACAATACAATTCTTCGTCTGTTTTCCTATGTAAGTGTAAAAAGGTCGGGTACAATTTTTTATCGAGAGCCATTTCTATATATCGTTTTTGCTGATGTATTTCTGATAGAATAATTAAAAATTTCCGCTAAACCATTTTTTATCGTTCGTTTGTGCTAATGTATTGCTGAAAGCTCATTTTACCCAACATGAATTGAAATTAGATATTTTAATTTTTTGTTATTATATTTATATTTCTTCTAAAGATTTGACTCTGCGAGGCCCAGTGACTATATGGCCAACCAAAACAAAGGAAGAGAAATGTTCAATAAGTTCAAGATATCTCCCATTACAGATTGAATTCTGAGAGAATTCAATACTCTGCAGCTTTAAAATTGTTAAATAATCTCTCGAAAAGTATGGCGGAATGAAAATATTTTAAATTTTTATAAACACATCGGTTATATACACTTATATTTCATTTGATATGCATTAAATACTCTTGTTATACAGGGTGTTTCCAATTACTGGTATTATATTGAAAATGCGCGTAGGGAATTAAACTCGAAGAAAAAAATTTTAATTTAAGACAACCTTTGAACTATTTGTTAAAGAATAATCTAGCGAAAGCTAAGAGTACGACTAAAAATTTGGACTAGACCTTATCCAACCGATATTTTTGTAATAAAAATTTGCATAATTGCCGTTTATTTAGCCTACAAACTCTTATATATGCAACCGCAAGTAACTTCATTTATATACTATTAACTATATGTATATACGTATATATATTATAACCACAACATGGGTGTGAAGTTTGCTACAAATCCACAGATTTTATATAAGTGTTAGTTTCACAATGTTGCAATCAAATCCAATTGGAAAAATAATAATTCCTATTTAAATATTTAGTACTGAAAACTTAATATTGCTGCGTTTTTTATTAACAGAACTTCAAGTACTATATAGAACATCGGGAATAATACTGGGAAATTTAATTTAGTTTAACCCATATATTTTATTTAAGTTCTATTTATTTGAATAAATTTCAACTTCTAACTATATTTTTTGACGTCTATTGTCAAATAATACAGGTATCAAGCATATAACAATGAAAATTATTTGTTTAAAATACTTCCTTTTAAAATTTCCCTTTTTTTTCGAGTTAGTGTACTATGAATTTATCGCGAACTTGGAAAAACCAATGTTTTATCCAGAAAATTGAAAAATAAAGTTAAATTTGATTTTATTTCGATAATAGTGAATTAAAATGTGTAGTTTAACATTAAATGTATCTTATTTATTGATAAAAAATTTAATTCATTTAGATTTTACTGAAAAAATTCTTATCCAGAACTTCATTCGAACTCGAAAATTTTTGAATAAAAAACACGACTATTGTATACGAAATCGGACAAAATTAATCGAATAAAAATTAATTCTGAGGATAGATAAAACTATTTCAAAAAAACCAGTTAATTTATTAACTATGAGAATTGGAATACAAATATCTGACAAAAGTTGGTAATGGCTCATTAATAATTTTATTCAAAATCAAATAATATAACCTCCCCGATTAATTTATTCCTGGGGGTAGTTTTTGAGCTTTACTGTATTCCGAATCCACTAATCCCAAAAACAACCCGCTATCCCCACTAATGAGTTATTCGAAAAGCTTATATTGTGATTTCGAATAAAATTATTATTGAGCCATTAATACCTATATCCAGAGATTTAAACTAAGGTTCTGATAGTATCAGATCTCTGGGTATAGGTGTTATTGGTTCATTAAGATTTTTATTCGAAATCACATAGTATAAGCTTCCCGATAAGTTTATTTGTGGGGGTAAGTGGTAGTTTTTAGGCTAGGTGGATTAGAAATATAGTCATCTACCTTGTTTAGTACCAGAACATGAGTTCAAATCTCTGGCAAGAGATGTTAAAAATTAAAATTAAAGTTGGGCGATTAACTCCAGCACTCAATTCAACAAACGGTCTCACGGTGCAATACCCGGACAAATATATACTTAGTAATTTAAAAACAGCCGTGATTTTTCGTCACCACCGGGAATCGAACCCAAAACCCTCGATTTCCAAGGCAAGGATGCTACTTATTTTGCGAATGAGGGCGGTGTAATTTCCCATGGAAAATTTATATCATATATGCCCATGGAAAATTTATATCATATATTAACAAGTTCAAATCGTAATTAAAAGTTTAATTTTAAAATCTAGACTTAATGTGTTACCACTCTTTGAAAGAAATTTGGACTTAAGTTCCGATAGTACACTAGGTAGATGTCTAAACTCCTCATCCACCACGAATAAAAAATACCCCGTACCCACAAGAATAAATTTATCTGGAAGCGTATATTGCGATTTCGAATAAAATTATTAACGAGCCATTAACACCTATATCCAGAAATTTAGACTCAGGTTCTAGTACACTAGGTAGATAACTATATTCCTAATCCACTAAGCCCAAAAACTACCACCTACCCCCAGGAATTTAATTAATCGAGAAATTTATATTGCGATTTCGAATAAAATTATATTATATTATTAATTGAATTAATAAAACATTATTACGCCTAGCTATAGAGATTTGTACTTGAGTTCTGGGAATATACTAGGTAGAGGACCATATTCTTAATCCGCCAACTTCAAATACTACCCTTATCTGGTATTTAAACGAACTCATTATTTAGGTTTCGTAAGTGTAATTTGGTTTTAAAATAGTTGGATTCCAATTTGAACAGAATAATAAAAATTAGTCTGTACTAAAATCATTTAACGTTTGGGTTTGGAACTTTGGTGTCTTGTATTAGTATTTTGATGTATATGGTTGAAATATCTAGATACTAGCAGAAAAATGTAATAAATTTGAAAAATTTAATTAAATTAGTTTATATGAGCTTTATGTACCATCGCATTAATACAATTGTTTTTACGAAAATTATATTTCATTAATTTAAATCATTTTGTTTATTCGAAATTTAATAATATTATGATTCTATGTTCTGATTGGAGTTTGACTCACAAGCTGATAAATCGTGATGTCTTGCGATGGAGCCTATTTTCCTTTGCATCTTATAAGGCTGGTGGCCCTGATGGTATTTTTCCTGCTGAACTACAACAAGGCTTTCCTCTATTTCAGGATCATTTGGACCACCTTTTTCAAGCGTGTATTGCTTTTAGCACTGTTCCAAATTTTTGGAGCAGAAGTAGAGTTTATTTTTATCCCGAAAGCTGGTAAGTTCGATTATACGGATCCTAAGTCGTTTCGGCCTATTAGTCTATCCTCAACTTTCCTTAAAGCTCTGGAAAGAATTGTCGATAGATTTATTACAGATAATTTTCTAATCACCTCCCCAGCCCCACTCAGTAACATGCAACATGCTTACAGAGTTGGTAAGTCCTGTGAAACCGCCCTACATGAACTTGTAACCAGGATTGAAAAATATATTAATAATAATTAGTTTCTTGTGAGTACCTGATATTGCGGGAGCTTTCGATAGCACTTCGTTTGTTACGATCACTACTGCCTCAAGTCTCGCACTGTGGAGGCGGAGCTGGATGGAGTATTAGTTTCTGTTAAAGTTACCAAAGGCTGTCCTCAGGGAGGTGTGCTCTCATCTCTGCTGTGGCTTTTGGTCATTGACGAGTTACTTGTAAAGCTGCAGCAATCTGGCTACATTGCACAGAGCTACGCTGATGATCTCGTTTTGACAGTTTCAGGCAAACATCTCAGTGTCTTATCCGACCTAATTCAGAATGCCTTAACTATTGTGGAGGCATGGTGTGTTGAAGAGGGTCTCGTCAACCCTTCTAAAACTGATTTAATTGTCTTTACAAGGAAGAGGAATACTCTTGAACTATCTGTTCCCTCCCTTTTTGGGAGAACGAACACTAAATATGACCACGTCAAGCACCTTGGTGTTGTCCTGGATAGTAAACTTTGCTGGAAGAATCACCTGGATTACAAACTTCAAAAAACAACTGCCATTTTTTGACAATGTAGAAGAGCTTTTGGGAAACATGGGGTTTAAGCCCTTGATGCTTTCTTTCATTTATAAATCACTGGTCCTACCGCTACTATCGTTCGCTTCTATTGTGTGGTGGCCAGTGGTTGACCTGAAGGCTTCTGTAGCCAAGCTTAATGGTCTACAAAATCGTGCTTGCAGAGCCATAACTGGGGCTATGTCCTCAACTCGATTTCTTGCCATGGAATCCATTCTTTCCTTGGCTCAGTTACGCTCCTTTATTTTAGGCACAGCCTGTTCTGCAGCATATCGTCTGAGGTGCATTGGGGCATGGAGTGTTTTCGGTCCTATCGTGGGACATCGACAAATTTTTAAAAATTATTCTTCATGTTTACCAGAAATCGATATGGTTAATGACAGACTACTACCCGAATTCCATTTCTCAAATTTTTTTTCGGTGGCTTATCCTTTGAGAGATTTGTGGAGTTCGCAGGATTTTCTTAACAAATTAGATGAGTCCATAATCTTTTTTTCTGATGGCTCTCGTTCTAACCTCAGTGCAGGTTCTGGAATCTACTGTCCTTGGACGGATCTGAGACTTTTCGGTAGTCCTTGTTCGCATTGTACTGTTTTTCAGGCGCAAGTAATAGCGCTGACACGTAGTGTTACTGAGGCTTTGCATTTTGCTGTTAAAAACAAAAGTATTCTACTGTGTACAGATATTAAAACTGTACTTAGCTCTTTAAGAAAACCCAAGGAATGTAAACATTTCATGAACCTTCTTTGTTCTAACAATAAAGTTACGGTCATGTGGGTACCGCCTCATTCTGACATCGTAGGTAACGAGACCGCGGATTGTTTAGCCAAAGCTGACTCCCAATTGGCTCCTTTTGTTGGTCCTGTACCAGCGGTTTCTGTTTCATTCAACTACGGGAAGAAAGTTATAATGGGCTACGCCTTGAAGGACCTAAGGTCTCAGTGGCTTGAGACTTTTAGTTGTCGTAGGGCGAAGTACTGCATTAAGGAGCCCAATTTGAGGTCAACGAAGTATGCTTTATCTTTAAAAAAGAACCAGTTAAGAATCTTGGTAGTGATTCTTACGGGGCATGGTCGTTTTAAAGATCATCTACATCGTATGTGTTGAGCTCATGATATTATTTGCGAGGACTGCCTTGAGGAAGATGATGACTGCCTTCACTTCGTGAGCAGTTGTCCTGCTTTCAGTTCTATACGAATTCAGGTTTTCAACTTTAGGTTTTTAAATTTAGATAAGCTGTCCTTCTTGGTTGTCTGCCTTGGTCTAAAGTTGTTCAGTTTGCGAGCAGCAGTGCGCCTATTTATTTATTATTATGGTTCCAGCCAATTTAAATAATAATGATGTTTCTATGAATTCATAACAATACGCACTAACACATATAAACTTAGTTAGAATCCAATATGCTTTGATTGATTCCAATATGATTTGTATACGTATTAAACTGCAACAAATTGTGGAAATCTGCACATCCATACCAAAATAATGATTATTCAAGCTTTAATATGCTGATAATATGTCTGTCTGATTCAGTCCTTTCTACCCTGTGTATACTTCCCAAGATCCAAAGTAAAAAAATTCACTTCTCAAGCCATATACGATTTATGTAGTATCAACTTATTAATATGGTACAGAAGCCATGAATATATACCATAGTTTCAGTTTCAATTTAGAGCTAAACCTTTGGAATTTGATTCAAATTTAGCCCCAATAAATATTAAAATGTATTAAAACTATGTTTTTGATGGTGATAGTTTTAATCATGAATCTGCGTTTCGTTATTTTTTTTATAGAATTTTATAAGTCATTTTATTTATAAACAATCTTATCAATTTTAACCATTTTGTACTTTAAACAGCTACTAGCTGACAATACCACCAAAAAGGAATATCTATAGATCAAGAATTTATTCAAAATATAGGTACATAAATATAATAAATGTATTTATGTTTATGATTATGTACATTTTATAACCATTAAACATTTTTACAGCATCACTTTGTGATAAAAAACCATAAAAAAATATGAAATAAAATCAGAACCAAAATAGCCATCAACTAATCCGAAAATATCATTCAGCACAATAGCAATAAATTAAATTGCTTGGTTGGTTTGGGTGTACAAAATCGCAACATTGTATATGATACTAAAATACATCAAAAAATCTTTGAAAAGTAAATAAAACATATATATACATATGTATGTACATAATACACAATATATATATATATATATATATATATATATATATATATATATATATATATATATATATATATATATATATATATATATATATAAATTTGTATTATTATTATTATGTACATAAAAAAAGCTTTGCTTCTTCTTCATATTTTTATTTTATTGTGGGGTTATCATTGTGATGCTCTGCGCGATGTAAAATGTTTTGCTGCGAGATAGCAAATTTCCCAGTAACTTTTTATGTGTACATATGTACGTTTGGCTGGCGTATAGACGAGTTGGTAAAATCATGAATTTATAAACATTATTTATTTATTTTTATTTGATTATTAAATTTATTATTTCCCGGTAAAGTTTTGCTTTATGATTTTGTTTAAAAATAAAAATTATTTCATAAAATTTATTTGGTTTTGTATGCTACTCGTATAAATAAAGTTAAGAGCGACAAAGTGTGCTTGTAGTTTCATATATAATGTTTTATTTTATTTAAAGGTATGCCATCAATATGAAAATTAACTCATTGAAGAATGCCACTTATTGACCTTTTCATGCAAATAATATTTACAAAAATGTTTGAAATCATCTCCTAACTCGAGTAGACCACCTATATATATAAATAAAGATGTATATCTCAAACATAAACAACTGCACAGAAAATTCTTAGAATATAATTATTTTTGATACAGTACACCAACGTTCAATATGTTATATAATATAAGCACACGTGCCGTTTGAGCATGCAGCAAATAGAATCAAAAATTATATCGATCTGCTAGCAACTAACAAATTAAATTTACATAAAGCAAATACTAACAAGAAATCATAATTATGTATTCTAAAAAATCAATTAAAACATAAAAATAATTTGCTTATACATATTAAAATGTTAATTATTTGCCGGAAGTAGTTTCAAGAATTTTGGTACATGTTTACATTTGGTGTTACATCGATACATTATATTTAACATTTTATATTTAATGAATATTATATGGTAATCCGCATAAAACTTTGCTATTGCGAAGAAAAACCTTGAACCGTTTTATTGAAATGTTGCCGGAAGCACGGAATTTCTTCTTGCTTAACAATTTTAATATCGCTAAATCCAAAAAATATTTTGTTCAAGTAAGACCCGCTAATTACATGTTAGCTGGTTAAGTATGTATGTACATACATACATATGTTTAAACCTGACGATCAGCCTAAATTGAACAATTTTGTTTCAAAAGGTATTTTTTAAGCCTGATAGAACTTGAAATTGTAAAAAATAAAACAATAAATTAAATTTTTATGAAAAATATAAGTTCTAGCAGATCTCAGTATACTCTGGCAAATTATCATGCATAGTCTCACGATTGAACAACGATACGAAATTATTAAAATTTACTTTGAAAATCAGTCGTTGATTTGCCCAACTTATAGACGACTTCGTGATTTTTATTGCGCACATAATCGTCCATCTTAGCAAGCCATCCGTCGAACTATGGATAAATTTCGAACCACATATTCTCTAGAGGATGCAATAACATCAACACGTCGATGGAATGTGCGTACTGAAGAGAATATCGCCGCTGTAAACGAAAGTGAGGAAGAAAATATGGATAACAATGATCCGGACGAGATGTGGATTCAACAGGATTGTGCTACGTGCCATAAGGCGTACGCAACCATCGACTTATTAAAATCAAAATTTGGCGATAAGTTGATATCGAGAAATGGACCTCTCAATTGGCATCCAAGATTTAACACCTCTCGAATATTTTCTGTGTCACCTGTTGAACCAGCAACAATTGGCGCCATGGAGGATAGCATTGTTCGTGTTATTCGTGACATACGGCCAGCAGTGCTCGAAAAAGTAGCACAAAATTGAACGTCCAGAATGCGTTTCGTCAAAAACAGAAGCGGTGCCCATATACCCGAAATCACTTTCAAATATTAATGCAATGTATTATCTTTCGAATAAAACAAAATGTTTGATCACAATTTAATTTTTTGTGTTATTTTTTACAATTTGAAGTTCTATCGGGCTTAAAAAACTCCCTTTAGTTACCTATAAGTATTTCAGAATTTTGTGCATAGTATTTTTCAATGAAAGTAAAAATCAAAAAAAAAAAAAAATAATTAAAAACAAGTCGTTTCCAGGCGAAAAAGAAATCGTAAAATTCTTTTAAAATTTCATATAGAAATTTAGTTCTGAAATTATAGAAGCCTTGTGGGTATTCACTTTCTATTTAAATCTTATCCAGTTACAAGAAAGGCAAGCTTTTTTTGTAGATTTTATTACTTACTGCGAGGTGGAACAAGAAGAAAGATAACAACCACATTTGTGATTGTATTGAAAATCGGAATCCCGATCAATTTTAGTCCTTTATTTCAAAATTTATCTGCCTTGTTCAAATTTAAATATAATTTAAAATAACGTTTTATTTTAAGTTTAAACTCAATTATTATTACATATTTGAATAAAATTGAACAAATCAATTTAAAAATGTTTGTATTTGAATTATAAATGAGATTGGAACAAATAAAGTTTATTGACTCAACATTTTGAAGGTGGTTGAAGTAGAATAGAGTTTAGTAGGAAACTAGGAACACGAAAAATAAAATTAATTAAAAAATATCTCAAGCATCTTCTTTAATTTTGGACTAAATTAACAGAGAGTTTGTATTCGGTACTCAATATCGAATATATTCTTAATACTTTGAATAAACTGAAATTAATTTTGGTGCTTGTGAATTTGTTAGTATAAGAGTGAATATGTATTTCAAAAAATTGGGTTTGGTTATGACAACCATCGGTCACAATTAAAATGACTAGTTTTATAGTAAAATCATCAATAATTTAAGAACTTAATTTAAAGGTTACTTACTAATACTGGATTAATTATCAACTCGGCCGGTTCTCGTATGTTTCGAAAAATTGCGCGATCTTCTAACACATCCTCTTCGCGCCAATGTGATGGTGTACCAACATGAGCACCACGTGTATCAAAACTGAAAATGAAAAGAAATATAAAATTGTCATATTTCACATTTATACTGAAGCTAATAATAATTTTAACTTAATAGTTTAATTGCCTACAATCATAAAATAAATACATAGAAATAAACGATTTATCCAACCGCATTGTTGGTAGGATTATTAGGCGGCCAGGGTTGCTAATTTAGCACTTTCAGTGCCAGATTTAGCACTATCCAATTTATTTTAGCCCCATAAAAATCAGGTTTGCACCCAAGTGCAATTTGGCACTATATATAAATCTTTTTAGCACTAATTCTATCACTTTCAACATTTTTTATGAAACATATAGGTCCATTGTCGAGATTCATTTTTCATTTCTATAGCTTATTCTTTTTGTCACGAGTCATAAATTTGAGGGAATAAACCCACCTTATTCGAATATGTATGCTATAAAATCTACTACATTTTTAACAAATTTGCAGTTTAACTTAACGTTCTTGACTATATGTATAATTCATTATTAGATAGGGATTTTTATGCGAGTGAAGGTGGCGGGTGAACTTAAATATCAACATAATGAACTCCAATTCAATTTTCGTTTTCTTCTACCCTGTTTTTCGCCGAGTAACGTAACCTCAATGGTTCACACTTCGGATCAATATCGGTTATAATTTTCCGATATATGTAGACCAAAATAATTGAATAGAGTTGAATAAAACATTTTAATAGATTCAGAAAAAAGTTCTTTTATGGAAAAATGAGCTTTTGGCAAATAACTTTCCCATTTGTAAATTACATTCTTGATATTTGTAAATTATTTGCTCCTTTTAAACGATAAGTGTAAATATTTTAACTGAAAGTTACTTTATTAATAGCTTTTTGAAAAATTGAAAATTAAATTGTTTAACTAACTGCGACTTTAATTAGGGAATATTTATTGTAAATATTTATTTGATGACAAAAATCGCATTTTATGAAAAGTTGACCTTTTTTTTTTTTTAAATACTTTCAATTGCCCTTCCAATTAGAAATAAAGTTTTGTATCATTTTATTCATCTGGCTTCTGCTATTACAGAAACAGTGTAAATATATTATCTGTTTCTGATCCGATATGAACCTTTTACTTATGATAATATGAACTTTTCAGAAAGGTTTTACAATTGTCCTAAAAGTATAGGTATGTGTAATCATGTGCTTTTGTAATTAAAATATGAGTGTGAATATTTCATTTCACTCTGATCTAACATAAAAGCTATTTCTTGAAAAATTGAGCTTTCGAAAATAAATTTCACATTATCGTCCTTTGAATTGGAAATCAACTTTTTGTATTTTCAGCTATCTGTTTATTTAAAGACAACAAATAATTATTTCCGAACCAACATTAAAGTTGTTTTATGAAACAATGAGCTTTTTGAAAAAAGTTTCATGTCTGCCATTCAAATTGGAAATTAAATGTTTAACAACCATAATGATTTGCTTCTAAATTTAAAGAGCAAGCGTAGTTATTCTAATTGATTCTGCTGCAACATAAAAGCTGTTTATTAAAAACAGAGCTTTTTGAAAAAAAGTGGACCTTTCCCTTCAAAAATTTATATTTGAAATTTGCGACCATCGTATTATTTAATTAAATCACAAAGTGTTAAAATTACAATTGACTCCATTCAAGCGAAAACTTCATTTATAATAGATAATCTTTTTGTTAAAAAGTTTCACAGTTGTCCCAATTGGAAATTAACACTCGTAATTTAATATTTGCTGAGCATCTCCTTTTGTAATTAAATAACGCGTGTACATTTTTTATTCAAATACGATCCAACATAAATGCTCCTTTATGAAAAAATGAACTTTTTTAAAAAATATATCCAACCCGACAATTAGAATTACACATTTTTCAATATTTGTAATCACTTATCTGGTTCTTTAATTAAAACACGAGTGAAAATATTTTAATTATATCCGATTTCCTTTAAAAGCTACTTTATGAAAAGTAGAGCTTTTTCAAATTAAGTTTCACAATATTGTCATTCAATGTTTGTGATTTTCTATAATGCCTTTATACTTAAAAAACAAATATTTGCTTCTGATCTGATGTAAAACTTCTTTTATGACAAACGGAGCTTTGTGACATAGGTATGTACCAAATTACATATTATGTATACCAAATTTCTATGAATGGGATTGGGATTAGTTTGAGTTAAATTTATATATCATATTATAAAATTTGGGTGATGAATAGCTTCAATAGGGTAGATGTCTTCATTTATGGTTATGAACCATATTCCAGCGTTGCAACTATCTGAAACTTCCAAGTGTTTAGTACACCTCCAAATGGTATCACCCCGGAAACAACAAGATACGAAACATCACACCAAGTTCACCTAAAACAAAGGAATCTGAAGAGAAAAGATAACGAACAGACAACAACCAAAACTACCACCACCGCCACTAGTGTTAATTGATGGAATAAAAAATGATGGTTCTCTTTAAGAAAAAATTAAAACAACTGTTCCCATAGATAAGTTTAAGACCAAACTTATGAATGGAAACAATATCAAAATTAGAAAAAGATGAAACTTATAGTAATTCGAGTAATATGTAGTCAAAAATGTATACCATACATGTAAGCTACTCACTCCGACTAAACGAACATGTCAACGGGAATCCAAAATACTCCACCTTACATGTCTTATGTACCACCAGCATCACTACTTCTCCCTATCTATCAGAAGAGATATGATCCAAAGTGGAACATACTCTTCACGGGTCTAGCTGGTGGTTTGGATGTTCACGATTTCCTATTCCGAATTGAGGCACCGGCAAAAAGGAAACTGATTCCATTACCGATGCTAGATGCCATACTTCCAAAATTTTTAAAAGACAACGCAGAAAAATGGTATATACGTTTAATACGAATAAACTTATTCAAAATTCTACCCAAATTTTCAACCGTGTACTGGGTGTATGTGCGAAAATTCCCGAACGCCAGCTATTTTCAACTCATACAAGCCCTGCTTCAACGGTTTAGTACTAATACTAATCCGAACGCGAAACCCGCATAAAGTCATTCAAATCAAACGCCAAAGGTTTCGAGAACCAGTAGCCGATTATTTGTTGGAATTGGAAAGCCATAACGGCTGACTACTAAACCCATTCTTAGAACCAGAAATGGTTGAAATAATGAGGGAAAACATGGCCCACAATTGCATCAAGTGACATTGATGCTACCCATTTCCTCTGTAGAAGAACTACGTATGGTCTGCCAAAGATACGAGAAGCTGTGAACACGTGCACCTAGACATACGCAATCCAATTTCCCTAGAGTCGCAAATTCCTTGGATACCAATCCAGAGGAGATGATATATCAAACAGCAGCATCTGCAACTACACATTCTTTGGATTAGGCCAAATGACATTATCAGCCCAAATAGAGGCAATGAACAAAACGGTACCATTCTCTCCCCGAAAACCACACATGTTATAGAATTGTCATGGCATAGGTCATCGATATCAGGATTGTCAACTCCTACCTCAACATCTATTCTGCTATCGTTGCGGAAGAGATGGAGTAATCAAACCACAATGTCCAGACTGCCAGAGACAACCGTTAAAAGGACAGCCAGGTCTGAACAATACGAATCCGTTCCGCCCGGTGACTCGAGGACAAACTACAGGGCAAAACACGCTTATAAACGGAATTCTTGGTAGATATTAATGGGGATGACAGGTTGATACCAACACTTTATTCCAAGTTACTCCGAAGTGACCAGTCCAATAACTGACCTATTAAGGAAAAATAAGAGATTTTTCTGGAGCCAAAGGCCAGGAAGCCTTTGAGAAATTAAAGTATTTACTTTCGTCTTCCCCAGTTCTAATTAACCTGGACAACAAACATTTTTCATAAGATGTGAGGCTTGCAGATCGGGAGGGGGTAGCGGCTCGTCCAGAAAGATAGCGATGGCAATGAGCAACCTGGTAACGGTGCTGTTGGTCATACCAACATGTGGTGAATTTTCACGTCGCGCGGTGTAGCATCTTCCGGGATGGGAGATCTTAATTCACCATGCTTAACTACCGCATTTTCAAATTACAAACGTGAGACGATTATTGGGTCACCCACACCAAAAAAGAACTTTCAATTAAACATCTTTGTAAACTTACTGAATTTATTAATTGAATTCACTTGGATTAACAAAAAAAAACTTCCACCGATTTTACCCCAAAAAAAACTTTTACTCTAAACTTAACTAACTTAATATATAAAAAAAATATGTACAATTATGTTATATATATACCCGTTTATTTATTTCTGTATTCGCAGCGTTGCGGATCCGATTATTTCTTTCCGTATCTTCGTTGTTAGTAACAGCTAAGCTGATGACCATTACCAAACTTATGAATGGAAACAATATCAAAATTAGAAAACGATCACTAAGGCTGCGTGCCATACTCACGGTAAATGACATTTTCGGTAAAAAATTTGGTAAATTGAAATACTGTACTAAAAAGTAGGGTAAATAGTACAAAAAAAAGGTAATTGATTGTTGTTGCTGTTTTTTTGACATTATTCAAAGTGATTTCAAATATTGAAATCTAGGTATTTGTTTAACACTTTTACTTACTCGCCACACATTAAAATTATTAATGTTAATTTCTTGTTATTAGTTTCTGCAGCATTTACGGCAATAGCTTGTTGTTGTTCCATCTTAAATTTTTACAATTCAAATTTTGACAACAATAAAAAAAAAAATTATTTGACGTTTATTTTATCACCTATAAACCAGTGAATTTAACCCTTCAAACCTGTATATTTTTCCCGTAAAGCAAATTTTTACTAAGAAAATTACTTCAAATTTGGCACGATAAAAGAGGTAAATTTGTACTAAAATTACAATTTACCGAATTTTTTGATTTACCTTGAGTATGGCACGCAGCCTAAGATGCTAAATGAAGACAAGCTTGCTTGGCATACATATGAGAATAAACAAACTAGGCCTATTCGAGTAATAGTCAAAAATTTATATCATACATGTAAGCCAGTGAAAATAATTAAAGATTTAAATGCAAAAGGTTTAAAAGCAATCGATGCTGCTATTAAACTTAAATTGCGAAGTAAAGAACCGCTAAACATGTTTATGTTAACGTTCAATTCTGAAGAAAATATTGAAAGAATAAGAAGGAAGACACCGAATAAAAAAATATATTAGGCTGTAAAGTTGACATACAACCAATCAGGAGGTCAAAACTCATACCAAAATGTAAAAGGTGTCAATGTTATGAGCACACCTAAGCATATTGCAGCAAAGAACCTTGTTGTATTAAATGTCTTGGGGACACCCTATAAAAGATTGCAATAAGCCGAAAGAAACACCACCAGAATGCGTACTCTGCGGGAAAGATCACCCAGCTATTATAGAGGGTGTAAAGGTAAGGTACCTGGTCTTGAATTGTAAAATATAAAAATATAAACGACAAAAAATTAAAACAGAAATAACTACCACACAAATAGCATCTACCACTACCACACGGGTTAAGCATCTTAGAATATTATGGTGGAATGCCAATGGGTTATAGTAACATCAACAGGAACGGCAGGTGGTTCTAGATACACAAAATATTATAGAATTTGTATTATATCAGAAACCCAGTTTACCTACAGGATTGTATTGCTCGCCAAGACACTCTCTTAAGAAGAATCAATACATAAAATTCTTTAATCATATGGGAAATAGGTTTATAGCCGGAGGTGATTTTAACGCTAAGAACACTTTTTGGATATCGAGACTAACAACTAAAGGAAAAGAGCTGTTGAATACAATTATAGAAAGCAACTGTGAAACGCTATCCACAGGCAAAGCATTATACTAGCCGTCGGATCTAGCTAAAATACCTAATTTAATAGATTTAATAGAAAGTTATGAACTCAGACCACTCACCCATTGTCTTGATAGTCAGTGAAAACGCTATAGAAAAGAAAAAAATTGCCACTTTAAGTAATAAGTTTACGGATTGGGACTATTTTAAGATGCGTTTAATTAGTAAAATACGACTGAACAAGTCCACTGGAAAAAATGAAGAACTGGATGGATGCTGAAACTGAATAATTTGTTGAAGACATTCAACAAGCAACATGGGAAAGTACTCCTGCAATGAAAGCTAGAACTCTAGGACATAACATTAAACAAGAGATCGTCGGGATAAAACAGTAGTAAATAACTTAACTAAACAATTATCAAGAAAAATACAGAAATTTAAAAATAAATCGATCAGTACGTAACTTACAAGTTTGTCCAACAACGGCTCATCTGAACATTCCTTAGGAGGGCAACAAAAACCTTAAAAAGACCTGTAACACAACAGGATTTAAATTAAATGTTAGATGGAAACTGGGCTAAAGGAGATAAAGAAAAAACCGATAGGTTTGCCGATCACTTGATGAGTATATTCAGACCTCTAGATTGTCAATGAGTAGAAAGTTTCGCTGATTTCGATCAGCCAAGATACAGAAGATATCAACATTATTCTTTGAAGTGATAGATGTAATAACCAATAAGCTGAACAGTAGGAAAGCACCGGGTTTTGACTTTATAGCAAGGGGCGTGTTAAAAGAATTGCCAAAAAAGGCAATTATCAAGTTTACCAAATTAAAAAATGCAGCGTGTAAACTTAAATATGTGCCAAGATTATGGATGGTGGCTAAAGTCATTTTAATTCTCAAACCAGGAAAACCTCCACAAGAAGCAAAGTCATACAGACCAATTTGATTATTGCTAGTAATGTCTAAAGTATTTGAAAAGATACTGCTGCAAAGACTCCTACCACTAATTGAAAGAAAAAGGTGTCTACAAAACCACCAAATTGGAAGTGAGCATTCGACAATTGTTCAAGTACATAGGATCACTAATGTCACTGAAAAAGCATTCGGAAGAAAGCAGATCTGACACTTCAGTGTGCTTTTAATTACTAATCTTTAGTTTATTTTTAACTTTACTTTTAAGTTAACCTTTTATCAAAATTTAATAAATTTTAAAAAAATGATTTGCACACTTCAAAATTCAATAAATTGAAGGTTAAAAAATTGAAAAGTTGAAAAATTCTACTTTATAGTTATAATTATCAATTATTATGGTTAAATTTTAAGAGTACAAGTCGGAATTTCAAATAAATGAATTAAACTATATTCATTTATTTGGAATTTGTAATTCCGACTTGTACTCTTAAAATTTAACCATAAAAATCGATAATTATAACTATGTAAATATTGCATTCATAAATGATCGCGAGAACTTTAGAAATATTTCCAAATTTTAAAAAATTAGAATTTTAAGTTTTATTAAAGTTTTTAAATTTGATAATTATGAATTTTATTTCTAAAAGATGTGATTATCATTTTACAAAATATGTAATTCAAATTCTAAAATAAATTGATGTCGAATTGGGATTAAGACAGCGTGAAAAAATGTAGAAGTTATGTTTCGAACGTCAATTAAATTTCTAAATTTGTAAAACCATTGATATATTTGGAAACTATTAAATAATTGGAAAACTCATCAAACCGTTTCTTCTGCAAAATAGTTCAACAAATTCATAAATATTTGTTACATTCTAAAATTGGTATACTAATCAAAAATTTCGACAAGTTCCCAAAGAAGAGAAGAATTGAATATGTAAATTAGCTAATTTTCAATTAGATATCGGAACTCCTAAATACGATACGTATCGTTACACGATTGTACACGATACACGCGACGTTTGAATTTAAAAATTATATAGTTGTCATTTTGGTTTTGTGACATGACACATTGCATTTTTAATAAGAATCAAGTACCTTAATTACGATACAAGGAATTACAATGTAGCTAAGTATTTTTGAAGAGAATTTTTGTACATTTAACTTTAGATGAAAGATTTTATTCAGGTTCCCACCATGTTTCTTCTTAAATAACACAATTTGAGATCTAATTTCGTTGCAGATCATTGATTTTGAATAGGTTTCATAAATCTAGCTTGAGAAATAAGTTAATTAGCAGTACACCAAGGTGATTGGTATTATTTTTTATAATTATAACTCCAATTATCCCCAATTTACAATTTATCGTCTCATAAATGAAAAAAAATAAATGTTTAATATTTAATTTCAAATACATATGTAAGTCAAAATATGTAAATTGAAATTTAATAAAAATATTTAAAATCCTTAATTAAATTTTTGTTAAGATTATGAAAATATTTAAAAAATACAAATACTACATACCCCATAATAAATTTTTTTATTTGAATCCCTTAACTCACGTATAGAAATTCGTTGATAATCGAACAAAATTGGTTCGAATTGAATTATCGGAACTGCGGAATAAAGGAAATTTCGTAACGTAGCAAGTAGTCACAAATACGTAATAGAATTACAAATACGACAACGAATCCGTATAATTTTTATACGAATTCGCATTAAGAAAAAAAATGGGGCTTGGTTTCCAAAACTGGTAAAACTCGGGAAATTCGTCTGTAGTTTGTGAAATTGGAAAGAGTCGGTTAGGTAGTTGTTAGATCTAAGGGCGATCTATTTTTTATACACTTAAGATGAAATCCGGCTTGTTGGATGTACATAAAAGAGATTTTAAAATTGTGTTTAACAATTTTCGATAGTATTTCATTTCCCTATAGAAATTTTTATTTTCAAATGGCAGTGTCAGGAGAAGCTGTTTTGATGTATTGATTTTCAATTCACTGTAACAAGAAGTTCTACGTTCTGCGGTCATGTATCAGATGAAATCTTTTTTTAAATAATCAACAAAATGCTCATATCCTTTATGTATGTAGCTTACATGGTTACACCTCATTAAAACATCGTTCAACCTGGAACAACAACAAAAGCTGCTTTAGTTTAATTTAAAAACCATTAAGCGTCTGCCAAAATCTTTAAAGTTCTCTAAAGTTTTCCTTATTAACTTGTTTTTTTATGGTGTTGCTATATGAACAAAGTTATCCTTAAAATATTTAAATTCAATATTTAAAAATTTTATGCGCTGCTATTAAAAAGTGACCTTCTTGTTAAATATGTTGTGTATATACAAATACACACACAATATTAACAAATCGCTTGATTCTTTTGGGTATGTTAACCAAAAAATAATTTTTTTCGTTCAGATTTTAACGTTTTTACCTTATCTATACTTCAAAGTGTTTTTTTAACCAATCCTCATGAGAAAAATGTTTATCTTAATTTTAACTTTTTTCTGGTTAATATCAGATATTGTTTGTTGTATTTACGCAGAAAAAAGGAGTTGATTGAAACTTAATTGAATTTTTAGTGAACTTTATGTTGGGTTGAACATTGAATCCCTATAAAAACCACTTGAAAAGGTTAAGGGAAACATTTTATTTAAAATCAATAGCGAACTGAAAATTGGGAAAGAATATCAAAATAAAAAATAAAAAAATTATAAAAAATGAAATATGCAAACACACTGTCTCACACTCCACGCAGACATTTAAAATACGAGAAAGACCATTTCCTTGGAAAATCGTGTACCAAAAATTTTAAAAACAAAGAGAAATATTTATTAATCTTATCTTCTGTGGATTTACGGAATATAAAATTGGAAAAATAAATATTTGTTTTGGTCATTTTAATTTCGTTAGAGTTTTTTCTTTGCCATCGTTACATTGTGCTTTTCTAGACTGGTATATTCATATATAGTGACTAAACAAAACAGCAAAAATTTGAATGTACCGAACAAAATTGGTCTGACCAATTTTGATACTCGGAACGAAAATAAAAATTTCCTTTTTCTTGCTATTTATTTTATTCCATGAAATTAATAATAAATTTTAAAATTCTTAAATAAATAAATATAAATATATATATATATATATATATATATATATATATATATATATATATATATATATATATATATATATATTTATATATATATATATATATATATATATATATAATTATATCTATATCTATATATATATATATATATATATATATATATATATATATATATATATATATATAAATATATATATATATATATATATATATATATATATATATATATATATATATTTATATATATATATATATATATATATATATATATATATATATATATATATATATATATATATATATATATATATATATATGAAAATCAGTCAGTAGATTATTATACTTTCTCGGTTGGATACCATGCTTAGCAATAAAAAAAATTTTACAACCTGGATGGTGGAAAGAAAATATCCATTTCAATAACTAACTAAACTGTGTGTGTGTGTGTGTGTGTATGTTTATTATAATTTATATACATTGTACATAATCTTTACCGGTTTTAAGATTAATACTAATTGGTATAAGGATTATAAGGAGAATATAAAAAATAATATTCTACTATGCATAAAAAAATGAGAAAATCAATATTTTAATTAAAAATTTTTATTTATTTCCATGAATGAATGCTATTAAAATATGGCTTAACCAAAAAATAAAGAATATTTGATTTTTAATTTTGATTGTTTTAAATGGCTAAACGTGTAAACTAAATATATTTAGTTATTCGCTTTAACTATACGATATAAAATGAATCTTTTAATCCCTGAACAGTTTACAAATTTGGATGAATCTATCTAAGAATCTTAGTTACTAGCTAATTACAAATATCTGATACTTTCGCAAAAATCAAACACGTGTGTTGTAAGGTTTTTTTTTTGGTTAATGCAAACTTTTTTTCTACGATTTTTTAAAGTTGAGATGTCGTTGTGTTTTTTTGTATTGATATTGCGCTAGTTTCCGAAGGATGGCATGAATCGAAACGGTTGAACCTCAGTCCGAGTTCTTAAATAGTTAATTTTTTTTTTTTCGACAATAATTGCAAACAACCCTGAAAAATAAAGCAATTACAATTAAGCTTCAGTGGTTAGCCGACGCCCTGGCTCAGATTTTGGAGATGGAGATTGGGAGACATCCGGCATTTTCGTTTTGAGATGTGTATATAAACGAAAACCGCATTTATTTCGGGACAGTTTTTTTTGATTGAATTTTGGGAAATGGGCAACCTATCGTTCCCAAGTGAACTATTTGATTTTATTTATTTAAATTATTTTAATAAGTTTATTTAATTAATTGATTTTATTTTTATTTGGTACGGAAATCAGTACTTTGACTCCAAGTGGAATTATAATTATAAATTTTTTTTTGCTTTGTGGATGCTGAGGTGAAGTGACTAGTTTTTTTTTGATATATTAATATTATTAAAGACGATTTTTTTTTTGTGTGCGAACTCACGCTGGAGTGGATTGCGGACTGAGTTAGACCGGTAATCGTGCTATCAAAACAAATAAAATAAATAATCGATATCTTTGTGCTAAATAAATTTTAAGCCGAGTTTTCCGGGATAGAAAAACAAAAAATATACCTCCATGCAAAAAAAAAAAGATCTACATATATATGCGTGTGTGTATGGTTATATGGGTTTAAGTTAAAATTAAATTGATTGGATTGTAGCATATTGTAGCTGCTGATAATTTTTTTTTCTTCTTTTATTTAAAGGGTTTATAGCGGATTGTTGAGTGGATGACCAGGAAACCGGAAATGGAATGAAATTTAATTGTGTTTGATCAATTATAAATAATTTTTTTTTTTAATTAAAAATTTAATAATTATTTAATTTAGCAATTGTGCTTTTTTGTACAATTTTCTTTATTTTTGGCACGCTACAGTGTATATATTCGAACGTGTGTTGCGCCACTCACAGCGTTAGTTAGTATGTACTATATAGGGAGAGATTCAATCAGGTTTTTCTTTGACAAATACCTAAAATTCCGTAAACTTTCATCACATAATATCAAGACGGCTGATGAAACATCGAATAATATTGAGGATTACAGATCACTAACATTTAGTAACAAATCCTTAGTAACTATCAGTTCAAGGTGATACTGTTTTGATTAAATCAAATCATCTGTCAGATCAAAGTATCCGATACATAAAGTATAAATTATCATTTTTCTGAATGTTCTATTGATCATTAGGAAAATATCGATGCTTTATCAATAAATCAGCTATCGTAACGACCAATAATCAATAATTAATAACGATCAATAATCTGTCTGCAAAAGAGGCATGTTTAAATGGGCGGTTGTTCATTCAATTGAGACGCTAAAATATGATATGCATATTATATGTATACCGAGGGAGCAGAAGCAGCTTTCTTTTTTAAATTAAAGAGGGAAATAGGAGATTTACATACATAGATCATTTAAATCTAGAAACCTCAATAAAGCACAAAAAACTGTTCAATTACTGAATTTTAATGGTACTAAATATTATTAAATGTTGTGCGTGCGTTGAGAATCATCACTTTACAGTTTACATTGATTAGAGCTTACGCTAGCATAAAGTGGTCAAGTGGTGAAGCATTGTTTAAGTGGAAGACTAGTAAGATGTAGCCTAAAATTAGGATACAACACCAACAGCCTTAAAAAAATTTAAAATGATAGTAGTTTTTAGAAAGCTTTCCGAAGATTCTTCAATATTCTGCGGGTTTAATTCGATTACACGTCAGAGGAATATACGAGTATATAGCCAATTGGGGAATATGTAAAACAGCGATATCGTCAAATAGAAAGCAGTGACCACAAATGAGGAATGCCGACTCGATTGAAAGGTCATAATAGCTGTCGTTCAATTCTGAGTAAAACTATGATATTAATTATTCTTCACCATCTATAACAAAGTTCGAATTCCTTAACTCTTTCAATAAAGTGTATCGTCTAAAAATATTACTGGGCGTCTTAAGAATGATGTTTTTGTGAGTTTGGAGGGTCCCACACAATCCATTTAGTTATCGGACTAAATTAGATATATTATATGAATAGTGAGAGTGGAACGGCGATACCAAAGGTTCTGTTCTGTTACGGCTGTCGACCTTACCATTATGTTACACTAACCTATATATTACCTTGAACATATTGATAAAGGCTGAGCTACCCAAATAAAGTGCGTAAAGATAATAAAATAAAGTATACAGTATTTCGAGTTAAGCAAAGTGACGTTTTTTTTTAAGGATAGGCTGACGTATTTTTTGAAGGATCTGGCTTTGATACATGTACGACACACATTCAGCTTGCGTTAAATTGCTTGTTAACCATTTACAAAAACTCCAACAAAATAAAAACAACCAACCCTTTTCTTAACAAAAAGATAAAATCCTGAAAACCAACATATTTTTGTCACATTTTCACTTTCAACAATAAATTATACCATCGCCTTAAAAAAATCACATTTCAGAGTCAACATAAATCTTAAAAAAAAAAAAAACCGAAAGGCACAAAAAAAATACCTTTATGCTCAACAGTCAACACCATAAAGCATATACTCGCATATACATAAAAAAAACTATAAATGCCTTTTTTATGTTTATTTAAAAGTTTTTAATGTTATTACGACATACATATGTATAGCTATATACCGAGACTCTATATATCTACAGAACAGAGAGAGCGACGATCGAATTTAGAAAAAAAACACAATAAAAATCAAGACGAAAAATGCCGTAATTTATTATTTTGGTTTTCTGATTTAAATTTAAAGAGGGTTAACCAATGATTTTCTTTAAATTTTCTATTATTTAGTTAAACTTTTTTACTTTTTGTTTGTTAGTTTGTCGATTTTAATAAATCTTTATTTCGTTTCTTATCCAGACACAACGAACAGAAAAACAGCAAGCATTCAAATTTTTTTTTTTTTTTTTTTTTGAATTAAGAGGAAAATCGTTTCTAGTGATTGGGAAAGGCATAGAGTGAAAAAATATATTGTATGTAAAAAAAAAATCAAAAAAAAAAATCGAATAAATATCTCAAAGGTTCAATTTTTCCGATATTTTAACATTTTTATTTATAATGAAAAAGTTACACTTTAGTGATTTTTGAATATGAATTGAAGATAATGATGTGATAGAATGACAATTTCATTTTGATTTGGGATCAGTTTTACACATCATTATTATTAATTTTTTGTTTGTGTTCGTTTATTCATTCCAATATCACAAAAATTTGTGTACATACATATTCGTATATACTATCATATAAACACAAAAAACATGCTCATGTGGCCTTGCATAATACATATACCCGACGAAACATAAAAGCTTTGCAATAATGGGTTTATTACACACGTACGTATGTAAACATGCAGCAACAAAATACGCGACGCTTTTTAAATAAATTCTATATTTTAACATTTTCCATTTTCTTTATTATTTATATACGTATTGATCCCAAAGTGACATGATTAAAGCTTTTAAACCATTTCTACAATGTTGGTCTTTCATTCTCTAAATATTTAATTATATCATGACTTTTCAAATCTTCAGCAAAAGGGCTGGTTTATACTTGAAAATAAATTATAGTTAGTTTACTCAGTCATTATAAGTCTATAGTATTTTGATTTATAAAGCAAAGATTTATTTAAAGGTTTCTCTTACTTTAGTATGTCCATACTATTGAACAATTCGGTTTTATTACAATAAATTAATGTATTTCAAATGCTAACATACGGGTTGTCGTATTTATTTCATCTTTATGTAGGGTTTTGTATATTTTCGCAACACAATTATGTAGATAAATGGGGCGTCATTCACCTTGCTTTGGAATTCGCAATTCTACTATTAAATTTGGAACAGAATTTTTTGTTCAAATGCAACGGTTTTACATCTACCACATAACTATAATATAAATATATATATATATATATGTACATACGTAAATATATCAGCAAATTATATGTTCTAATTAAATTCACGTATTCGATATTTCTGGTTTACCGTATTTTCTATCATTGCAGTATTTAAAGCTCACAAACGCAATAACAACGCAGCGTATTTTCAAAGCGCTTATAACATCTCAATTTCTAGAAATTATAATCATATTCGCCTTTTAATGCAGCATCTGACATCAACTAAAATATTTTCGAACTAGGACGAAAGAAAGTTACACGAAAATATAATGAGCCAAAAAGATCCTAAACCCGAGTTAAAAATTACAATTTACCATAAAAGTTAAAAAATTGTTACTACATATAAGGAATAAAAACTATAAATTCATAAAACTAAAATTTAAAGTTTTATTTAAATAAAAATAAGCAGTAATAGTAATTTTAATATTGTTTTTATTATTTTTATAAATTAGGTAAAGTAAATTGAATTAATAAACGAAAACAAATTCAATATTTAGCACCAAAAACTATCATGCACTGATGCAGGAGAATGTTTTTTTTAAATTATTATTTATAAATTATACACATCTATCATGACTTCCGGTGGAGTGGAAATTGTATCTCCACTTTGAAATTCGTATTATAAGTTCCGGTGTATTATTATTATTTTCGAAATTATTTCTACTGCAATTTATGACACCATATGTTTTCGGTGGGGTTTTAACTGATGCAAATCAAATTTGTTCTCTCCAAAAATTACAAAGAAGAAATGGTGGAATATTGTTTTTTAGTAATGTTTATGTTTATTATTAAAATATAATTCATAGTTTTAAATATATGCTGTAATACCCTATCTGATTGTAATTCTATCGATAAATGTGCCTAAATGTTTTGATAGAAAGATTTTATAATCAGATAGCTGGCGCACTACAATGAAAGAGAAAAACTAATTATCGGAGGAGTTTTTAATGTAAAACATACTCATTGGGGATTAAGACTAGTTACATCTAGATGCAAAGAACTTCTCGCAGCAGTCACAGAATTTAGATGTAATTGACATTCAACCGACAGTCAATAATTAACATACGATCTAATTGCTTAGTTTCTAACAAGGAATTTTTTTTTTTTTAGACTGCCAATGACTTAAGTCCTGAATCTTTCTTTATACGAACCTAACAAGAAGTCTCCTTAACCTATGTTAAATACTAATGCAATGATAATAATTAATTAATTTAAATGTTTGTTAGCTTAAATATTTAGTTAAATTAAATTTATAAATACATTAGATTTAGTGGATCAACTCTACGAAGCCGTCTATATTTCGGCTGCCTTAACAGTTCCCTTGTTAAATCATTTGGATGTCTTTCCAGTTTAAAAAGGTACTTCAAACTGTGCTTGTACCATAATTTTGCCCGATTTGATCCCTAGGTATACCACGGAGCATTTGTAAAACAGCAAAGAATATTTGATTGCATTCGTTGCAAAAGATCTATATGTATTTGATGCGGTTGTACAGCGTCATACCTAAATTTCATATAATCCTCCTATTCAGGCAATACATTTTTGAAAATCTTATGTTTATTTGGTTGCGCTTTGATTCAATGTGCTTTCTCAATGTGCGACAAAACAATATCAAAAGAATGCAATTCTATATTAAGGAATAGATACACAGATTGGGAAAGATTCAAAAAAGAGCTAAGAAAATGAACAAAGCTTAATATACCTATAAAACCGAAGGAACAACTTGATGGTGGAATTGAATAATTCATAGCCGACATTCAACAGTCGGTATGGAATAATATGCGAGATAAAAAACAAGAGAAAAATAGGTGCCAACTACCCGAAAGAAATTAGGGATCTTGTTACAGACAAAAGAAGAGAAAGGAAGAAATGGCAGCATACCGGGATACCCGCGGATAAAAATAAACTGAATAATCGAACTCGCTGTACTCAGAAAAGAAACACCGGATATTAAAAAAGATACATTCAACTCCTATCTACCATCATTGACGTACGAAATACAAACTGAGTAGTCAATGTGGAAAACAACAAAACAAATAAGAAGACTGATGAAGCAGATACGTTTATAAGAATAAGGTAAACAAAAAGCAAAAGCTGGACATCTAGAAAATACCTATCAGCCAAACGAGTAAGGAACCAAAGAAATAAAAGAAAATATTAACCCAAGAAAACCACTCGGTTAGAAATTAACTAACCTAACAAACGCTGCTTTCAGAAACATATATGTACCAAATATATAGGAGGTTATTATAATACTTGAGCCAGGAAAATCAACCAACGAATAACACCTCACAGACAAATATCTCTATTACCAGCCTTGTTAAAATTATTCGAAAGAGTCCTACTAAAACGAATGAAACCAATAATTGAGTGTGACAAACTAATCTTCACACACCAATTTGGATTCCGGTAAAGCCACTCGAAGTTCATAGAATCACAGAGATCATAGAAGCACTTGAAGCAAAGATGATCTACTCGGCAGCTTTCCTGGATGTGGTACATATATATACAAGCCTTTGATACAAACTGGCACGACAGACTACTATTCAAATTATAGAAAGTATTACCGCCAACTTTTAGAATCATATATTACACAAAGACACTTTCTTGTTAAACAAGAAAATGGAAAACACAATGGCCTAACAAAAAAATATCAGTCCAATTGTGGTCACAGCCAATTTCATTAAAATCATTCCATAAACTGCCCACTTCTTACGAAATTCGTACTTTTCAGACTTTTTCACATAAATATAGATATGGAATATTCAAGTTAAAAATCAGTTTTGTGGCAAAAAAATGGAGAATACAATGGCCAAAAAATGGCCAACATAAAAACGAAAATGTTTTTCTAATGTTTCTACGAAATTCTAATGGTTGACAGACTAAAATTCGAAAATTTATTTCATGTTCAAGTGTTATTTAAACAATCAGTTGTTTTGTTCCAAATTCTTTAAAAGAAAACGAACCATATTTAGTGTTGCATATCACAAAAATTTCGATCGTTTCTGGAAAATTATTGAAGATCGAAAAAATATGTCTAATTTATATACAGAACATATAGACGGACCACATTATGCACAAAAGATTATAAAACTTGTTTATTTTAAATTTTTGAAACTGTTCGACGTATCTAAATATTTCCTGTTGATTTATTACTTAATTTAGAAAATTCTTTTCGCAGATTTATAGAAATCAGCATTTTAAAAATAGAATTAAAAGATGACCATTTTAAAGATAAAACAAATGTTTAATCGATTTTAAAAATTTTAATTGAATTTAAGTTGGATAGTATATACTATATATACAAGTGCTTATTGTAAGTATTTTCGTTTAATAATCTAGCCTACCTCAAAATGGTCAAACAAAATAAGAATTGACTTATTATTGAATTTAAGATTGGGGTACTTTTGAGACTTAAAATCAAACTATTGATTCATTCTCCTAACATCTGAGTTAGTAAGTAAAGTCTAATGGGTAGAACCCATTAATTTTCTAATGTTAACTTTATTTCGCCTGAATTTATGTTTGAAGACCCACTTTACCATTATGACATGATTTTACAATTTCTGTTTCATTATTTTCCTTACTAGCTGTACCAACCTTCTTATTAAAACTAAGGTGTAGAATAGTTTAATTAGTATTATATACAAGCGGGATATAATCTATTAATATATCATCTAAATTAATGTGCTTAAATTTATATTTAGGACGTTTTTAAAAAATATTTTTGTATTGTGTTTATTTTTCTTTATATTTCAAATTTTCAACATTGTTATGTGTATGTAATTCACAAATGTTACGGGATCAGAAAAAATATGAGATTCTTTGATAATATTTAAAGGTTGTATACGGGTATTAAAATATTGGATTACATTAATATAATGACGTAAGACGATGTATCTAATATGTTTGTAGTACAGGATTAACCATAATTCCAAGGTGACAACAACAAGAACAGCAGTAACAACAAAAAGATATATAATTTTATGAATCAAAATATCTCTTTTGTGTATATCCTAACTAAATATTGTGTTGGATGTGATGATGTCAATGTTACGGAGAGAAATAAAAATTCTCATGTAATAATAAAACCAAATCTCTGTACAAAAGTAGATGATCCTGAACCTGAATGTAAACATATAATGTATTATAACAAAAAAGCAAAAAAAAATATTCGGCTTACCTATAAACTGGAACATTATTTTTATACCAAACAACAAGTAAAACTTCATCACTTTCCAAATTAGATGATAAATCACATTTTATTTGTGCTGTACCATTTACTAAAACTTTTTGTATTTCACCATCTGAAAATAGACGACCAACAGAAAATATTTTATTTAGTATACAAATTATTATTATTTTTTTTGTGTTATTTAATAAATTTAATATTTCTTTTATTTTTATTATTATTTTTGGTTACAACCAGAGAAAAAGGTCCGAAAATTATATTTCTTGCCACAACCATATATACCTTTTAGCATACGCTACCGTATCGTATAATATGTATACTTATATCTATGTATATATATATACATATATGTATATATACATATATATATATATATAAGGTGGGCAACATATTGCCAGATTTAATCAACCCATAAAATTGATAAGAAATCCATCACGTAAAATATATACAATAATTTAATATTTTATTCCATAAATACATACATATATACATATGTTTGTATGTATATAAATATATGTACATATAAATTATTTCTATAATAAAATTCAATTAATATTTTCAAAATGAGTACGTTCACATCTGAATGCTGATAAGATCGAATCAAGACGATGTACTAAAAACCGGAGATAAGTGACGTTAAAATAAAAGGATTAAAATTCTATGTACGAGTACATACGTATACGATACAATAAGACAAAAAAAAAATTAATAAAAACTGATATTAGATAACAAAAAAAGAAAAAATGTTTCCAAGTAGTATTTATACGGGTCTAGTATTTCTACGCTTAAATATGACTGAGTACACATAATTTTGTGGGTTTTTGAGTGCTGTGTAATGAATAATAAATTTATTTATATAGCCATAATTTTATGGTTTTTAATTATGGAAAATAATAAATCTATTAGAGACGTTTGTTTATATATACATATGTATGTATACGAAAATAATTGTATTGCTCCTTTTTATAATCATTTGTTTGGATATAAGTGCGTGGGTTTTGTTGGTGTGGTTTACGATTGTTGTATGTTGACCTAAGACTGGGGTTTTATTAAATAAATAAATCAATTTTATAACTTTTATACAACATATTGCTTAAATCCTTCTAGAACTTGTTAATTTGGGCGATGGTAGCCTATTAATTCATATACAGGCTCCTTCGTATTCTTATTTTATTTTGCCATAAACTGTTATATTTTTTCATGTCCAAGTTCCAAATGTCTTTTTTTACAAGCACAATTTATTACAAATGTTTTGTGGTCACCAAACTCAAAAACACTATAAACATTCTTGATATTTACTACTGTGCGGAAGGCTCATAAATGTTCTGTTAACTTAAATGTTTATATGATATATAAAAATCGTATTTATGTCAGAAACCGAAGTTAGTTCAATTTTACAAATTAAAATGGACACACTACATTCTATTTATGTGTAATGATGTTGCTTATACGAATAGCTAGAACCTCGTTCCTTATTGTGATATCATATCGTTCAGACGTACATATAATAATTACATAGTCAAGAGTAAAAAATAAATACAATTACAATAATGGTTCAGGTCAATATGCAGTAATTAACCGGTCATGTATATACTGTTTTGATTTCATTGTAATCGTTAAATATTATAATTAAACTTTAAAACAAATTAAAATAATTAGATATTAAAAACGTAAAGGTTACTTGAGATGTAACAACTGTGATGGACTATTTCACTCTGGATGTCAGAAGTTATTTGTTGCCAACTTAGTAACGGCAGCGTCGACTTCTACTTGGTTGTGTTGAAGAAGAAAATCGTGTTATTGGTAAACAATTACCTGAATTTCATAAAAATAATGGTGATGTTATTAATAATGACAACTCAATCATAATAACTGGATTACTAGTTTCTTCTAATTTATCTGGTCAAAATGAGTGTTTATTAAAATTATTGTATTTGTTGAGTGCAGTAAAATCACAATAGCTAATCTCAATAATAAATTACTCGATTGAAAAAAAATAAAGAAGAAAACTATCAACCCTACTCATTTGGGACTATCTGACGGATGTAAAGTTTTCTTACGCGAATTAATTCCGAGATCTAAAATGGGGCTGTTCAATGAGTGCCATAAATTTAAATTTGACACCAAATGGAAATACTGCTTGTATAGAAATTTGAATAAATTGTATTTTAAGCCGATTAACGTTAATAATTATTATGATTTGGATAAGCTTAAGTTAAGTGTCAATAAAGTAACAAAAAGTTTTTCTTAGATTGATGTATAATTCAAATGTAATGTTTGATAGCAAATTTCATATTCATTTTGTACAATACAATATTAGAAGTTTGAGGTGTAATTTGGACGAGTTTAGGTGCCAGTTGGATATTTTTGAATACAAACCACGCATGACAACATAGCGGGTTTTAATTTTATTGCGGATTGCAATTGTTAAAGTAAAAATGCTGGCGTAACAGCATACATTCATCATTCATTAAATGCACATCCGGAGTGTTTAAAATTGCAAAGTGCCGATGGTATTAAAATAATTTTTAACATCAATAATGTCAATATAACAGTTTTCAGCTTTTATAAATTGCATGCTTTTTTATCCGATCTTTTTATGAGTGAATTAGCTATATGCCTGGCTGGACTTAATTATGATGTGTTGATAGTATAGGGTGATATCAATGATGATTTAAGATCTGGATCCTCTTTTGCAACTGAATTCAATCGCTTATAGATCAACCTACAAAGAGTATCAAATAATAGCGCTACTATTATGAACCATATATTTTTGAGAATTAAGCCTACGTTGGAAATTTCCTATTCACAGTTTGTTAAAGATTTACTTATTACGGATCATTGTGCCATTTTTTATGCCTCGGGGAAATATTGTTAAAAACGAGTTAATATGCAAGAAAAGAGCCATTTGTCCACATAATGCCGGGAAAATATTGTCATCTAATACAGTCTGCAATATTAAAAACAAAAATTTTCCTAAACTTGTGTGTAGTTTAAATAGAAAAATTTGGGTTGTTGTGTTTCACTGCAATGATCCAACTACTGCTTACGATCTACTTCTTACAAAGATTTCAAATTTTGTCTCGTCATGTACTGAATTGTATGTATGTAATCGTACGTTTCCTAGAATAAATTAAATAGTTGGTTGGACAGTAAAGTTTTAAATTTAATTAAATTAAAAAATGTTTTAGATTTGAAAGTTAAAAAACATCTGCAAAATATCGGATTCAGGGCTAAATTAAAAGTTGGATTTAATAGTAGTAAATTCGTTTATTTCAAAAAGTAATGGAAAATAATTAATGTCGTTACAGGTAATTCTCAAAATAAAAAGTATACCTATATTGAGTGAGACTGGCATTATATCAAATGACAGCAAAGCAGTTGCTGACATTTTCAATTCAGTTTTTGTTGAAATTTCCGATAAAATTAAAGAAAACCATATTTTGAAATGTTCATATAGTCTCTGTGAGGAAAATAAATTTTTATTTTCTAATAAATTTGAAAGTAAAAGTTTGATTTTAACTATTACATTATATTATGTAGTTCATTAAAATCAACAAATTCTTGCGGTATAGATGGCATATCAAGTTTATGCATTAAAAGAAAAGCTCTCTATATTATTGAACGTGTCTCGTTTATTTTCAATTTATGTTTCTGAAGTGGAATATTTCCTAATAGTTTAAAGAAATCTATTATTATATTGTACCTCTTTATAAATAAGATGATCCAACCACTAAAACCAATTGTCGACCTAAGAGCCAATTATTTGTTTTCTCAAAGATTTTTGACAAGGTAATTAAATTAAGAGTATTAAGCTTTCTTAATGATACAAAACTTTTTAACAATTCACAGTTTCATAACATCAATAAATAAAGCAGATGTTTATAAAACATCTGCTTTATTTATTGATGTTATGAAAACTTTCGACACTGTTCATCATAAAATTCTTCTTAAAAAATTGTATCGTGCTGGTTGCTCTTAATTTTTTAAAATCATATTTAGAAATTCAGCGTCAAGTACCTAAAGTTGGTGATGTTTTTAATCAATTGCGTCTGGTGTGCGACAGGGTTCTGTGGTTCAATTTTATTTTTAATTAGTTACATCGACATTCTTAAGCTTTTCGAGATGTTTGAGAAAATGGTTGATGGACATTTTTGACGAGGAATCTTGGTTCTAGTTGTATATTGGCTCAGTCGGTATCCAAATTGACCTCAACAGTTTTTTATATTTTTTTTTAATGATCTTATATTTTATATTGATTGGTTCATGTTTTTACTTTTTGTGTAACTTTATGCGTTTATAGCTTTTAAAAATTTTTACTTTTTATTTTGATTATAATAGTATTGAGTTTCTTTTATAACTTTTTATTTTATTCTAAACTGTTCATTCCGCATAGTAGTTAAAAAATTAGTTATTTGCATTTACATATTAGACACCATAAAGAAAATTATATGTAGATATAGAAACGTGATATGACGAAGACGATGATTCTTCGATGGTTTTGTTTTTTTTAAACGATATTACGAATAGAATATTTATAGAAATAGTTTTTTAGTATCAAAAACTGCTTATAAGAGAAGTAAATAACAACCTAACCAAAATTATCAGTTTTCCAGTTTACATTCTTCATAACACAAATATGAATTGTATTTGCATAGAAGATATCATGAAATCTAAATCAAAAATTAAATAAAAATATACATAAATATGTATGTATCAATTGAAAAATTATGTAATTTAATAATTATATTACATTATTACATAAAATTATGTTTGATACCAATTCCTATTGCCACAGTATCGACCCATCATGAAGTACTTCGCTTGTCCGTTTCTAGATTTGTTGATTAATTAAAGCTATACCCGTGGTAATTAAAACATTTCTCGTCTCATTTCTGATATTAATTTATGAGTCAAACTACATGACCATGAGCAAACTATCTCCTTCTTGCTTTTTGCAGTAATTCTGAAACAATTCTGTAGATCATAATGGCAATAGACTGCCGTATAGACTCGAATAAAATTATTATTCACTCAATTAAACTATTTAACTAATGTAGCACAATGTTATAAGTGCTACTTACATTAAATAAACATAATTTAATTGAAAAAAACCATTTTCCCGCCAAAATATGTACATAAAACCAGCCAACCAAACACAATTACTGAATAATTTCCCTTTGTTAAAATTACAAAGCGATTCGTGGTAAGAATCTACAATACGGGAAATTTGTTGGTTTATAGAATGGAATTATATTTTATTTTATAATTTTCAATGTATTAAAGAAAGCCAAAAGAAAATTCGAACTTAAATTTTTCCACTTTTTTAAAATGTTTATGTTAAGAAAATACAGAAGGTATACATACAGTTAAAAGTTCAAAATTTCAACAATACATAAGTAGTTTATTTTTAATTATCTTTAAGTGCATTTACAGAATTACAACGATGAATTACCATTTTAAGTTTATCATTTACAGATTTTTTATATATTTAAGAGGATTAATTACAAGAATTTCCATGATGGAAGGTTCTAAAAAATTTAATGTTAAAATTTACAATGTAAGTTCTAAGAATTCATCATTATTCAGAAGGGCAGTGTTTGGATTCTGAATATTATCTAAATTATTGCATATGTCAGTCTTTCTCTAACTATTTTCATGTAATCTGATGATCTGGTCTATCTATGTCCATATGTATAACATAAAGCTATCAAATCAATATATTTAGTTGATTTGTTATTTTATAATTTATATACGAATTTAACAAATTTTATAATATATTTAAAAACGTACTTGAGTTTTTAGAATTTATTGAATTTTAAATAAACAATTATTTAATTACCATTTTTATTATTTATTTATTTGCATATTTTGTAATTTATAAAACAATAAAGATGTAAAAATATGGAATTATGGTAACTTTGCTAAATAGTTTACAATTATTTATAGCTGCAAATTTAAAATTTATTTTACAAGTTTAAAATTTCTTCATTATTGATTTACAGATTTTCAAATTCGATTTTTCTATTATAATATTACGATTTTTAAAACTAAAACTTTTTTAAAGTTTTATTAATTTATTTAAAATGTTTATTTTATGAAGTAAACATTTTTTATTTTAAAGTCATATATTAATTTTAACATTTTCAGAAGTTTTAAAATATATAGAATTTAAGAATTTTAAATTAAGGGAAGCTTCATAAATTGTAAAAACTTTGAAAATGTTTAGTTTTAATTAAAGTGATATAAAGTAATATACCAAAGGTATATACCAAATTTTAAAGTTTATAGAATTTAATTTGATTTTACAATTTATAGAAAGACAAGATTATTTCAAGATTATTTCAAATTTAAATATTTTAATTATTTCTGGATTTTAAATAATTTATTATCATATTTTGAAAATAATTTTATGTACGCTGGTTTGCAATAAAATAATAAGACACTGGTAGGTTATCCTTTATTTATAAATGTATTAAATGTGTCTCCAAGTGCTTCCAAAAAGTAATCATTCAGCAAAAAATTACTCATCCACCTCAAAATTTTCGAGAAATCAATATTTGGGATATAGCAATATAGCCCTGGGAAGATCACACGATGTGGGTTTTCAATGCAATTTTGTTGTTTTACAGTACATAATATATCTCTGAGTTCTCATAAAAATATTAATTCTAATAAATGTCAAGCCTTCGGCGTGTGCTACTGACATAGTGATATAATCCACGAGAGTAATAATATAAAGCCTATCGAAAAAAAAAATTTGCAATCTGCGATTAATTTTATTGACGCACATTTAATTTCGTCGAAAATAAAACTTATTTTCAGAAAATGTAAATTTTTTATTCAACGACGCCCATTGTTCAAAATGAATAAGGATATTAAATTGAATTGAATACCATTGAGAACATAGAACAAAAGTTAAGTATTTATGAATGTTATTAGTGCAATATAAATTTAAATTTTATAAACAAAGTATGATAGTCATCATCAGTGATTACAAAAATTTTACAAATTGAGATTTTAACAGAAATGGCCGTGTATTCATATGTCGTCAAACTTAAAAAGTTAAAACCAATAATAACGTATAAAATTATGAAATTTTGTGTTTCCACGAGTAGCCAGGTTTTCTAGAAAATGTGATAAATTGTAAATGGGAAACAAGCTCGTTTACATATTATCAAAGCTAAATGCAAAATTCACATAAATTAATATTTGCGCGCGATTAAAAAATATGTTATTCAAATTAATATAAAATCAAATAAACACAAATAAAAAATAATTACTGTTTCCCTAATAAGTGTTATTCTAATATAAATCAATACGCCTAGTGAAATTGACAGGTAAATACTGTGTTGATTATTCATTTTATCTCCAAGAAATATAACTTTAACGAATTTTATTAATTAGACACATATTACTGCTATACCAAGAAGAAAGCTAGTTACTCATTAACAAAAAGGTACCTTATTAACGTTTTTATAAGAAATTTTTTTCCACACATGCTTCAACCACTCTAGTAGTGAACCACAAATTTAGAAAGATGACGAACTTTATGAAATATTATCGACATCTCTTCGTTTTTTTAATTACAAATATTTTATGATATATTAAAATATAAAATTTATAATCGTTGGACTTTTGTACATTACTTATAAAAGTTATAACTCATTTGGCCAAAGATAATATTTTACTTGAAATTAAATTTAAAAATACGCAAACAATTCAAAAATAACATCGTATATTAAAGAAATTAAATATTAAATATTAAAATAAAAAATGTAGATGTATTTGCCGTTGTAGCTGATCTCTGTATTGAGAAAATAAGCCACTTTAGTATTTTTTGCCCCACGTACAAATATAAGCATTTTTGTTGAATGAATTACCTGTTGATAAAAGTGATAAGCTAAACAAACTCCGATACGTTAGTCGCCCACGGCAGCTACTTCCCACCATTCGAGTTACGAGTATACAACAATATCTCTACGTCCCCAACAAAATCAGTTGCAGAAAAAATTGATAAATAATGTTAATGAATTTTTGAACAACGTAAGAAACGAATCACATTACGAATCTGTGCGTAATTTAACGCCACGTAAAGAAAGCTTTAAGTAATATTTTAATGTACTGCAATTTGATAATTATTATTATTGTATTTTGAGTAATTTACAAAAATTCATTGAGTCAAAATTAATTATTTTCGTATGATTTTTTTCACGTACGTATATTTTTACGTCATATTTAACAATGTGTTGGCGTTACGATATCGACATCAATTTTAAATTTTTTAATTTCAATTAATTTTTTTATAGTCTTCCTATGCTAGTTATTCACGTTTGTTGAGTATTTTATAATTTTTGACAAAAGTGTTATATTTTTTATTGATTTTTATTTTCCGTTTTGTGTTATAATTTGCGCCAGCCATTGATGTATATTGGTTTAGACGTTTTTAAAGAGGTGATTTTGATCAAAAGCATATTTGGATGAGTATAATACACAAACGCTAACAGAATTATCTAATCTAAGGCATTGAATGTGAAATCTGAAATGACAGTGAGTAAACGTTTACACGCCATAGGAAAGATACAGAAAGAAGTGAATCGGTCACTTTATGAATTGATAGACAGAGAGAGATGTTAGAAGGCATAAGTTTATGAGCGAAATGTTGCAAAAAAAGGCATAACATGAAATCATAAATTGGGAAACGAACCGTAAAGATACCGCCGAACTGGCTTAATTACAGTGGCTCTAGGGTACCATATTCCAGAATAAATGCCGCATGTACATCCGAAATATTCGGAATAAATAAATGAGAACACCCTATTAGTTGAAGTTGTTTGTAATGTAATACCTTTTTGATGTTATCTAATTAAAAAAATGTGTGACGAACATATTATGTAATTATATTATTTGTGCTTTAAACCGATTTTTGACCCAGTTTGGTAATTGTGTGCGTTCTATTATAGCTTGAATTGTATTTAAATTTGAAAATGATGACTAGAAAAACAAAAATGTGGTGCAATTAAAATATACGTTTGATAGTAAAGGCAAACATTTTAATTAATTTTGGCCATAATAGTATTAGGGCAAGAGAAAACGCTTTTTATCCAGGATATTCATTGCCTTTAACGAACCGATAGAAGAAACCTCTTCCTTTCTGTTGCAGACGTCGGAGACGCAATTGCATGTTGAATATTTTACATTCAATAAAATATTATTGACGTTTTGACACTAATAATATTTTGAAAAATGGTGCTCCTTGCTCTTTTAAAAGAATTTTTTTACTTTTTATTTGAGATATTTTTCGAATTAGTGTAACTACGAGATACGTTATATTTATGTTATGTATGTATAAGATATAATTAATAACATATATGTGTATAACAAATTTTTTTAACTGTTAATGTACCAAATGTTAACCCATTTGTTGGATAAAAATAAATTAAATAAATTCTAATGGTGGTTTTGTAATATTACAAAAGTATTAAAAACAATTTTGCATTTTAATCTCCATAAGTAAATTAAAAAATGTAAGTTTTATTAGGATAGTTACAAATAGAAAACAGTTTAACCATCGTTAGTCGATATGATGTAAAGAAATCTAGATTTTCCCAGGGATACTGCAAAAACAGGATACTTCAAGGTAGAAATTAAATAACGATTGGAAGGAGATAAACCTTTTTACTATTAATTCTTGTATAAATATAGTCTAGAGTGGGAATAGTTTTCGTGTATTGTTTCAAGGATTCTTTGAGACCAAAAATGAAATGGATGCTAGTAAAATTGTTTACAATAAATTTAATCATTTATATTTTTGAAGAAGGTTAGAAAATTCAGAAAGTACTACTCTAATTGGCAATGATTCGTTCAAATGTGTTCAAAGTAGATGGATATTTTTTAAAATCTATTGCGTGTTCAATGAAGGAAATGGCCAGAATCCAAAAAACAACTTTGAACCTAAATAAATAATAAGAATTGCAAAAAAAAAACTGTTCCACACCGCTTTTTATATAAATAAACATAAATTCCTACCTACTATTCCTGGAGGGTGGTCACAAACAGTTGTAACGTCACTATTTCGGCTTTACTGGTTTGTCCAGCTCTGATATTTTTTTCTAATGGTTGTTGTTATTCTTGAACTGGTTCTGAACCGAAAAATTGAGAGATTATTGTTTTTTTTGCTGTTGTTGGTTGTTGAAACAATAAGATAAAAAGAGTGATTTTTGGTTAATGATGCACAGTCAAATTTTTGGTTTTAAAGAGTGATCGCTACCGTGAAATATCGAAAAAATTCAAATATCGTGTACAGACCATTTAATGGGATAGCGTAAAAATAAACGTTATGCTTGTACCTAAATATTTAGACCATTTGTGTTGTTGAAATTAAATTAGGAACATTTATGTTAGTTAAAAATTAGAGTAATATGTCCTAATTGTATCTATAAAATAACTTATTCTAATTAAATTAAATATACATATCGTAAAATAATAAGGGGGATGATCAAAACTGTTATATCGATCAGCTGTGCGTTTTTGATCTCCAATATAAAATAATTTATTTAATAATAGTTCTAGACGGGTTACAGCAGTGTGGCTGGTGTTAAAACAAAGGTGTAGTGTCATAATTTAAAATGTTAAATAAGAAATTTAATTATATGGGTGAAATACCAGCGAAATAAGTGAAATAAAAGAGAAAAACATCACCAACAAAATATACATTATACACAATTGCGTATATCAGCAGAGACGCAAACCATCATATTCACCACCATATTTTATTGGACGAAAAATATATGGACTGCAATACCAACCTAATGGAAAGAAATGGTAAAGAAGACGAATAGGAATACGTCAAACGTAATGGAGTTATGTCAAGTTAGTAATTTATATTACTAATTTTTCAGGATATTTATACCTGTTTGTCAAGTAGCTTGAAATACTATAGGGGAGATTGCTGCGGATTTCCATAGTAAACTCGCGTGACTTCATGTTATCGACAAAAATTAATAAAGTTATATCCTGCAGAATGCGCATCAAACTTTTATTAACAAGAATTTTTACGTTACCAAATCTGCAAATCTGGTTTCCCTTATGGTATTATTGAAGTGGTATTTTGTATAGAAGTGGTAGTGGAAGTGGAAGTTGTATAGGTGGATGTAGCCGTCCGAATGGGCATAAATCCAATGGGCTATTCGACTATGTTAATCCCTTCTTCGGTTTTTTGACCAAGTGACTCACTAGAGTCCGATTCATCAAGTGCATAGATTTCATTGGCCGCTTACCTTAGTTCAGTACGTAGCGGCTGCAATGTATCCCATTCTATATGAGGTTTACCAAATTAACTTAAATCCTGCCTTAGTGAGTCATTCCAGGTGTAACAGGGGTGTCCAACTTTTTGGGACCGGCAATGAAGGAGGAAGCTGCTCTAAGAAGGTGGGTGGGATTCATATGATGGATGTGTCCCCAATAATTAATTCGGTATACCTTGATTCTTTTGGTAATAGTCTTACCATGTAAGATTTCCTTGATTTTATTTGAGCGAGGATGGTAAAGACAGAACTCGAGTAGTTTCTTTAGAAAAAAAACTCGTATTTCTTTATCCGGCGCACTATCGCAAGGAAAGGTGTCCATTTTAGAATTTTGGATTTTTCTAAAGCATTTGACTCGGTTAATCATTGTATATTATTGAGTAAATTAAAAGCACAATTCAGTCTCTCTACTTCTGCACTAGAACTGTTAAAATCGTATCTTTGGAATAGAAAACAAATTATAAGACTAAACAATATGTATTCTGGTGAAAAAATATATAACTCTGGTATACCCCAAGGGTCTATTTTAGGCCCTATTATGTTTTCGCTTTTGATTAATGACATATGCGTGTATAATAATGTCAACTATCACATATTTGCGGATGACCTACAAATCTATGATGCTGAATATTTTCTAAATTTTGATAGCTTGCAAAGGTTTGCGAAGCTGTCTGTAAACCATATGTCAATACAGGGAAAATAACGGAGTAGTACATAGAGATAACCGCCTCATAGGGTACTTGATTTCTATGAATGAATCTCTGCATATGATGAGTTATTCCGAGCGCCTGATGACACCGAGTACGAATGGTGAGAGGCCGACTTAAATTGGAGGCTAAATAAGTACCCAAATATCGCATCGTATCAACACGGTTGAAAGTGACACCAGACAACACTATGCTGGGCGGTGGTACAAATGAAGCTGACGGATATCGGATCAAAGCGGTGCATTTATGGGGGTTTAATTCTAAGCCTGCTAATTTTAAGGCACTTAGTAATTCATCCAGAATGGGTTCTAATGCTCTGATGTCTCGTGCGATGAGTATATAATTATTAAATATTTAAACAGTACATAATATATTAAAAAATAAATAATTATTAAATATTTAAAATATATATTATTCTCATATATAAATTAAATTAAATTAAATTAAATTAATTAATTTAATGTCTGACGAATCGGCACAAGCAACTATCGTCATGATCAAAGCATGGTGCCAAGATGGGATAATATAGTAAGTTTTGTTAAATTAACTGTTAAGTTAGGTTAGATATCAAAACAAAATATTCCCATTTATGGATACGCGGAAAAATGTGTTCCAATTAGAAGTTTACAGTGACAAGACACAAATAGTATCAATCGATATCGGTATCTAGATGCTGCATAGATGGCTTGAATTAGGCTTATTTGGTAAATAATATACATTTTTATGTTATTTTATTTCTTATTAAGTAATTAATAATTATATTTAGTTTAGGGGATGATTTCTAATTGGAGTACCATATTTTACGACTATTAACACATCTTATTTTAGTGTCTGTAACATAAAAAGGTTGAAATTTTATTATTAATAAATGTATTAATATGAATATATGTATGTATATATGTTCTTAAATAAATTATGTATTACATTATAAAATTGTAGTAATATGGAGATTAAATATTTAACATGGTTTGCTGAAATAATTTATTTAAAACGGAAGAAGTGTTTCAAGAAACTTAAACCATCCGATGAACATGGAGGCGTCATTATATATAGTTATAATGAGTGATATCGATGTGCGGAGCAAATGCTAGAGGGAGCATTTGCTACTAATGTGTACCATTTGCTTGGAAGAAATAGTATGGCCATACAAGTAACATTTTAAGTTATTTTACGTACATATGTACGAGTATTTATTTTATCTTACACATACATACATACATATTTCTTATATCTTTTATATGTGCTATATATTCTTATATTTCTTTCTTTGTGGGCTAATTATGGCTATTATTGTTTATTATATTTATTGTATATTTTTTTTAATTAATTTTATTTCATCTAGTAATACACTTAGTTTATATGGGCAAAATGAATTTAAATTTATACAAGTTATATTAGTTAAATCATATATTATGTTTATTTATGAAGCAGATATATTTCAGAGTATCAATTGAGGTAGGGACATCCTGCTTAAATCCTAGTCGAACATTCCAAATCAAATAAAGTCCTACCTATCTATTCCTGAATTTTTATTGAGTTAAATACTAAAATATAAATAATATATAAATTAAATAATATTTTTTGGGTTATAAATAATGTTTTTATTTATTTTGATGAAATATATTATATAACTGATATAAATTCATTTTAAAATATTTATTCTTAAAGTAATCAGTTATTTGTACAATAGTTAAACATATCAGCCCGGGAAACAGAAAAGGTTTTAGTTAAACTGAACGGGGCGGATTCATTGGTACTCTAGCTTAAGGGATTCCCATTTGGTAAAATTTTATTTTACTTACTTAAAATTTTAATTTTTAACAGATATTTTTTGCAATCCTAATTTAAAAGGCGCTAATTTAATTGAAAAATTCACAAAAACACTTTTTTTAAATGAGACAATTGCATTACTTATTTTCAATCGATGCGAAAAATGTAATTCTGCACCCTACGAATTTAGTATAAAATATCATTATAAATTATATAATATGTACCATACAAAGTTCTTAAAATATGTATGTCGATAGCAGATATTAAATGACTTACCAAAATTTTACACACTCTGCGATTATATATGGCCACCACACCGAAAATTATGTTATGCGATATAAGCATGTTTCCATTACTGCGAAACGAAATATTCAAATTTTAAACTATGTATGAAAAAAAAAACGAAATTAACCTTCCCTAAAATGTACTTTCGGGACAAACGGCTTTTTATGTATATATATATATATATATATACGTATGCACATATTTATAAACTTTATGAATTTTAAAATGAGACTTGGTTGCATAAAATTGCTATACATCAAATAAAAATTGAAGAAGTTTTTTTTTATTTTCAGTTACAACAAATTTTCCATTTGTTCGTGAACACATATAGTGTTATATACCAAAATATATTCAACTTAACTTTGGCAAATTTACATAAATTCTACATAAAATTTATCACACTTAAAACAAAAGTATATGCATGTACAGTGCATATATCATATCGCAATATAATATTAGAATAAAACGAAGATAAAAACGTGAAAATATGAAAATGAATTTTTTTTCGTACCGTAGTTATATGCAAATGGTACTCATGTAAAACTGATTTCAATATTTTTATGCTATATACCAGCAAAAAAATTTCCTATTAGCTAAATTCCAATTCATTTTTACAATTGGTTTTCCTTTTTGATACTTGTTTCCATTGTAACCGGTACGCCTGTTATACTATATATGAATGTGTACAAAATAATGCCAAAATATAATGGTAATAGTAATAGTATAGTAATAATCATAATACTAAAATCTATATCAACACAAAAATGTAGAATTTTCAAAGTCATTTTCTTGTTTAGTTGACTTCTCCATCTTTTGAAAAATGATTACATTTCGTATCCTACCGAATTGTACACATATACATACATATATATTTATATATATATATGGATATATATATATATATATATATATATATATATATATATATATATACATATATATATATATATATATATATATATATATATATATATATATATATATATATATATATATAAATATATATATTTATATATAATGAAGAGCAAAGGAAACTTGGAAAATAAGAATAACCGTCTTACGAAAATAAAAGAGCAAAAATACTGAACATTTTTTTGTATTTAGGTTATGGAACGAAAAAAAAAGGAAAATGGGTTGATTTGTACATGAAAACCAGACAAATATTTTTGTTAAATACGTATAAAATTCCAGTTTCGATTTTTCTGCTGTTCGCGTCTCTATAATATTTTGCCTGTGTCCTACTTTTTGTTTTAGTGATTTTTTACACAAAGATAGTGAACATGATAAGTAATAATCTAGCGTTATTTTTCGAGAATGTCATTTTAAGATGAACATTTATTTAATTAATGAATTCCAACATAATTTTGTTGGGTCCAACAAAACAAAAAATACTTAATTCACTTATGATGGTTATTATATTATAGGTTTTGAAATATTAATGGAACTGATGTCAGTAATGTGAAGTGCATTAAGATAAATTCCGTATTTTTCGACATATACGCTCTTAATCGTATATACATACATCTACTTTAAACATAATCATAATCGCACATGTCTATTTCTTATTAAAATTTTCATTGTCGAAATTGTGTCACGTGGATTACAGTGCACTGTATCGAAACGTGCAACTCTGTGTATATTTTGGGATGAACACAATGTAATTGTTAATTCTCAGAATGCGAACAATTAATATGAGAAAACTACACCATATACATAATGTACATACATACATATGTATATGTATGTTGATGATAAATTGAAAGCATTTCTAATTAATAATGATCTACTTCATGCGTAATAATAAATTACAATCATTTGTTATTTAATGGTTCGAGGCTGTAATTTTGAGCAAACAATATGTCTTTCTCGTGTAACATCTACCATATGTTCTCCAAAACTGGTTTCCATAGTTCAAGGTGTAATATAATAATTTTAAATTTTGCTTATAAATTACGAGTATTAACATCTTTTAATGTTCAGAACTTATTAATTTTGAGAAATATTTCAAAAAATGTTAAAATACCAGTCAATAATAGTAATTTACCATTTTTAAGAACTCCAGTTTGCTGGAATTCTAAAAATATTCGTTTAAAAAAAAAATTACTTCAATTTTTAATTTTGTATGAACATTTAAAGCCTCCATATGTTGTGCGATACTTTTAGACAAGCTTTACCTAATGGTATCAAAAAATGTCTATTATATGAAAAAGTCTATGCAAAACAAGACAGCTTTTATTATTTTATTACATAAAATATATTGTGACTTTCTAAAAAATATTCAGCCGTCCAAAAACTAGCCGTTTCGTAAACAAATTTCCCATCCAAATTAAAACAATTTCAATAAAAGCAAAAAACAAAATAAAATTTTCTCTTATTGTGTCATCATATCAATTTTGTTTCTTTTTTTTGTTGGTGTATCTTGGTGAAATATGTCAAAGCATTGTCATAATAATAAATGGACATCAATTTAATAAAAAATAATAAATAGAATTATTTTTATATATTTAATGGTAAGTTTAATGTTTTAATGTATTGTTAACTCAGTATGTTCAAAAATTAATTGTTTTTCATTTTTTTCAGAAAATAATATATTCAAGTCAATGGAAGTAGTCAGTGTGGCTGGATAGACTCGCAACCAATATTGGCATTTTTCGGCAGCAGCAAGTGTGAAATTTCGATAATGCTTTGGTAAATCAGTCTTAAATGTCAAAGACCACCGACTAACGTGTAGTATTCAAATTATTAATTGTTAAATATTATTTAATTTTAATGAATTTTGTTTTGTTTCTTATTGATACAAAAATTAATTGAATCAATGAATGAATTGACTACAATTTTTTGTAGCCAAGTGGAAAATGCAAATTGTTTATTTGTTTAATAATAATACATAACATATTGAATAACAAATTTAAATAAAATGAATTTATTTCATTTTATGACATTAAAAAATTGAGCAAAACCTTCTAAATTCTATAAAGGCTAATGCCATCCTGTGCTGCAGCATTTTTTAACAGTCGAAAACGTAAACATTTGACTTGAGAAATGAGAGTTTCATATACGTACGTACATAATGTAATTTGTTCTTTATGTTTGTTTATTCTTTATGAAGGTCAAAAAATTAAGAACATTTAGAACAAAATTAAAAAGTGATTTTATTCAATTTATAAAATAATTGTAGGCAGTCAACAATGTTGAATACAAGTTCCAGTAGATTTGGAACCCCTTGGGGTACAACATTTGTTCGTTGGTATTGATTTCGTATTTTGATTTTGGATAACATTTTCATATTCAAAAGGGAACAGCGTTCCTCTTTCTCGTAATCTTCTGTGAACTGTTACGGTTTGCGTAGTCATACTCTGCGCTCGCTGATTTCTGTTCCACAAACCATAAATAAAATGGATATCGGCTAGTTCTTTGAATGTGTAGCGTGGCATTTTATTATTTCTGATTTAAAACGCGCATATAAAATATATTTTAACAGGTTAACAAACCTTTGCAAATGCAACAGCCAACTACTAAATTTATTACTTTTAACAACTTCAATTTTTTTGCAACAAGTACAACATTGAAATGATAATCGTATCTCAAGAACTATGCGTGATTAAATAAAAAAACAGTGAAACAATCTTTTTGCCAAATTGTTAAATTTAAATTTGAAATAAAAAACAAAAAACATTAAATGATTTTTGTTTTAATTTTTCGCTCAAATTTTATAATTCCACCAATGTTTTCTTTATGGAAAATTCTATGCATAATACTCCTACTTTCAGGGAAGAAGGAAGAACTCTGTGGCAAGTGGTAACAGACGATTTTTTTTCAAAACTGCCAATTAAAACATGTTTTAGTATTTGTGATATAAATTGATAATAAAAAGGAGTATGAAATAGGGGCAAAGTATTTTTGGACAGTGAACAATTTAAATATTGGTAGTTTTGTTTAGTTTGGATATATTTATTTTAATTTCTGTAAATCACATGAATTCAAATCACATATATATTTAAATAAATTTCATATATATTTACATACTTAATAAACATTATCACATTTAATAATATTAATACTAAAAATTGTTTTAAATAAAATAAATAATATAATAATATGCAAAGTAAAATTAATTATGTTTTTGTTTCAATTGTACATTTCGGAATTAAATCATTAGAACAATTTTTTTGTAGGCCTGTCCTGCTGAGTTTTCTTTTAAGAAATTTTTTGTCAACAAAATGCCGGTCAGCATTAGTTTTATTTAGATTGATTTGAGAGAATCTCACAACATTTGCTATTGTAACCGATACCGTTAAACCTCCCCTTTAAATGTTTAAATAACAGTATACGTAAAATTTTAGACAGTCCTAACAAAAATCAAAGTCTTCTTCTGGCGTCAGTTTATGCATGGTGAGGAAAAAGCGAATTTTCAGTTAGTAAATTAATATTTTTCACATTCACGAAGTTTTGAGTTTTTTGATTAATTCTAATTAATAATTTTGATTGATTAATTCGCCGAACGCAAGCGAATTTTTATATTTCTTACTATTTCGAAAAAGCAGTATATCACATCAAATTAAAATTTGGTTAACAGTAGCCTCGAAGGGTAACCATCTTGCTTGGGACGGATGTAGCATTTTTCAGGGACTTATTTTAATAGAATTTGTAAATCTTTAAAGAGCTCCATGCGTTTGGGGCCGTTTTGAATAAAATTATAAACATCTCACGTGCAAGATTCATCATTCTTGGGTAAAACATTACAGGCATGGTTTGCGCGTGGTTTAGAATAATGTAAAATAATTTTATGCATGGTTTAAAATAACTAAATTTGGGCAGTCCTGTATTAACAATATAGGTAGAGAACTATTAAAGGCGGTCATCACTTTGACGCCATCAGCTGCCAAACAACCATTTTCTTTTTATAGTCAAAATAATTTTCGTTGAAGTAAGTAATAATTTTATATAAATCGATTCAGGATTACAAACTTCATCTTTTAACAAAACGAAAAAAATTGTGTTCCTTTCATTAATAATTGATACCAAACTTAATAATTTAAATACGCCAATCCGCTTGATTCGTCAATGCATAACGAAAAAAAATAATCATATATTAAGCCACACAGCCACAGTCCTATTTGAGAATCTCCTAACACATTTTTAATAACAGTCGTTGTTTTTATCCTCGCTCACGCAAATTTATTAATGAATTTGGAATATGGAAATGCATCACTTAAAAGAGGTACCAAATGATCCATTGTTATAAGTGAAACATTATGTTCAACGTAAAATGCGCTGAGCTGCATTTTAGCCATCGCAACTTCATTCCGGATCCGGCGGATCCATGACGACACTCATGAAAAAGCCAATCATTCTTGGGTTTGACTTTGACTATACCTAAAATCCGTTGAGCGGCAATTAGCTTCCTCAATGCTATCGCTGATCTTGGTATCGTTTCTTTTGATCTTCATTTATCAGACCTTCACAGTCGAAACGTTCTATACGTTTCGCTGTGTTTCCAGACTTGTATGAAAACTTCCATCGAATAGGTTTGCAACGACCAAATGATGATCGCTGCCTACGTATTTAGTTGCTGACCGGTAAGCTCTCACATCCTGCATAACACAAGCCCGCCCTTTTGAAATTAACAAGTGGTCAATTTGGCTGCAGGAAGTTTTGCGAGGATGGATCCATGATTCTAAATGTAATATAATGTGCTCGCTACTCTAAGGTCGTGAGCAATTGCAAAGTACATCATTCTCTCACCATTATCGATCGCAGTTTCGTGTCGGGAGTACGGACCTATGTTTTACAAGCCGGCCTGATTTCTGCCAGCTTCAGCATTAAAGTTCTCAATTACCATTCTAACATCGTATTAGTTATTGATCCCATCAGATCGTTCAAGTCATTGTAAATCCATTGGGTCGTCAGCCCAGCGATCCAACCGTTTAGTCGCTTCCTACGAAAAGTAAAGGATACTGTGGTGGTATATATTCGAGTAAAACATGTTCGTGCAATTTTGGTTAACGAGACAGGTGAGTACCCTCCGACCATAGGAGCCAATGAGGACAGAGGAGTGTTGATATACTGAAGAGATATTTTTGACATCTTCCCTATCCCTATTTTTGCTACTAGTAGCGTTTTCACTTTGCGTTGTTTCTTTAAATTTTCAACAAACATAATAAGATTTTCGGTATCCATCGACCATAGACACATCGTTTATTTCTAAATATTTATCCATTACGTTTCGTTAATTACCTTGAAAACAAACGGTGCAACGAATAAAGAAACAACACATTTTGAATCTTTAACTTACTTTATAAACTGTTTATCAGCAACAATGTTTAATATCTTTTTTTCAATGTTTTTCCATAAACGTTATTCATTAAGACTTTTGTTTTTAATCACCTCAAACTCGCAATGAGAACACATTGAACATACCAGATTTCTAATCATAAATTTAATTTAAAAATTCTTTTATTTTATAAAATATGTATATTTATATTATTAATTTAAAATGCATTCAATTATTCATAATAATTTGTTTTAAAAAATTAATAGAAACATTTAATCACATTCGAATTTCGTCAGCTCTTAGCTAATACCATTATACCAATAACAACAAATTTGGGCTATATATTTTAAACAATGAATTTATAAAAGATCTCACAAATTTCCCAACAAACATTAAACAATTAATTCAACAGAATTAACAATTTTTTACTTTACTTGTATGAAACCATGAAGTGAAATTAAGTTCCCCCTATTCAAAATTGAAAATCTGAAAATCTGTTGATAATAAAGAAAATCTGGTAGGTATTGAATAAAATCTGGTTTTGTTTTTAATATTTTCATGACAAAATACCTGTAAAAACAGAAAAATCAGTCAATCTGGCAGCACTACAATGTGCCTTTAATGTTATAGAAAAATAATTGAGTTATCTTAATTTTTAGAAAAGTTATTGGCATTTACATGATTCAAGGTATTATGCCGTGCAAAAAATTTTGAAAGGCAATTTAAATGGGATACGATTCGGTTCGGGGAACAATAAGTGGACTGGACATTTTTCATTATATTGACCCAGCTACATGCCCTGCTTTTTTGAACTCGTCAAATTGAAATACCCTATGTATAATATGACTTAAAATATAATAAGTACATGCCTTTGACGTTCGTGTCAAGATGACGAGTGTAGTACTCGTGCTTCTTTTTTAATATTTTTCAAATTTTGATTTATAAATATTTTATAATGGATTATGTTTATTGAAAACAAAATGTCGCGAGTTATTCAAAAGCATATAAAACATACGTAGGATGGTGGTCACATGGAAGACTATAGTCTACATGTTTAATATGTATACTCGTAAACGAATAATATATAATTGTGAATACAGGTTAAATTTAATTTTTCATGGATATTTTATAATATTCAAGCAGTTAGAAATAATTTGATCAAAAATTGGCTAGAATATGAATATGACTTTAGGGGGAGGATTTCATATGTAATTTTTCAAAATTTATTGAACACTTACAGACCATCCTGTACAAATTGTATTTATTGCCTCAATTATTTTCATTATTATTAAAAACTAAAACATATTTTCCGTTGATTTCATAATTATTGATTAAATTACAAGCTCGTGACTTTGATTAATTTAATATAACTTCCAATAAATATTTAGTTTTTTTGTTATATTCGATGTACTCATTTTCATCAAGACAAAATTTATCGAAAATGTAATAGCACAGCAACAAAAGGCGAACGAACAAAAAGAAAATCAAATTTAACATCCTTTCTTAAGTTATGTATATACATATATACAGCAAGGTAGTATAATAATATAGGTATGCTTTTTTTCCTAAATAGGTAATAACCTTAAATTAGAATATTAGAAAAATTTAAGACATCATTAATTTTATTTTTATTTTGGTTTTTAATTTTAATGAAATAAAATCTAATGTCTATAATAAATTAGTATAATTTTTGCTTTTTATATTAAATTTGTATTTTATGTATGAAATTTGATTAAAAATATATTTATGTGTTTGTATATATAATGTACGATACATTAAAAAAAGGGTGGCAATTACGATATATCATTTTGTTTGGATAACAACAAACAATAATTATTTTTATGGAGAGTTTTTCTAAAAATTTTATGCTGTTTCGACTTAATTTGGGGTCAATCGTTAATCATGTTACAAATACATGATGTTGGTTTATTAAAAATGTATTAAATATTCATGAGTTGTTGACCATAATTTTGGCTTTTGTACAATGTACATAAAGATATTAAATTATGTGTGAATTGGTACCACTGTTCATTTTTGTGGAAGAACAGTAAAAATATTAAACTAATGGCTAAATTAAGCCTAGGGCAATATTTAATGTGATGTCCGCGTGACTCAATATGATTAATGTTATAAGTAATAATTTCACTATACCTATAGGTAGTTTCAGTGGCGTGAAAACAATCCTATCATGAGACTAAATTGAATAGAAATTTGTATAGTGCCGCTTATTGTTTATATATACGTAGCTAACGTTTAAATATCGAGGCGGCCGGCCAATTTCGATCAACTAAATATTAAACAGATGGCTAGATGTTTCCATATGTAAAAATACCGCAATTATATGCGATCTAATTGACATGTTCTATAGTCAGCGTAATAAATGTCAGGTTATGATTTCGGTTATAGTGTAAACGCCAATATACATAAAAAAATTGTATCATCTGTTTTCGATGTTGGTCGATGTTGCCCAATAAAAATCATCGAATTGTCGCAATGTTATTACGAAAACGAAATAAGGAACGAGAAAATCATTAGACAAATTTTAGTAACATTCTGTTGCGAAATTTTTTTTAAATCCAATTTCAAGAATACATTTACAGTAATACTTTGTTCAATAGTAGGGCCCCTGGTAGATACGTTTTGAACAATAAAAAATTGCTTTTGGATTCGTGCTACAATGAAGAACAATTACTTAGAAACTATTGTCCAGAGTTTCAGAAGCTTTTAACGTGTAGATAATTGTACATAATGTGTCAACGGAATTTATAATGCCGTTTTAAAATATTCATCAAGAAACTTAAATCTCTTTTATGCATCAACCCGGATATTAAGAGGCAACTTGGTAGCAACCTAAAATTGATGATGGATTTGCAATCGTTACGCTCTTGCCAGTCAGGCTAGAATTCCTGGTTTTAACCCTAATAAAAGTTTTTGGAAACCATATTCTTGCAGATACTAATCTAATTTAAAGTGGCGATACAAGTCTTAATCAAAACAAAATTTGTCGAATGTTCTTGAAGTACTGAAGCTTATTTAAATCACGTGCGCCATAAAAAAATCTCTCTTGACTGATGACAAGATGTTGAAGACGTTTTCCGAATTCTTCTAAAATAAAAAATAGTTCGTGGATTTTTCTGAACATACCCAAGTTTGTATGATTGTATAATAATTAAATTGTTTGAACTATGTAGAATATGAAGTCTTGCCGATTGTTTAATCTGGCCAATCTCGACGTAACATATTATTTATAGAAAAATATTTGCGTTTTACAACATTTTTGTTATAAATATTAGAATAATAGTAATAAACATAGTTGCGTAATAATACCTCGATTGAACCGTGGAGTTTTGAGGGTTTTGAGGGTAGCTTATTTGTGGCCAGGAACTAATAACACAACGAAATTTTAATAATTGGTGTGAATCAGAAGAAATAGTTCCTAACTGGACATGTGTATTTGGTTTAATATAGTTTCTCGTAATATAGTTACTCGAAGCTGTGCGACTTAATGTTGAACGATTTCAACGTTATAATAAACGGAAGTTCAATTAGGCTTCAAAATTGAGGCATGGACAGGCATCTGCAGTCGCAGATTACTACATTTTACTTCTTTAGTTCGAGATTTCACCACTCGCAATCTGTGTGAAGCAATTTAAAAAATATATACTTTTCCATGTATCCCTTATCCTGTATGTTCTTGAAGCAGAGTTTGTGATTTGTAAGACTGGGCAACCAAAACCACTACGTTTACTAAATTGAAATATCTCAGCTTATAGCCTGTACTAATCCAGTGATCATATTATACTGCATATATAATCAAAGGAAGATGATGTTCATATCATTTATAAAGCGGATCTTCTACCATTGACCAATTATTGACACGAAGAATACATTTGAAGGCAGTTTGTTAGACCCTAGTTATTAGACCCTAGTATTGAAATTCTGATAAGCATTAAACTTGTGTTAGTGGTGCTGGTTCATAAAAAAGTTACGAATGTGATGCGAAAAAATATTTTTGGATCGAAGCATAAACAATTAGCTGTGTCTGAGGGCACCTTTGCTTATCATACATTAAGTCATATAGCTATAGTTTTCGGTTATCAATTTTGTCCTATGCATCAAATAACAACAAAATAAAACATTTTGAAATAACTGAAATAACTCAAATACACACTAAAATAAAACATATTTCAGCTTTGAAACTGGGTTTGAAGTAAAATTTTAAGTTTGAAGCTTGTCAAGGTGAAACTTCAGAGTTATTGTCGACACATATTAAGAAAACGATTACTTTATTCAATTTAGGTGCAACATTTCTTGCCTTATCTGCAGCGAACTCAAAGACACACTTTGGAGGGCTGTATAAAATAGGTAAAAATAACGTACATACATAATAGATTAATGAGGCTTATAAATAAAAATATAATCGAAATTGGTTGCAATGTTATCCAACACGAACAATACTTCGTCGAATTTTGTGAGTATTGATGTGGAAGTCATAATCCCACCAATTTATCTATTTCTGCATAAGCTGCCAGGAAACTGACATAACATAAAAGGCTTTTAGGATTTTCGAAAGTCATATGGTTGTCACTTTTGAGTGCCAGTGATTGAACGCCTTATTGAACTGTTTGAACATTTAAGATTGTATTTTCCCAGATATGAGCGAATTCATTCCGTCTACTATAAATGGAAAACTTAACAAACTTGAAGAAGGAAGCCCAGGAGCTCAGATAAAATTTAAAAATGAAATTAAATCTTTTTATTCTTTCAAATTCTTGATGGAACATTTTAAGGAGTTGGATTTTTATCGGTGCGTATTATTAGATCAAAATGAACTGAATTGACAGCATATTACTGAATCAGTTAAATATATGGAAACCCTTCACAAGTTATCGGAGGCGACGATGAACTTATCGACAATATAAGATTGGTGAACACATAGTACCGAGGGAAAAATAAGGGAATGAACACAAAATAACTTAGGTGAAATTAAAGCGATGGCTGGAAGTGTATAATTCTTCGGGAAATGGTGGAACCTGCTATGTGTTTACACATTTGATGTTCAGTGTATAGGTGTTTGAAATAACTTAACCTTTCAGAAAAAATATCCTCTAGCACACGAAAAAAGGTAATGTTTCTATTACATTGTTTTCGATTTTTAGAATTCTGGTCACCTTAGTATTATTCGATATTGCCTACGAATTGCTTGCTATAAATGTTGCACTACTGCCATAAGGAAAAGGAATTTAAAAATGGGTATTGGAAAATGTTGTTCAATGCATCCTTCGAATGTTCCATTTTTGATATTTGAAAAGTTTTCTTATTTAGTCCGTTGTTCTACAATTGCGCGAGCCGCAGAAAAAAACTGCTTTGGACTTGCAAATTTCGATTCAAGGTTGATTTGAATTTTTTAACGGACATGATAACGGACATCAGCTGACTTGAACGCATACTGTTGAACAACATACATAGAGGGTTTCAATTTCAAATTGAACCATTGAAAGTTCAATCGAAACTTTGTCAAAAACAATCAAAACATTTTCCCCTCTTATTGTGGTCTTATGAGGTAAGTCATAGTAGAGGTAAATCATCAAATTCCAAAATTGTTTCAACTCTGGATCATAGTGATGAATCCACGTTTCATCACCGATGACTATTTTGTTTATAAAATTAACCGGATCGCCTTCACTCATTCCTAAAATTACCTTAGAAGTTTCCACTCGATATTTTTTTCGTCGGTCCATAGCCAACATTCTGGGAATCCATCTTGCTGTAACTTTTAACAGCTAAAGATGATTGTGTAAAATTGTGCTAACAGTACCAATAGATATATTTAATATTATACTTAATTTTGAAATGGTGATCCGCCTGTCTTCCAATATAAGATTCTCGGTTAAAATGACCATTTTGTGAGTAACAACATCTGCCGGTCTTCCGCTGTGGGAGTCATCTATCAGCGACTCTATACCCATTTCGTTATTATTTTACAAGACGGACTAGATTCTTTGTAAGCATTTTTCATTCTTCTTTGGATATCCTTAGATGTATTATTTTCCTTTACAAGGCATTTAATCAAAACACGATGTTCAATCTTTACCATATTTTTAAATTTTCAAAATAAGTGTATAAGTGTCACTCACAGAAACGAAATGAAACAATTGATTTGTTTAATAAAAAAAACAAAATAAAAAATGTTTAATATCGTTAATTCATTTAAATTTACCGACCTTTTTGAACTCCCCAATATCGTCAAAATAAAGTCAATGAAGCCAAGAGAAGAAAATGTTAACATCCGAAATTATTCAACATGGTCGTGTATGGACCCGATCAAGTGTATCTAATTATACTCCAACGAAGACAAGAATTTACACCGAAATAAAGAGCCCAAGCATGTGGTTACGTCCACCCTAGTATATATTTTTAGTGACTGTTAAACCTGCCATCTCTAGCATATCTGAAGTGTCTAAACGGGAGCTATAGAAGTTGTATATAATATATTAGTTATCACTTTATCAGTTTAACCAGAGGAAATTGCACAATAATGAATTGGATTGATAGTAGAGTATGAGAGATCATTCAAAAAGAGTTGAAGACTAACTAGGCTTATAAAAATGAAACAAAAATAATTCAATCAACCTATTCTTCCTATCTTTGTTGTGGGGACACAATACTTATTGCGTATTCTGTTACCACTAAACCAAAGAGTAAAGAAAAGAGATAGCGTGTAATAATCAGCAATTAGAGTTCTATTTGAAGTTTTGGTTTAATTATTGCATTCTTTTTAGAATAGATTTACTTAGGCATATTTCACACGAGTTTAACATCACATAGATGTTCACCATAACCTACTCGATCGACGCAATTTGTGGATTGGTACGGATTCAGTTTTCTATTGATGCTTGTTTTATTTTGATGCTGTGTCTATTGATGCTTGTTAAGGCATGGTTTAATGGTTCGTTCGCCTTCACAGCAAATACTTTAAGCAAATATATTACCCACTTTTAAATCTCGTGGCGAGGTGAGTTATTTTCTGGTAAAAAAATTCGAATGCCAAAACACATCAAATATTTACCAAAGAACGGCTTGTATAGCATTATGCGTAATTCAAAACCCCTACAATTTTTATGGACTAGTAACACACAGAAGAAATAAATAGAAGTAAACTATATTTTTTCAGTTTTTTAATGAAAATGAAATTTATTTTCTAAATGTTTAATTAAGACAAAAAGTTATGGTTTTTCTGTACATTTCTGCATGATCACCAAATTCGTTGATTTTCATCTAGATATAAAAGGTGATTACCATTATGTTATTGTCAGTTTATCATTGTTCCTTTCAGCCAGTATACTCGCTGAGATTTTATTTCATGCACAATGTCGGGGATCTTCATCAAATCTCTGATCTCGATATTGTACAGAACTCGGTATGTACCATCTATCTCGCGTTTTGGCCCGTAAATCACACGCATGACTCTTCTCTCAAATGTTTCACATCCAAACATAACAACTGGCCTGATCAACGCTTTGTAAAGCTTCAGCTTCACGGCACTTGATAAGTGTTTAAGTTTTAGCAGTGGCCTTAGAGGATACAAAGAAACACTGCCAGCTGCCAGCCGCACTTTAATATCTTCACCCACACTGTTATCGTGAGTGATAAGAGTATCCAAATATTTGAATCTCCTCACTCCCTCAAACGTGTGGTGGCCACTACTAAAATCTGGTGTGCCATTGTCCCTAAAACCAGAGATCAAGTATTTCGTTTTGGACTCAAGCGGATCAAGTATTTCTTTCACTCCGTTGCTATTAAATCCAATCACGCATATGTCATCTGCATATGCAAGCACTTGATTGGACTGGCGATATAAGATGTTACGCTGAGGTGTTTCAGTTTTAGGAAAGATGTACTCCAACAGGAGATTAAAGAGTATCGGGGACAGAGCATCTCCCTGCCGAACACCTTATTGCAAGTTTCTACTTTACTAATTTGAATTCTATAGTAAGTCGTAGATTTAGCTTCGTCGTGTGCTATATGTATAAAAGCACAATAAATAAATATGCGAGAGTCACAATTATAAACAATGCGTCGCAACGATGCTGAAAAGACTGCAAACCTGCTAGTCACTTTATCGATTTACTCGAAAGTGGTTGTCCAACTATTTTCTTCGATGGTATTTAGAAACGTGAGGCGCTTTTTCAAATGCAACGCAATCTAGAAAATGAAATAAATTGAAATAAGTTGGTTTCGAAACAGCCTAAGACTTCCAGCCAATTCTGCAATACATGAATTAGGATTCTTTAATACAATACCATAGGCAGCATTTGAATAATGTTGTATCATTTTATCATCTTGGTTACTCTGCAGTCTAGAAAAAGTATTTAAGCTTATGTTTTATTTGTGGTTTAATACTATTTTTAGCTGTTTTTCAAGCACTAGATAATAATTTAACACCTACAAGCTAAAAAATGTTATTCAATTTTAATTTTTCTTCAAAAAGGCGTTAATTTAAAATTTTATTTTAGAAGTAGGTATCATGTAGGCGTTTAATGTTCATGGAGTGAAAAGAAGCTACCCAATATTTATTTCGATTTATTTATAGCAACACTCCGTACCTCTATACTCCAGAGGAACAGTGGAAACACTATATCCAAGTTTCTCAAAAATAAACTAAAGAATTTGTTGTAAATATTCTAAAAGAGTTTAACTGAAACTTTAATATGAACTCATTAATGCCGTTAGCTCGAATTTAGAGATATACTTTAATTTTAGATTGAAGGATGCGGCAAAGTATTTGCAGAGGTATTCGTTTTAATATAATATTAATGGTAGTTCAAATGTATTAAGCACAAACTCATTAATTTTATATAATATGTATGGTCATTAAAGTAAATGTTTTATGGTAAATTGTTTCAAATTTAATGTTGCCATTGGCTAAACTAACTGAAAAATTATGCCCGATGATTTTACGGAAATGATGTACTTTGCAACAGCACGCATCGCCTAGAAGGGTAAGTTCTAAAAGACTTTTTTGATTACTGGCAGGTCAGAAAAATATAGAAAACATCTATTGTAAGTGCCGTTAGCACTAGTGGTTTAGTGAAAAACACCTGGTTTTATTCAAATTCTAAAAAACGTGTTGATTGAAAAAAAAAACAGTTTTATTCCGCTTAAAATGTGAATCTAAACGTGATACTTTTACAATAAATGTAAATTTTGACAGGCAAGGTTTTTTTTAAGAATCCTTTGAATTTGGATAATCTTGGAACTGTCAACTATAAATTAACGTTTGAACAAACTTGTATTAAAATTATTGAATACTAAACATTGTGGTATTTTTTGGAAAATTGGTTTAGCTGCAGGGGGTTATTATACTAAAAACAACAACGAGCACTTTAAAAAATTTATAATCCGATTTACCCAAAAAACGAAATATTTTCATAAATAATTACTTGTTAATCCCAATCACCAAAAAATCAATCACCCCTTCCAAATAAGAGACTCGACATAAAAAAAACACGAAAAGCAGCATATTTTTGCTTTCCCACCAAAACTAGATGAGTGAGCCATATTGTATTTTGGTTTTTATTTTTATGTTCGTCAAGAACCTTTACAACAACAACAACACCAAATAATCAATACATTTTTCTATATACATACTTTTATTATATTATATACTACAACATATTATTTTATGATTCTATGCGTGTTAAAATTAATTAAATTATTTTAATTACGAAAAAAAAAAAAAAAAAAATTAAACGAGAATTTTTGTTTTTGTAAACTTGGTGCGGAAATTTTTTTATTCGGTTGCCGTTTTTAATAAAAAAATTTTTGTATTCGTTCTCTGTAATTTAAGATTGACAAATTTTTTACAACTAATCTTGAAGATTAAAGAATTTGTTGTGTATTTAATATATTTTTTTTTTCTTCCGTTAGTGAAAATTAAAATACGAAATGAAAGCAGAGAATGAATTAGAGACGAAAAAAAAATTGTTAGAGAAGATTAAAATCTTAAGAAAATTATTTTAATTTTTTCCCATTTTAAGAATTTGTGATTTGAAGCATTAAATTGTTGAGTGTAAAACAGAAAAATAAAGTAATATTCATTAAGAATATATGTGTGTATGTCGGTTGTACGATGTATATATGTATGAACATATCTGTGTATGGTTTGAGGTTTATATGGATGGTGTACTATATATGTATATGCTATATGTATTCGAAAAAATAATGTACAAACAGAATATAGCGGCAGTATTAAATAAAAGCCTTAAGTTAACTGTTATGACATTTTTTTTGGCATATATACGTACGTCGGTTTAACATCACGACTCTCAAGTATATAACATGAATTTTTCATAAATCTACTAAGGTACATGACGTGACAAGATGTGGGATGTATATATATGTATATAGATCCACAGATTTAGATATGGTTTGCAAAATATTATATCGCAATTTTTACCTGAATATTATAATTAATATTAAATTATTTAATGTTTAGAAAGATGCGTACATAAGTACTTAAATGAAAAATATTGTCTCACTACTATATCATAAATATTCTATGATACTTGTTGAGGTTTTCGTCAAATTGAATATTATTAGCCATCATATTGTTTCAGATATGAATTATTTAGCATTTCAAGTGGCCATTGACATCACTATGATGCTGATACAATAATTTTCATATGTATACATACATATATCCACAAGATGTACATATAGTATGTATGTATATAAGTAAAGTCAAGATTTTTAGGATATACAATATATATATGTTTATATGTAATATATACATGAGTATGCTGTGTATTTATACCTTTTTCCCCAGGAATGAATATAGACAATTTCATTTTCTTAAGTAATCTCCCACAAGGCTTGAAGGAAAAATACTAAAAAATAGGTTTTTAAGGAATAAAAACAAAACGAACATAAATCTCTTGTAAATTCCAAAAAAAAAGAAAGGATGAAAATTGGATACATGTTTGTGTTTGAGACACAAAAATATTGTAAAAGGTGAAGGATAATAATATACCTTCTTATACTAATGTTATATTTAGATTATTTGAATAACATGCACATATCCGTTCATATTAAGTTTCAGAGGACACGCAAATTTTAATCAGAATCATATTTCAATTCTCAAATGCAAGTCTCTTGTTACAAAATACATTATGATACTACATTGGAATACAAATAATGATTGAAATCGAACTGAGAACAGCATGTAAATGAATTATGCTATATACGTATATATGAAGCATTCAACCCTAATATCATGAACAAACCACATCACAGAGAATAAATGTACGTATCTCTCTGGATATACAAACTCTTCTGGGATAAATTTGATTACAATTTATTGTATTTGTTTTATTTTAATTTTTTTAAAAGATTAAAAATCAGAATATTATGAATATTTCAATTTTCTATACTATATACATTAAATACATTATTAGATCAATTTTTTTTTATTTACGAATCTTTTTAATTGAGCCAATGAATCGATTAAAGTAATTGTTTCTGACCCAAAATCAGGATTTGACCACAATTATATTTATATTAGAATACATGTACATTGTATATATTTCTATAAACGCAAACACATAAAGCGGCGTCAAATCATACAAATTTCTATGTTTTGGGACGATGAGTGACATTTAGTTGAAGATGGCGGACCCGGGACCAAAACAAACATTTATTAAGTAAATACAATTTTCATTAAGATTAAGTAAGTAAAATTCAGCTGTAGATCAGCAATTAGATGAGGCCAAAACTTAATATAAAGTAAATTATTTACTAACAAGAACTTTTATTTCAGGATACATTCACACAAATTTTTATGACAAAAAAGCTGTACAGTCGCACAGGAATAAAAACTTAGCATCGGAGGCATGAGCTTAGCTAAGGCTTTAGGGAAAAATAGTACTTATATTGTAGTTCAAATCTAATGTTTTTTATTACCTATAATTTATTTTAATTTGTTTCAGATTACAATTTTGCACGCACTAAAAACATTACCCCTCATTACAAATAGTACCCATTTCAAAAGCTCGTTGAATCATTATTTTTCAACAATCAGGCCATTACATTACATTTTCGAAGATCATTCGGGTACTTGTGGATTCATTCGTTAATCCTGAAATTTCTTTTTGAAGTGTTATGTTTGAAGAAATAATTACGGGATGATTTTCGCACCATCTGATGTTTCGCAAAGTGGACGATGTTGATATGAGCAAGTTTTTTTAGTTTATATTAACCAGCTTCGGTTGCTTCACTGTAACTACAGGTGTGCTCAATAAAATATTCCCAGCTATGACCAGTAAGTATTCAAAGATGCAAATCTACTTCTTTGGATCCTTGATAATTCCTTTCAACAAAGTTCCATCTATCATTTGATACATATTTCGGATAACTCTAATCATAATACTATTTGTGCAATCTTTCTTGCTCATTTCGAGAAGAATATATTCATTATTCTTTCGTTTCAAATTTGTTTAAACAAGACCATTATCCTTGAATAGTATATGTAACTAAATTTTTCTAAATTTCACTGACCATCTTTGAGCAGCTAATGCACTCCATCGTATATTCTATTTTTCAAGCTTGTTGATACTAAGTAGTAGCGTTCATTAACTATCTAACAAACGTTCCAAAGATGTACGTCATGTACAGAAGCTCTACTGCTCATATCTTCATTCCATGAGACTCATCATAGCCTAGTGCGAGTATTACTTTTTCCTTTGTAAAAAATTGTACACACTTCCTTCATCCACTGTAATTTTTCGAATATATAAGTTTTTCATCTTGAGGACCAGCTTTGCATAACGATACGGTTAATTGGTAAATTACGTAATGGCTATCGTTATTCTGCAATGTTCCAATCTTAGTTAGCACGATATGCTGTATTAACCTATATAAAATTTTATAAACGTGTTTTTTTATTTTGTCTCTTAAATATTTTACAATGTTTCTGTACAATCCATTCTAGTTTAACTTAATTCATTTTTTTATAAATTTTCATACTACTTCAACATTTAGAAGTTTTCATTTGAAAGCAGCATGACGTACATTCATCATTGAACTTAATTTTTTATTAACTAAAACGAACACAAATAAAAAGTAGTTTCATACATTTCATAACATTCCAATATTATTTGTTCCAGACTATGTAAATGTGTTTCTATCAGCATTTCCCAGATTTGTTTGTCTCTGAATGAAACAAATATATAAAATAAAATAATATTAAATCAAATTAAAATGTCACGTCGGAACTGTGAGCTTCTCTATGAAATTCAGGAATTAATTATTAAATTAAGAAGCGGCACAAATCGTTTGGATAAATGGTTGATATAAGATATCCCGTCTTGTTATAATTTTAAATCACCCATAGATTATGGTTTTGTAATTATTTCGGTAATTTGTCAAAAATATTATTAAATTTGGCTTGTATTGAAGAAACATAAATAAACATTTCTCAATTTTTCGGTTTTCCAGCGTTTTATAAAATAGTTTTAACTTTCATCGAATTTTATAGGAGTAAAGTAAAGAGTTTATTTATTTAAAGTAAATTTAATCTATACAAACAAGGCATAAATGTAAATACAATTCATTTTGATGCAGAATAGTACCTGCCAGGCCGGCTCCCAAATGGAAAATGTAGGGTCGATTAGGTAGTAGGGTCGAACGAGTAGGTCGTTTTCATGTAACGGTTTGAAATTGCATTAACTGGATAATGGTTTCAGTTAGTACAATTATAAATGAAGGAGTAATGAAAGAAATATCGGCCGCACGCTCCAATTATAGAAAAGTTATAAAAAAGAAAGATCGGAGTAAAGTTTTCAAATCAAATATTATGAATTATGATGATGCTAAAAATAAAGGATTATAATTTCCTAACTTCTCCAGCTCTGAATGTAAAACATTGTTTGCAAAAAAAATGTAATAATCGGTTCATCGATGAATCATCCGCAGCTATTGAAACTGCCAATAAAGAAAATATGTCCATAAACTAAAATATTGCTGAAAATACATTTTATTATTTGAGAAGCATCCACTTATAACGGTATTCGATTATACAAACAAAGGTGAAGGTATGTATCTATAAAGAAATACACGGATATAATAGAATTGATTACTTATAATGGGAAATACACATATTCCTTAACAGCAGAGGATAACTTCCGAAAGCACTGCTGTTTTTAGAGAAAACCGATTCGCTGAGAATGTAACTGGTGTACATACTTATAATATTACTACTAAAAATGAAAATTGAAAAAAGTTAAAGACATAGAGGTAAAATTAAAAAACAGTAAATTTACAATAAAACTATTTCAATATGCAAATATCAATTGTATTGATCGATTATTAAAAAAAATTATGAGAAATTAGGTGGACATAATGAAATGGCTACAACTCATCATCAAAACGTTGTCGAAACATATCCAGATATCAATAGTTCAAGAACGGTATAATACCATATCTTCCAATAAATACAGTTCAAAATTTAATAAAATCAAGTAGTCAATTATCCGTGAAATATTATATGGATCAAATGGTATAAAGTGGCGTTACCAAAAAAATGATTATAATTTTAATTCAGATAATTTATTTACATATAAGAGGTTTAATCAAAAACAATAAATAACTCAGTTAAAAATAGTTTTAGATATGATTTATTTCAAAATATACCGTTTCGGGGCAAACATCATTCCATCATTCTCAAAAGGTAAACATTATTCTTAAATTGCATTACAATCAAATTGTGGTTACTCTATCGTACTTCAGGAAATGATTGTCCGACCAAAAACGATTCGGACCTTCAGTCCCTCATCGGTTATTTTACGTTATTAAAATTGGAAATTATATTCCGGGCTATACAATTTAAACTGTGTAGAGTATGTATCAGAATTTCAAACCATCCGTAAAATATTGATTTCGTGACTTTAAATTGCATAGATTTGATTGAACCCAATTAATAAAACATCAGATTAAATAAAACAAGTTTAAACTGGTTTAAAATTACAATTGTGTTGTTGTAAATAAATAACTAAGATTTAAAAAATCACACTCACCACTTGTTTACTATTTTGTAAACCACGATGACAGCTACATAATAAAGATATAAACAAAAAACATTTTAATTACAGTGAAAATAAAGTCAACGTCACAAAATGTAATTAGTATATAGTATATGTACTATATCATAAAGTACATAGTACCTTTAAAATGGCGACAATATACCGTAAACAATTACAAATTAGTCGAGAAAACTAAAAAAAAATTCACCCCTATCTAATATACATACTCGTACATAGACACAATACCTTATTATTAGCAATAACAATAAAATCAAAATATTTCTTAAACTCATACCATATTACCAGCTACTCCGGTAGATATGTATGTGTACATACATAAGTACATTTTATACGTAATGAAAATTGTATGTCTGTCTGTTTTAATTTTTTTTTCATTGCCTTTCTGTTGATTGAGAAATACATTCTGTTTTTCTAAAAAGCTTTTATTCGTCTACTTCTTATTTTATGTACATACTCACATCCGTTTTTGTTGTGCTTCTTTCGATTATCTTTATATAAACTCAATTCAAACTCCTATATACATAACATTGTACATTAAATAATATATGCCATATATAGTAATATGTTTGCTGTGTAGACTGCAAGGAATTACGAAGACAGGGAGAGAGCAAAATGAAAATAAAACAATTTTCTTATTTTCATTTTTATTTTCCATTTAATAATAATGGATAATATAATATACATGAAAAATGTTAAATAAAAGAATGATAATAGTAATAATAAATTTCCTTTCACTACATTAAAACAATGGAACAACAGAAAAAGAAAAACGAAAGCACTCGTAAAAAAAAACTCCAATTGGTAAGAAAGCTTCACATACTAAAAAAACGTTAAAATTATCACAATTGCAGAGTTTTATTTCTGTACGTTAATATTTTCTTTTGATAGCAAACAGGAAAAGAAAAATCATTTAACCTTTCTTTTGAAGTTTTGCGTTACTTTTCTCTTCGTTTGATTTTTTTTTTTTTTGATGTAAAATTGTATAAAGGAAACAGAAGCTGATTACAAGTAAAAATATATTTATGTACACACACACATCAGCAATACACAATATATACAATATATGTATGTTTATAAGACGAAAGAAACCTTACCGATTTTCTTTTTACGTTTCGGTGTAATTTTTTTTATATTTTTCGTTTTTGCTGAATTTTTTGACAAAGAGCGGAAACTGTAATTAATCATCATTAGTGTCAAGTGTAAATGGATAATATCGTTGAAGCTCATTTTCAATATTATATATCGAAATAAGCACAAAAAGCTTTCAATGCAATATTATGATCATATTTCAAAAAATCATCAAATTATAACTTTAGCACTTCAAAATTTTTTCCTCCTTTCGTATTTCACAATATTGGCATGTTAAATTCAAAAACAATCTTGAAATTGTTTGTTAAGATGTCGTGAAGATGTCATTCTCTTGTGTAACTTAATTTATATAAATTTAGATTATTTTATGAATGGTTTTTCGAAATTGTAAAACATGTGGAAATTTCTTGCATTAAAAATTAATGGGATGTACTCATGAGCATTGTTTACTTCGTTGTTCGTAAATATAAGCTACAAAGCGTATTGCAATATATATTGTAGTAAAAATAAATTAATATATTTTAAAAAATTGTATAAAACAATATGTGAGCTTTTATAATAACGTGACACAAAAACTTGTTTATGGATAATATTTGAGGAAATTTGATAAATATTCAATTTAACATAAAAAAATTTCAAATTTTTGTTACTTTCAATGAAACTGTCTTACTAAACGTAATTGAAGAATTGTAATAAAAAGTAAATATGTAGATTCTAACTGGTTACAAGTACCTACTTCAAAAATGAAAATTGGAGCAGTTGCGGTTGAATTAAACATACAATATGCATGCGCAAAAAAATTTAAACCAATGCACAAGACTGGAACAGACACAATGATGCAAAGAATTTTGATGCTCCATAAGAAACTATTATTGATGAAATATAATGAATTGTTAAAATCGCACAACGTAATACGCCAGACAAGATTACATAATTGTGTCATGCTATGTATAATTCGAGTGGGTTACAATAGTTGTTTGAATGAAAAAACGTTGCCACTTTTATAGAAAACTTGATTATTTTCGAATATTCTAGTGGAAATGATGGCTCTTTTTCGATTTGCTATTTTGAAAATCTACTCCTGAAGACCATTCATTACACATGCTTATAAAAATTGTTCTTTGCTGCCCCCTGTCCATAGTTGAAAAATAAAAATTATTTAATTTTATTTTTATTAAAAAACTTAATTTGTATTCGGTGTATACCACTGTATTCGGATCAATAAAACTTTAAACTTCTGTAAAACAAGTATACATTAGGCATAGGAAATTTATTCTCCATTATTCCACCCTCCTTTTAATTAAGATTTACAAAAATTTACATAAAACTGTAATTTTAGCCAATTAATGTTATATACATACATATGTATACATATATATATATATATATATATATATATATATATATATATATATATATATATATATATATATATATATATATATATATATATATATATATATATATATATATATATATATATATATATATATATATATATATATATATATATATATATATATATATATATATATATATATATACTTATATATATATATATATATATATATATATATATATATATATATATATATATATATATATATATATATATACTTAATTTTACATCGATAACTTTGTAGAGTGCACATCCATCCAAAATAAAATATCATTGCTATGATATACGCCTTTACTATGATAATTTGTTAAATTGAAATAATCTATTTTTCTGTAAATCTTTAACTCGTTTACACAACCAACAAAATAATGCTAGAAAAGTAGAAGCAAACCAGCTATGTCGTTTCTCTTAATTGACATACTTTCTACCGTATCTATGTAAATGTATGATCATTAAACCAGGTAGCTCATATAACATGACTGTGTGTTAAAAGTATATAAATTCTAAATATGTATGTATGTACATCCGTGCATACGTTGGTACGTTATTCATAAAATTTCATAATACATACAGTATATAACTCGCTGTCTATACTGTACTCTATATATATGTACATCCATATGTTTATAAACCCACAGCTTTATAATAAAAATGAAAAACAAGAAAAAATTATTTAATTCAATTTTGCCATGCTTTTCAAGTTTTTGGGCTTAAAATTAAAATAAAATGAAATAAGTAGATGAAATATATTAAGAGATATTCACTTTTATATATTTTTCGTTGAATATAAAAGAAATAAATAAAATTTTGGAAAATTTAATTTTCATTTTTTTGTTTCGCTTTTCACATAATATTCTAATTTTTTACAAAGAATTTTTAATAATATTCTTCATATTACCATTTCATGTGCCGCATTTTCTTAGCTCATTTGCTTTGTATATACATACATATGTACCGGGGTAGTATATCTGGTAATAAAAAATTACATCGACTTATGTCACAAAGCGATATGAATTGGACTTTTAAATTTCACAGCAGTTGAGTGAATGCCTGTCTGATTTTTTGCATAATACATTTTTTAAATCTCTTAACAATTAATCAGTATTTTCGCGTCAATAGAAAATTCATTAATATCGGGTTTTCCATTTGGAACTTGACAACTTTGAACTTTTACTACCCTTAAACAAATAACCAAACTGTCAGTGTCAAAACATTCAGTACACGAACGAACAACGTTTACAAATATTTAAAATTTAACAAAAATTCCGAGTCGGTGACTGTAACTTCAAGAGCGTTAATTCCAATTTTTGGCCGTAATTATTTTTGGCTAAACGGCTTCGTTAACAAACAGAATATGAATTATTGGTTTAAACCCTCATGTGCTGCAAAAAACACCACTTCAGCCACAAAAAATAACTGTATGGTGTGGTTTTTACGCAGGTGGTGTCGTTGGACCGTTTTTTCGGTGATGAAAATGACCGTCACGTTACAGTCAATGGAGATTTCTACAGAGACATGTTGCAACGTTATTTCATTAGTCAATTGCATGAGCTAGATATTAATGATATTTGGTTTCAACAGAACGGTGCGACATGCCACACAGCAGGTCTAACAATTGACATAGTGAAATCTAAATTCGATGTACGTGTGATATCCAGAAATGGTCCTGTCGTTGGCCGCCTAGATCGTTTGATTTAACACCTTAAATCATTGGTCTAGCTAACATACAAGCCGGCGTTATGTGGTCGAGTCATCGAAATTTGGGTTAAACGAATTGACACCTGCAAACGCGCCGGTGGTGAACATATGAACGATGTTGAATCCCATACATAAATGTTTTGATTGTACTTGCGCCAATAATAAAACTTTCGATATATCTCCAATGGTTTGCGTTTTATTTAAAAAAAAAGTTGTCAAGTCCTTATTGGAAACCCTTTTAGCTCTTATTATTAAGTCTATAATGGCAATGCCAGTTGCGAAGTTTTTGGTAAGTTTGTTACTCGTTTTATTAAAAGTATCGAGTAAAACCACAAATATACTAAAAAAGTAACATAGTAAAAATGCCAAAGGGCAATCGGATCAAAATTTGAATCCAAAAATAGAAAATAACACAATTTTTGTATTGAGTTTATAATACGCGAGTAACTATCAATAATTTGCAATTATAATTATCCAAATGCAAATCTAGTTACGTTCTGCAAATACTAAATATTTGTAATCATTAGAAACATACACTACTTTATAATTAGATTTATTGGACAATTCAGTTTTATCACATAATTGTAGCTCTATCACATTTTAGTTAGCCGGGATTTACACCAAAATATGTAGATAATATATTCACAAAATTTTAAAGCAAATTTTATGTTTCTGTGATTAAGCCTTTTTGCACCTTCTCATCACTTTTAATTTCTGTTTATTTTATTTGGTTTTATTTAGATCAAAGTTTTAAAAAAATGTCATAAATACGTAATGCTAATAGTTTAATTCATCAGTTCATTTAAATCACTCGATTTCATTTAGTAAATGCGCCGTGGTAGCGAATCAAGATTAAATGTTATAAGACTGGGTTCGAAACCAATAACAATTATGTTTATTTGGAAAAACGTCACACACCCAAATATTTTATAGTATATTCCTCTGATAATTTTTGACAGCCATCGAATAATTTGTTGTGATCGTACTTCATAATAATTTTAGAATATATTTATATTAAATAAAAATTATATATTATTTAATAAATCATACTTATTTAAAATTACATGCAATTTTAAGTCGATTTGGGATGACAGACAATTTTATAAGAAGTATTGAATTGCACGTGGCATCATGCTATTAATTGTTGATATTGATCATAACCCATACTACACTGTAGCTTGTTCCACAAACAAACCACAATAAAAATTCCATTAGCTCTAGTTCTTTTCCAATTTTAAAACTTAATCAGATCTGTACGACGATGTCTAAAAACTGATTGTATTTATGCTGACTTTCCTTAATTTTTCGTCAATTGCACAAATCGCATGCAGAATTATTTTTATGACTGCATATCAAATAATTATTACAGTATTCGGGCCGCATAATAAAAAACTACATTCACAATTTTTAATAATTAATCAAAAATAATAATAATAACAGTGTTAAAGGCCATTACTGGCCCCTTACTGAATCAACAATCTGGCTCCAACGGTTTCGATCCTGAGCTTGGTCTTCATACTGTCTAAGACAATCTGAAGAGGCCAAGTCGTTCTCTACATCGTGGAGCCATCGTCGCCTGCAACGACCTCTGCGCCTACCATATGGTGGCTCTCCTTTCAGAGATCGCTGCACAATTCGTTCCGGATCAGCACGCAGAACGTGACCGAGCCAGCGTACTCGCTGCGATTTTATATCATGTACAATATCGGGGATCTTCATCAGATCTCTGATCTCGAAATTGTACAGAGCTCGGTATGTACCATCTATTTCGCGTTTAGGGCCGTAAATCACACGCATGATTCTTCTCTCAAATGTAAGGAGCCATCTCTCGTACTCATCCGTCAGCGCCCAACTTTCACATCCAAACATAACAACGGGCCTGATCAACGCTTTGTAAAGCTTCAGCTTCACGGCACTTGATAAGTGTTTAGATTTTAGCAGTGGCCTTAGAGGATATAAAGAACGACTGCCAGCTGCCAGCCGCACTTTAATATCCTCACCCACACTGTTATCGTGAGTGATAAGAGAGCCCAAATATTTGAACCTCCTCACTCACTCAAACGTGTGGTGGCCACTACTAAAATCTGGTGTGCCATTGTCTCTAAAATCAGAGATCAGGTATTTCGTTTTGGACTCATTGATCTGGAGTCCAACAGAAGCTAAAAACTCTACAAGCGGATCAAGTATTTCTTTCACTCCGTTGCTATTCAGTCCAATCACGCATATGTCATCTGCATATGCAAGCACTTTTTTGGACTGGCGATATAAGATGTTGCGCTGAGGTGTTTCAGTTTTACGAAAGATGTACTCCAACATGAGATTAAAGAGTATCGGGGACAGAGCATCTCCCTGCCGAACACCCGAGTTAACTGCAAAAATTGTCGATAGCCTGTTCTCAATCAAAAATAATAATAAAATAAAATAAATCGATAATTGTTAATTAAATTTCACAAATTTAGTACTAAAAAATATTTATTATTGATTTCGGACACAGTGATAGATACCATTTTCTGGAAACTCGTATTTTATCGCTTTGTCATAATTGATTTCTTTCCATCCACTTTTATACAAACTTGTTTATTAAATTATGGATTCGGACCGTCACCGGTCTAAATGTGCTGAATCAGCCACTCTAAACTAACTAACTACATTGTGTATTACAATTTTTCTTATATTTTAACACCGTAATTTTTGTAATTTATATTTTACGCTTTTGTTGTATCACGGATAAACTATAGACTTTTAATTTAAGGGTTAACACAAATAATTGTTCTTTTATGACAAATAACACACCAACATGAAAACAAACTGCAAACGTAAAATTTTAATAATTCAAGAAACATGATAAAACGTGTTTTTTGTTTCTATGGAAACGAGTAAGGTAACTTGGATTGGAATCATATTTCCTCGTTTTATTGTTACGTACTGAATATTTTCATGAATAGAAAATATATTTTTAATAATTTGTTTGGAAAATAAAAGATGATAACAAAATAAAATTTATATTTATTAAGGAATAAATACAATAAATTCAAAAATCAAATTAGATTTTAGTTGGTAACAGTCTATGTATGTACACATCGTACATAATATACAGAAATATTTCTGAACACTTCAATAAAAATAAAATAATAAATGTAATTTTCATTGGAAATACAGAAATTCAATTAAAAGTAAGTTCGATAGAATATAATGTGAATCTTAACAAGCAAAGGTTTAATAGACGAATACATTTTCGATTTAATTAAATTTAATTCATATATGTACATACGTATATGAAATCAAGTGAATGGTAATTATTTTATGCTATATGTTTGGGTAAAAAGAGTTGTACATAATGTAGATATTTGCATTTGACGATGCTGAATTGAATACAAATATCACATTAGATTTCTGAAGGTGTATTTAAAACGAATATATGTTTTTATATTTATTAAATTAATCATAACTTATTTTTTATTTTGAATGATTATTCAATGTTTAATACAAGATGGTAATAATCTAAGAATTCCGAGTAATTAATATGAACTAAAAAGCCCTTGTTATTCAAATAATATACAGTTAAACCTGTTAATAGGACCTATTTCTAATCGGACCAATTCCAATTTGGACCATCAGTTACGTTTTACAAAACTATTCCCATATAAATCGTTCTGTGTAATCGGACCACCTCCTAATCAGACCTATTGACCGCTTATTTACGTTGATTTTTATTTTTTATACCTTCGAACTAGACTGTTAAAGAAAATAAAACATGAGTTTTTAGACTTGTTTATTACATATTGTACCATGTTTTTTCATTTTCTTGCTAATAACAAAAAGTAAAACGCAAGTACAAAGAATTTAACCAACAAATCCAAAATTCTAGAAACAGTGGATAATTTTGGATTACTAAAAAGAAAACGCATTGCATCCTGCACCAAATATGGTGAACTTCATTCACTGTTATTTAAATGGTTTACAATGGCCCGCCTTTGTCTGGATCTTTGTTGCAAGAGAAGGATCTAAAGTTAGGCCAACAATTAAATTTGGTTCTTTTCACCGCATCAAATGGATGGCTTCAAAGCTTTAAAGAGGGCCATAACCTGCATTTCATTTCTCTTAGTGGAGAAGGTGCCTCTGTAGATGAAAATATAGTCGACAAATATCGCGATACATTATGCAAATTGACTGATGCATACGAGCAAAAAAAATATTTTTAATTTCAACGAAACCGGTTTATTTTTTCGAGCTAGTCCATCACGTACCTAACAATTAAAAAATTTAAAATGTGAAGGTGGAAAAATGTGTAAGGAGCGACTAACAATAGCCTTACTTTCCAATATGTTAGGAGAAAAGGAAAATCCATTAATCATAGGTAAAGCGAGAAAACCAAGAACCTTTAAAAATCTAAAGGTAGAGCAAGCTTTTAAGATTTTTTGGAGATTCAACAAAAAGGCGTGGATGACATCGGTGCTGTTTGAAGTATGGATTGGTAAATTTAACAAGAGAATGGCGCAACAGAACCACAAAGTAATTCTCTTTCTGGGCAACGCAGCTTGCCATCCAGACAAAATTTACAGCAATGTGAAACTACAGTTTTTCCCACGAAACACCACATCGGCCTTACAGCATTTAGATCAGGGGATAATTCGAAGCTTAAAAGCAAATTATCGAAAACTTTTAATGAACCGCATACTCATAGCAATAGATGATTCTAATGGCGTAGAGGAATTATCGAAACAAATAACAATATTAGATGCATGCTCATGGTTGTCAACGGCGTGGAAAAATATAACTCCAGAAACAATTGCAAACTGTTTCAGACGTGCAGGGTATAAAGAATAGTCTGATGTGGAAATTATTCCGGGGCCAATGCAATTTGAATCAGATAACGAGTTCGTTGGTGTTGAAGGAACTATTCAAACATCTGAGGAATTATCGGATGGGAAGAACGGTTTGTCGCATCAATACACGATCGAGATAAACAGAATAATGAAATTAGTGAAAGTTCGTCGTCTGAAGAGGAGTTACATCAGAATCCGCCCTTTTACCATTACATTCACTAAAGCTCAAACAAATTTAAAAGAATTGAAAAAATTTTTTTGGTCCCGAAGGTGGTCCCCGATTGGACAGGTTTGACTGTATTTGGATACTCGGGATGATTATTTTTGTTTTTGTTGTCGAGCAATTTAGATGGCGGCGTACATTTAAATTAATATCCATAAATTAAATGTAATAAAATTAAAATAGTGAACAAAAAAAAAAGGTTTAATAATTGATACGTCATAATTCTGAAAAGGCAATTTTAGTAAATTAAAAACTCATGTGAATACGCTAATGTAATATTAAGATTGTTATACATTAGAGGTGTTAAATAAATAATGAAGAGTTTTTTGTTAATAAATATACATATGTACATAAGTATATATATTTAACAATAAATTAATTAACTATATACAAATTGTTGATAATTCTTTATAATAAATCGATAAAAAATATTTCAAATTATACCAAAGAGCAACTTATTTTATTTTATATAATTATTTGAATTTTATTTTTTGGTTTTAATTATAGCATTTCAATTTTGATAAGTTTCTTTTGGTTAGTTTTAGTCTTAGGGGTGTTTAATTTAGTAATATATTACTTATATATTACGTTATGACGTCAACGATTATTTTTGGTTGTTCACAATTTTTTTTAAATTTATTTCATAACTTCTTTAATAAATTTTCTTGTTAATTTTGAATTTCTCTTAAACTAATTTTTATTTAATTTTTGCACGTTTGTGCAAAAGAGAGACTAAATGCTGTTGTTAGGATGAGATTAGAGTGGCTCTCCCAAGAGAGCTCACTTATTAGAATACGCTAAGTTCTTCAAATAAGTATTCGTTTGGAAAACAGCCCAAGAAACTTTTCCAAACTTATTAACTAATTTGACGCCATCTTGAATAAGTTCTTAAAGCCATTCCAATTGATTTTGCTGCCTTATTATGACAGCAGCTACAGTTGGCAACTAAAATTTTCTAAAATTTGTTATTATTAAATAAAATTAAAAAATTTAATGGAACAAGAAAAACAATTTGTATTAGTAAACCATTTAATTAATAAAAATATAAAACTATTTTTTAAAATAATTAAAGCAAAAACCACACAAATAATTATTGTTTTTGTTAAGACACAATATTATGATTGACGGATCAAATATTTTTTTTTTTGGTAGCAAATTGATTAAGCAAATAAGGTGTTTGGGAAAGGTAATCCAGACTGATATCCAGATTATTATTTACAATGAACTAAAATATTATCGACTTTAACAGTATTGCTAATATATTTTATGGGTTCTTTGTAAATGTGGGTAGCACCTCCATATCTAGCATGTACACTGAGATTGATCAATTTGAAACTTCAGTTTCCGGTTTAATCTTGTGTTTTTTTGCCTCCAACTTCCGCTTCTGAGCTTTTAACATAATTTGCAGTCTATATTATGATAAAGCTGGAGCTTATGTATGTTAAAAACTGGTATTTATCCAAATTGTTTGAAAATTGCAAAAGTGACACCTACTTTAAATCAGGAAATTGCAAATTTTATTGATAATTATCGGCCGATTTTGTCGTTATCTTGATCAGTATGGTTTCAAAAAGAGCACTGATGAAATCAGTGATTTTATTTTTTAAGCTTACAGACTTACGGAAAGCTTTTCATTGTATTGATTAAGAATTGCTTCTAAAAAAATCATATTGTTCCAATTTTCGTGGCATTGTCCATAACTTTCTAGAAAATTATATTTTCAATTGTAGCACTGTGGGGTCTGTTAATGGTATCAAAAGTGGCACCTTAAGTGTTAATTGGGGTGGATGACGAGGAAGCACTATTGGGCGTTCATTATTTTTGAGTTTCAATTACTTCTTACTGGTCAAATCAGATAGTTTGCAGAGGATTCTGCAATTTTTTATGAATCTAAAGATTGTTCTCAAGCATTGATTAATATGAAAAGTGATCTCAAGATAATTCTTAAAAATTTTAATTTAAACAAAACATTAATTAATATCAATAAATTGAAATATAGAATATTATAATATTTCATTCCCATTTCTGTCACATAATAATTTAACTTTATTATAAATTTGATAACTTCAAGAATCTTGAAGTAATATTTGGTTTGATTCAGATTTTTTAATTTCATCGGGTATTATGTTGAAAATTAATGGTCCTGAGAATGTAATAGATTTTCTCCCAAATTCAGATTTAATTTGATGTTTAGCGCTAACTTATTGGAAGTTCTAGTTGAATAATTGTGATCAACGTTACTTAATTTGAAATTGGATAAAAACAATCTATTTAAAGTTTTGTAAATATACATATATATATATATATATATATATATATATATATATATATATATATATATATATATATATATATATATATATATATATATATATATATATATATATATATTTATATATATATATATATATATATATATATATATATATATATATATATATATATATATATTTATATATATATATATATATATATATATATATATATATATATATATATATATATATACTATATATATATAGATATATATATAGCAATCTGGAATTCATATAAAACATTAATGGGCAAAATTAAATGTTCATCTTTAGCATATAATTGATTGGTTGGAAACAAGGAAGATAATTTAAAAATTGCTACTTACTAATTTATGTGGAGAGTGAAACACCAAACATTTAGCTTTTGGCACATTCAATGAAATCATTTGGATTTAAAGTATTCCAAAAGAATATTAAAATCATGTTCGATACCATCACATATGGTAGTAGGATCTTCAATTTCATAAAATAAAGCAGTGTCGTCTGCAAAATTTCTAACTTGATAAGTTAGCGGTAAATTTGATATATTATTAATGAATATAAGAAACAAGAGTGGCCCCAGAACACTTCCCTGCGGAACACCACATTTGATTTCTAACGCTTCACTGCATACTCCATTGAGCATACATACTCCATTGAGCATAACATATTCTTTTCTGTATAGATATATCATATATATATATATATATATATATATATATATATATATATATATATATATATATATATATATATATATATATATATATATATATATATATATATATATATATATATATATATATATTTATATATATATATATATATATATATATATATATATATATATATATATATATATATATATATATATATATATATATATATAATATATATATATATATATACTATATATATATATACTATACTATATACTACTACTATACTATACTAGATACTATACACTATATAGCAATCTGGAATTCATATAAAACATTAATGGGCAAAATTAAATGTTCATCTTCTAGCATATAATTGATAGGTTGGAAACAAGGAAGATAATTTAAAAATTGCTACTTACTAATTAATGTGGAGAGTGAAACACCAAACATTTAGCTTTTGGCACATTCAATGAAATCATTTGGATTTAAAGTATTCCAAAAGAATATTAAAATCATGTTCGATACCATCACATATGGTAGTAGGATCTTCAATTTCATAAAATAAAGCAGTGTCGTCTGCAAAATTTCTAACTTGATAAGTTAGCGGTAAATTTGATATATCATTAATGAATATAAGAAACAAGAGTGGCCCCAGAACACTTCCCTGCGGAACACCACATTTGATTTCTAACGCTTCACTGCATACTCCATTGAGCATAACATATTGTTTTCTGTTAGTTAAATAGTTCTTCAGTAGATCAAATAACACACCCCGAATTCCATAGTCCTTAATTTTACCCAAAATAAGATCATGGTCAATGCAGTCAAACGCCTTTGGCAGATCCAAAAATAATGTTCCAACAACTTTTTGCTTATCAAGAGCAGTATAAATCATGCTACAAACTTCCACTAATTTCTGATTTAAACGATATTGAAAGTTAGCAGGCTTATTTCAGTCGGAAAATTCCATGCGAAATAGGAAGATCCGAAGAAATTATGTGAACAACAATTTTAGTGGCTTGGTGTTAAATCCCTACTGAGGTCATTAACAACCTTATTGAAACAATTCGCAAAATTTGAAGAAAGTATCATGTGGTCATATGAATGACACTGACATTTTAAAGAATAATTTTGAACCGGGCCATATGATGGGATTTGCCATATTTCAGGAATAGATATTAGGTTCTAAAAATCAATTTTAAATAAATTCATTACTTAAACTTGAAAATTCCCAACAAGTGAGCTACGACTGGCCCTAATAACGTCATGAAAATTGTATTGAGCTAAATCTAGATAACAGCAGAAAAGTGAATATATTTTCAAAAACAATTTTTGAGTAAAACGGTTCGGATGGAATCGAATGTTTCTCTATTTAAAAGAAAATTCCGGTCGCAAATGTAAATGTTAAGTGAATATTGTTTTAAATTAAACTAAGTAAAAACCAAACTACAAATAAATTAGAAACCCCTACATTAATATGAATTTAAAAAACATTTGAAAGAAACGAACACTTTATTAAAACATTTTGGAACCGAAAAATCGAATGTTTAATAAATTTAATTCTTAAAAATACAATTAGAACAAAAGGAGTAATGCTAATTACATTTTATGTACATGTAAAATAATTACAATTTATTTTATTTTATTTTAAGAGTGTAAGCCGGCGGTACCTTTAATGTTAATTTGAAATTGATATTGAACTGTTTTATGAATCAGACATATATTTAATAAAAATGAATTGAATTTTTTACCAACACATTTTGTATTTTCTTTGAACAGTTTCTTTTCCTATAAATTCAGTTATTTCAGTTGTTCTAAAATAATAAATAAGTAAATAATTAATAATCCTTAAAAGTTGCCATCTGGGTATACAAAACCAAGAAATTAATACATAAAGAAGATCACAATCCAATTTTTGTTGTTTTCAAAACATAGGAGGTAAGTTTTATATGTTTAATTTCGATCATAACTTAGAAATGTCATAGATTTGTTTATTACAAAACAGTAATTTCGTGATTTGAGATAGATTTAAAAAAAATATAATTAAAACGTTAACTAAAGCAAATATTTAATGGAATAATCAATAAATTAATTAACAGTTAAAAAACCAAATAAATATAATAATTACAATTTAATTAGCCAATGGCCTTATTTTAATTTTGAAAACACATCATGTAGCCACCGCAACACCAAAAATATTTTATTGCTAATGAATGGTTAAAAATATTATTTTATTAGCTATACTAAATTAAATTATTGATTAATAAAAACGAACTGGAATAATTAATTTATATGTATATGTATATCCATATAAATATATATAGCTATATATAAATATATATATATATATATATATATATATATATATATATATATATATATACATATATATATGTGTATATATGTATGTATATAAATATATATATATATATATATATATATATATATATATATATATATATATATATATATATATATATATATATATATATATATATATATATATATATATATATATATATATATATATATATTATATATTGATGGTACATACCGAGCTCTGTAATATCGAGATCAGAGATCTGATGTAGATCCCCGAAATTCTACATGAATTAAGATTGAGTACGCTGGCTTGATCACGTTCTGCGTTTTGATCCGGAACGAATTTTGCAGCGATTTCTAAAAGGAGAGCCACCATATGGTAGGCGCAGAGGTTGTTGCAGGCGACAATGGCTCCACGATGTAGAGAACGACTTGGTCTCTTCAGATTGTCTTAGACAGTATGAAGACCATGCTCAGGATCGAAACCGTTGGAGCCAGATAGTTGACTCAGTAAGGGGCCTATAATGGCCTTTAAAAACGAGAATATGTAAGCACAGTACATTGCGTTTATTAACACTAAACTTATATTTTAGTATATTGTCGATGGCTTCGTAGTAGCTAAACTGGTTCCTTAAAATTTAATAATAAAAATCGAAATCGGACGATAAAATAAAACAAGTTTAATAATTCTACAGTTTGAGGCAGCTAAATTGAAAATAGTTTTTTTGTGGAGTGATAAATAGAAATATAGTAAAACACTAACTGAACGGATCAAAAAAATTTAAAGTAAATTTCCTCTTGACCCAGTTTGTTGTAGTCTGGATATATCACCGTTTGCGAAATTAAAATACCAAATATTCCAAAACAAGGAAAAAAGTTATAGAAACCTGTAGGACAGTTTTTTATGGTACAGAATTCATTAGCAAGTAAGGAATATATTTTTTTAATGAAATTTCGGTTGAGCTGAGCTTTTTTTCTGCCGTTTTGTTTAATTAAATTAAATACACCCCAGGAAGATTTTTTTTGTATTTTTACTACTTCAATACCTATACATATAAATATATATATATATATATATATTTATATGTACGTACATGTGGTGGATTAATCAACAAAATTCCAAAATACTATTTGTTTTATTGATTTTTTTTTTGTTTTGGTTCATTAAGCAATATTACCTGCTGAGCATGAGAAATAAATTGAAAATCAATACTGATGATTGATATATTTTAGCAGTTTTAAGGTGGTATGTACATAATACATATACGAACGATATTATTTACATACTCCATTCATCTGGCATAAGCTGTGTATGCATAAATAAAAATCTAACATTTTGTTTCAAATTAACAAAAAATGTATTCTTTAATATTGAAGGATGTACGTAACTTATTTTGAAAAAATGAAAAATTTAGGCTATATTATTCACATTATGCTACAACATTTAGTTTTCAATATTCAATACTACGTATAAATATAGATTATATAGATTCATGTACATATTTCTATTTTTATGTCAAAATTAAATGGATATACTAACCCTTTTATCTTTTTGTGATTTGTCAAAATTTTGTTCATTCCGACAACGAAATATATTGCCATCCAACCCATATATGTATAAACGAGTACATATATGTATGTACAGTACATACCCAAAAAGAATGAAAGAAGATAATAGAAAAGCATCAAAAGTGACTGAGTGACTAACAAAAATCATTTTTTTTGTTATTCAATGGAGCTTATAAGGCTTTGATGTTTTTTTTTGTCATACGCGTACAATTGATTGAATCTATCACCAAAATGGGGAAATTTATCCTCGTTTGGATGATATTTAAACCTTAAAATTTTGAGCTTTGAAGATTGTCATTTTATTTTTATTTATTGCATGTGGCCATTTTGATATAATTAATTAGGGTTAATAATTTAACATTAATAACCTAATAAATATCGGTAGACATGTACGTAGATTAAGATATCAGACGTAATACACTTATTCAACATATTGCCCTTCGATTTACTGTATCCCCGGTTTTAATAAATTAATCCTATACTTCAGCTCCTATAGACCGATTTTATATTTTGATTTTCAAGTTGCGTTAGTGTGGTTAAATTTAACAAAAGGGCACAAGCTAAAGGAGAATCCGTTAATGAGTACGATATGGAATTAGTAGCGATTTCAGAGGCTTGTGAATTTGGAGAATATAAGGATAAAGCTCTTCGAAATCAGTTTATAACGGGCATTATGGATAAGCGATTAAGAGCCGAGTTGATGACGTTAGACCAAAAAACCAAATTTAACGAGGTAGAACAAAAAGCCGCCGCTGTAGAATTGATTCAAAAAGACGTATATGACAATAACAGTGTCGTCGAGGGAACATCGGATGTAAATAAAATGCAGTCGTTTCGGAAAGGAAGAAGTTTAGATCGTAATTTTATAAATGAACGTTACAACGTTAGAAGTAAATTACGTTAGAAAGTTAGAAGTAAATCCATAGGTTACAATATGAATAGATCTTCATCGCGAGGAAGGCAGAGCAATGTCAGATGTTATCAGTGTCAACATTTTGGACATATTGCGAGGTTTAGAGATAAGTATAAAAATAATTATAGAGGTAGGAATAAATTTTAAAATCAGGAAAATAATTAAATGAAGCCGGATGCCCGAAATATCAATAACATAGACATAAGTAGATTTGAAGATTTATCACTACATCCTGATAATGACGTTAGTCGTATTGACAATTTAACAATTGTATTTGAGAAATATAAGATTTATAAAGAAAATAAGGTTTTACCGACGGTTCTTAAAACTAATAGGGAGGAAGGAATGAAATTTAATAATTGTAATAAATCATTTGAAATAAATGTCACCGAGTTCAAAGTAAAACCTACCAAAATCCAAAGCATAGATATTTTTGTGGAAAACAAAATACAGGGGTCTGCATAAGTTTGTGCACTATTGAAATGTATAGGAGTAATCTCTCACATTTAAAGTTAGCTGAAGAAGGGTTAACATTATCGGTTTTGACTGGGGATAAAATAAAAGTTGTAGGGAAGATAGTGGTAAACGTGAAATTAAAGACAAATGACACAAACTAAAAATTAGAATTGTTAGTGGTAAATACATAGAAACGGGTGTTATCACTGTGTGGAATAGATTGGTTAGACGTATTATTTGAAGGTTGGCGTGTATATTTTCAAGTAAATGTTATCGATATTTATAGTGATTATCGCAGAAAAAATTGTAGATATAAAAAGTAAATTCGCTATGGTTTTTAATGGGGATTTAGGAAGGCCAATAAAAGATTTTGAAGTAAATATTCCTTTAGTAGAAAAGGTAACACCGGTATTTCATAAGGCATATACACTACCATTTTGTGTGAGAGAAAAAGTGGAAATTGAATTGAATAGAATGGTAACAGATGGTATAGGCAGTAAATATTTTTACAAGATTGGTGTATGGTTTAAAGCCAGCAGTTTCTATTTTCCAGAGTGTTATGGATCAAATTTTAAAAGGTATAAATGGACACATTGTTATTTCATGATATACTTATTGGAGCGGAAACAGTTGAAGAGTTATACGTTACATTAACGGAGGTTTTGACAGGTTTGCAAGAATTTAATGTCAAAGTAAATTACAACAAATGCATAAACTCAATCAAAAATTGAATGTATTGTATAAATTGTTGAGAAAAGATACTAAATGGGAATGGTCTAAACATTGCCAAATAACCTTCAAGGAATCCAAGCAAAAGTTATTAAACTGTCGAATTTTAGAACATTATGATCCTAAAAAGGATATGGTAGTAGTGTGCGATGCCAATGATGTAGGACAATTGAATTAGAATTAGTAATTCCAAAAAGGATACAAAAAAATGTTTTAAATTTATTGCACAGGTTGTTCGGATGAAGGTTGTTGCAAGGCAGTATTTTGGGAAGGTTTGGATACGGTTTTTGAACGATTTATTAAAGAGTGTGAATCATGTCAGTTGACAAGCAATAGAAAATCAATTAAAGAATTCTCAAGCTGGCCAGAGGTTAATTACCCGTTTGAAAGAGTACACATAGATTTTTTTATTTCGAAGGTCAAAAGTTCCTAATTTTAATCGAACCTTTTGAATTTATGTTTTTCAATGAAAATAATAGAGACAATCAATCAACTTCAATAAATGTGGAAGCACAAAGTCAATGCTTAGATAGGCGTTTAGATAATGATTCGAGAAGGCCTCGAAGAGTTATTAGACAGCCAATTAGATTAAGAGATTATGTATGTTAATATAGGATTAAGAAGATTATATGTATAATTTTGTTTTATCATTATAAAGTATAATTAAGTACGAAGTAAGTTGGTAAACAGTTTACTGTAGTACTGTATAATTAAGAGTAAGTGCCGATAGGGTACTAAAAGATGTATGAGATGGTTTTGAGTAATAAAGAATTGAACGTGAAACAATCAAGGTGTTCGTGTTATTATTCCCAGTAAAGAACATTATATAAATAAATCTATATATAAAATATATCATCTTATAATATAAGTAAATAATAAATGGTTTTATACACCGAAGCGGAATGAATCACGTTTATTCCATGCCTTATACCCTTTTGAAGACTGAAAAGTAAAAATTCCGGAATTTCTTTGTGTCCTCATTTGGGACCTACTATTTTTTATTTTATTTATTTACATCATTAATTGGTTTCTGCATAGCTAATTTCTGCTTTAGATTAAGATTTGTAAGAGCGTTTAAACCTAATTTTAAAACTGGTGGTCTGACCAGAGTGGCCACTCTTCCAAAGATAGGGTTACCAATACTACATCTAGTAAAGTAAGAGCATAACTTAAAAATGACAAAGAATTTTTTTTTATAGAAAGTTGTAAGTCTAAATCTTTTAATCTATATTATCCAATTCAAGAATTAGAATTTAATTTAATTTGGTTTAACTAAATATCGAGACTTTACATTTTCAATATTATTAGTAAACCAAATTTTATATCAAAAACAATGTTCGCCAATTTTCCTAGACACTCACATAGTAAATCACACGAAAAAATGTCTAGCACTAGTGCAAGATAATTTTTCGGGTGTTTTACTATTTCGATTCCCTTTTGCGACCTTGTCAAGCATTCAATTGATGATTGGTTAATGCGTTTTGGCGGGAAATGTTTGATTGTACGTACAATATTTAAAACATTTCCGTTAACAACTATTTTTATGCGTTCCGTGTGTGCTGGCGGATAGCGAAACACTCACTTTACCAGTTATCAATTGAATTTGTTGGGGAAAATTTGCCAGTTTAACATTATTGCCATGAGATGTCACTGAAGACGAGTTTATGCATTTCTATCTTGCTGCAAAATATTCACCGACCATATACAGGGTGATTTTTTTGAGGTTAGGATTTTCATGCATTAGTATTTGACAGATCCCGCGGGATTTCAGACAAGGTGTCAAAGAGAAAGATGCTCAGTATGCTTTAACATTTCATAATGAATAGACTTACTAACGAGCAACGCTTGCAAATAATTGAATTATATTACAAAAATCAGTGTTCGGTTCGAAAAGTGTTTCGCGATTTACGTCCGATTTATGGTCTACATAATCGACCAAGTGAGCAAACAATTAATGCGATTGTGACCAAGTTTCGCACTCAGTTTACTTTATTGGACATTAAACCAACCACACGAATGCGTACAGTGCGTACAGAAGAGAATATTGCGTCTGTTTCTGAGAGTGTTGCTGAAGACCGTGAAATGTCGATTCGTCGCCGTTCGCAGCAATTGGGTTTGTGTTATTCGACGACATGGAAGATTTTACGCAAAGATCTTGGTGTAAAACCGTATAAAATACAGCTCCTGCAAGAACTGAAGCCGAACGATCTGCCACAACGTCGAATTTTCAGTGAATGGGCCCTAGAAAAGTTGGCAGAAAATCCGCTTTTTTATCGACAAATTTTGTTCAGCGATGAGGCTCATTTCTGGTTGAATGGCTACGTAAATAAGCAAAATTGCCGCATTTGGAGTGAAGAGCAACCAGAAGCAGTTCAAGAACTGCCCATGCATCCCGAAAAATGCACTGTTTGGTGTGGTTTGTACGCTGGTGGAATCATTGGACCGTATTTTTTCAAAGATGCTGTTGGACGCAACGTTACGGTGAATGGCGATCGCTATCGTTCGATGCTAACAAACTTTTTGTTGCCAAAAATGGAAGAACTGAACTTAGTTGACATGTGGTTTCAACAAGATGGCGCTACATGCCACACAGCTCGCGATTCTATGGCCATTTTGAGGGAAAACTTCGGAGAACAATTCATCTCAAGAAATGGCCCGGTAAGTTGGCCACCAAGATCATGCGATTTGACGCCTTTAGACTATTTTTTGTGGGGCTACGTCAAGTCTAAAGTCTACAGAAATAAGCCAGCAACTATTCCAGTTTTGGAAGACAACGTTTCCGAAGAAATTCGGGCTATTCCGGCCGAAATGCTCGAAAAAGTTGCCCAAAATTGGACTTTCCGAATGGACCACCTAAGACGCAGCCGTGGTCAACATTTAAATGAAATTATCTTCAAAAAGTAAATGTCATGGACCAATCTAACGTTTCAAATAAAGAACCGATGAGATTTTGCAAATTTTATGCGTTTTTTTTTAAAAAAAAGTTCTCAAGCTCTTAAAAAATCACCCTTTATAAGCCAATCAAAACAACCCATTTCGTAAACAAATTTCCCCTTCCAAATTAAAATAATTTCAAATCGATGCAAAATGTGCAGCAGGCTGGCAACTGCTACAAATTAAAAATATGCTCAAATTTTCACTCATTATGTCAATTTTAGCTCATTTTCAATTTTTTTTTATTTTTGGCTATATCTTAACCGAAATCTCATTATCGTCCTATGTTGTCAAAATAGCGTAAGTTTGCTGAAACTATACATATTGGTGTGTATTTAATGGTAAGATTAATGTTAATTTTAATTTGTAATTACTAATTATATTCTGTTTTACATTTTTTTCATGAGAAAATGTGTACTGCCTACCATTCCAATAAAAATGTCTAGACAAATTTTCCGGTCGGTGCAAAATCAAATTTTGTGTTTTTATAATGGTGGATGATGGATGGGATATTTATTATTTAAGATAAGTATTTTGTATTTATTAAAATTTTGGTTGTTTATCTTTATTGTATATTTCTAGATTCATGTACTAGAAGTCCCAGTTGGAAGTAAATAATTCTATTTGTGGCAACATTTAAGATTTCACCGAGTCGTTAAGCCATTTGCTTGCAGCGTCGAAGGATGTACCCGAAAATTTACGATTCGCCCTTAGTTGAATGATCATATTCGAAAATGCCACACTGGTGGTCGGCCGTATCAGTGCCTAGTATGTGGAAAACTTATTATCACCGGATCAGTATTTTAACAACGCAGACTTATACACCGTGGAGAATGTCGATATGGATGCGAACTGTGTGGTAAACGATTTTATCGAGCAGACGCACTACAAAATCATATAAGAATCTATACTGGCGAGCAATTCTGTCACTGCGAGTATTGTTCGAAAGCATTTCGACAAAACATTTTAGGCCGTAATTTCACTCAAATTGTGCCACACCAAATTGGAATATAAGCTACCCAACAGTAGAATGTTGGACTTCTATCTTATTTATTCGTTTGGTTGACCTTGACATGTCAATGGTACACCAGTTGAAGCCTTGCATATTGAAGGTAGGCTTAATTATTTTTTTAATTGTTTCAATATGATTTAATGCTTCAAACGAAAATTTATAATCCACACAGGACGTCGTAAGGATCGTCTAAAAGAGAAATGCTCTGATTATTGTCAAGACGATTTGGCCGATGATGATAGTATAATACTAGAAACGTGAAAATAAATCGGCCCATGCTACAGCACATGAACAATAAACAATCGGCGAAAGTAAATTTTCATAATGTTTTCACGGATGGACCGCGTACAAAAAGCCATCAATCGATTTTTTTGTTTTAATTTTTAAAATTGTAATATTTTATATGTATTTTACACACTAATAAAATTTATTAAATTAATTAAATTTTTATTTATATGTACATTTATACTTTTATTTCGATATGTTCTGAGATCGTTTGGTTTTCTGATAGTCTTAATTCGTGATTATTATAACCTTCTTCTGGTGCATCCTTACAAGGTACGCACATTCATACAATGATTCAGTATTTACAGTGGGTTTGGTTGTGAAATTACAGTGAAAAATATAAACAAAAATATGGTGGAACAGTTTTTCCAGTATTAAAATCAGATGAGTTAGTAACATTTGGTGGTGGCCTTACGAGTTTGATTCCCCTCTCGAAAGTTTTATGCAAAGAAAATACCAACAGTAGTATTTTACGTGATATATTATCATCATACTTGCTTTGTAAATAACATCAATTTATTTACATTATGTCAAAATTATGTCAAACTGACATAATTTTTGAAAACCGCAAATTGAGCTAAAAGCCATGTACCAACACACTAGAATAAAAAGCGGCTAACTTCACCCCGCTTTACAGACAATTTTGCAGCAAGATAGAAATGCATAAACTCGCCATGAATCAAATCGTTTCATGGCTGGCCTGTTCTTCGGAATAAGAATTATATGTAAAGAACTTGTGGTTCAGAACACATTCGATTAGCGATAACCTTGACATAGTTCTATTTTATGGAGCTTCCATTCGCTTTTTGAAATCAAACACCCAAGTAATATTTTTTAAAGATTTAATTTGGAGGGTTTTATAGCCTCGTTTCAGTAAAGAAAACAGTTTTTAAGTATCGAGATTTCCTTCGGATTTTCGTGAGGATGACACCAGGTTATATGGACCGTGCGCCAATTATATGGCCTTAACTATAATAAAAGGACTAAACTGTTTGTAAAATGTAAATTAAAAATGATTTATGAAAGTTAATTTATTAGGTTCACTTGACAATTGTGTAGACCATCCAGATAATGACAAACCTTGTATCGTAATATATACAAAATTTTAACTTCGAAATAAGTATTCCCCAGTTCAATCTTCCTTTTGTTTTTCTTTCAGTTTGTCCCTTCTGTTATACATAAATATATACATATATACGTATATACCATTTCAACATTACTCCTACCCCAGCACTTAACTAGCTAGAAACTCGAAACCAAACCAAATTTTGTTTTGTGTTTCCTTTGTTCCCTGCAAAGAGTGTGAAAATAGGTCAATTCTCATGGGACTGATCACAAAAAAAAAAGTTCGTGACAATTTTTTTGTTCTTCGTTGTAAATATTCTTTATTTAAAATATTTTGTTGTACGCTTGAAAAAACTTTGACTCTAATTCAATGGCGTCGTTTTATGTACTTTCCTTCTGTAAAAAAAAAATATTTATGTTTTGTTTTTTCTTTAGAATTAGCAAAAAAAAAATTAAATTATTCATATTTGTGTTATGTTGTCCTTGTTATATACCTACCTGACTGTGATATTATTTGAATGATTTATTACTAATTTATTTGAAATTGGATCATTTTGATCTCCAGAGTTTTAAATGTAAGGATGTACAAGTTTTCCGTTTTTTGTCTTTTAAATAAGTTATTATTATATGAGGTTATCTTTACATCGTTCGCTATATATATACTAGTATGTACATACATATATAAGCTTTGAGTATATAGAGACAACGAAAATTAAATTATTTTGTGTTTTAATGATTGTTTCCAGTGGATATTATTAATTTTTAAAGCGAAATAATATTTATATACATATATATAATACATATTACATATACAATAATAAATGTTGGGGCGTCGATTTTCAGTTAGCTCTCTTGCGTTGTTAAGTTTTAAATAAATAAAACGTAATTTAAAAATTGAATGAAATTGAATTTCGTTACTACGAATTTATATATGAGGAAAATTAAAGAAAGTTTTTTTTTTGCTTTTATTTTCTTTTATTTTACTTTAAAGCTTCTTATAATTGAGTTTATGTTTGTTGGTTTCTTAATACATGGAATATAAAAAAAAATGGTAAATTTAAAATGAATTTTGTACATTACTTTAAGTTTATCATTTAAATTTAGTCAAGCACGTAACAGGCGGTTTAATAATTTATTCGTTTGTTGTTTTATTCTAATTTTAGACCATTTCTGTGGTGATAAATGAGGAATTCTGTTTGACACGTGCGTATTAATACAAGGTTACTATTGGAATTAATTTTGACTTGGCAATTTGCCCTGAAAAAATTATTTTCATGAATAGAAGGAAATTGTATCTCGCATTCTAGAATCATATTGAAGAACCAAACCACATAGGTACAACAGTGCTATATTATGTTTAAAAGTAATTACAAGTTTAATAAATCTTTTTCGTATACTTATCTATCCAGAACCATAAAATCCAATTGAATATCATAAATTACCTGAAATTGTAGAAAAAAAAGCCCAGTTTTAAATACATGTTAAATAGTTTATTAAAATATTGTATATTTTATTTGAATAAAAATGATGTACCAACAACACTATATGTATGTATGTATCAACACATATGGCAGTGTTGAAGTCCAAGAATGAGTTAATTCAAGTAATTTAATTAATATATTTGTGTGCCTCATACCAAAATGTTTGTCTAAATTTATGATGTTTTTTTAATCGTTTTATATGCCAACTCACGTTCTTGACGACCCTTATACCCAGTACTGTATCCATAAATCATTTTAGAATTCCATTTTCATCTAACATACCGCGTTTCACCATAATCGAACAAGGAATGGCCAAGTTACGTTCCTGTTGGCCATGCTTCAAAACTTCTGCCAAAAATCATTTTAGAAAACAATTTTCATCCAACATACCGAATTTTAGAATATTCGGTGAAAGAATGATCTAGTTCTGTTCCAGTTTTTATTATCCCATTTCTATCAAAAAATTGTATTAAATTGTAATCCCGGTGAATTTTCATTTCGGTGAATTGCGTTTTCGGTGAATTGTTTTCCCGTGAGTTGTCATTTTTCTGTGAATAGTCGTGGAACCATATTCTGTTGGGCTTTAGGTTCAACATTATCTAATACATATTTGGTAAAACCATTATTTCATTGATTTTTACTTCTAAACGTTTGATTAACGAAACAATTGATTTTATATATTGGATTTACTGGTTTTATTAAACAGGTCAAATGTGCTTCTAGATTTTCTAGTTTCTATAAGATAAACAATATGTAATTGCAGTGTATCTAACTTCATAAACAGTGGGTCCTTCTCGAAAGCACCACAATATTTTATTTTTTGCTTCTTCGATGAGCCTGGTATTGTGCTCCGTCAATCCGTCTAGCATAAATTTCCTTGAAATCTGCGAGCACTCAGTAATGTTAAAATACTTAAACACGTGAATTCTACTTCAATTTGATTCTCTTTCTTTTGTCTTGTAGTTTGAGATCGGACAAAAAATAGATGTTATTATATATTCTATCTGTAATCGTGGTTGAGATATTCGACGTTTCTAGGAGTCATCATGGGCAGTGATGCTAATGCGCATCATTCAAATTGGGAGAAGTACAATTATCAACAGACGAGGTGAATTACCCCTTGAATTTATTTTAATTACTAACCTTAATATATGTAATATTGGGCGTAAGTCCACCTTTATTACTAAAAATAGACAAGAAGTTCTAGAGATCACACTTGTCTCAGATTTGATTAAGGAGAGGGTATTGAACTGGAAAGTGTCCGAAGATCATTCCTTTTCTGACCATTGTTATCTCCAGTATGAAGTGGAACACTTCAAAACTGAAGCAGATTGGGACTGCTACAACGAAGTCCTCAAAACATACAAGTACCAGCTAAGAGCAGTCAGAACAAGGGCCTGTAGGCTCTACTCTGGTAATATACATAAGTCCTAGGATGGTTCATGGACTAAGTGTAGTAAGGAATCCTTGGAGCTACGACTAGAAACGCATTCCAGAGTGCTCGGTACTAGCTCCGGAGAGACCCATGATTAATAGGGGTGTATGTCCCGTAAGTCTTATAGTAAAGAGGCGGGAAGTTCTATGGCTAATAAACAGTTTTAAGTCATACAAGTTGGCGGGACCTGATGGCATTATCCCTGCCGATATTCAGCCAACTATTCCTTAACCCTACTCTGGCTGGAAGTCATCCTCAAAGGAAGCTTAGAACTTTGTCATATTACTAGAAAATGGACTGAAGTAAAAGTAATATTTATACCTAAGGCGGGAAAAAGCTCTCTTTGCTATCCCATAGACTTTAGGCCTAGCTTATCCTCTTTTCTATTTAAATCACTGGAAAGGCAGATAGATGTTTCAATAGAGGCTCCATCAAGCCGGCGAGCTGTCGGGATCTCATCACGCATAGTAAGGGACGATCGGTGGAAACAGCTCTCGTGGCTTTTATCCACGTGCAACGTCAGACCGAGGACAAACACTCGGTCCCTTGCGTGTCTGGGGTAGACAGGTCACTCAGAGGCTGGATATATCAAATGTTTAGAGGCAAGATACGTGAGCAGAGGGACACCGCAATGTGGAATTTTATTCCCCTTTTTTTGGAACTTGGTCATTAATGTCCTATTACTAAACCTGAAAGGGCAAGCATTCAAGTTTATTGCCTACGTGGATGATGTTGCTATTGCGGTCTTCGGTAAATATCCTTGCACAAACTGGGGAATTCATCCATCCTATGCCACAGGGGTATTCCGGAAACTACCGATTACGCCATCCCTTCGCCATCTGTTGAGGTGAAATTCTAAACTGAGTTTCCCACCAGAGAGGACTGGGTAAATGAGATGGTTATGGACAACGAAACGATAAACTTTTTAACGGATGGCTCAAAAAGGGATAGAGGGGTTGACTGCGGGGTATTATGTGAGGCAGTAGGGTCAACCTTTCTTTTCATCTTCCCGACTTTTTCAGTGTTTTTCAAGCCTAACTTATTGCGATATTGAAAGTCATAAACTGGTTGAAGTATTATGTAAAATCTACGACGCATACTCGCAGTTTTACGGACCAGGCTGCTATTAAACCGCTATAATCATACTCCCTGATGTCGCAAGGAACCGCAGAACTGTCTGGAATCTTTGAATGGGTACCAGGACGCTTTTATATCGCAGAGAGTGCAAAGGCAGATGAGCTGCCCGCAAGGGCACAGCACGCCTTATATCACAAAGCAGGCTAGATGAAAACATACCGCTTGCTTCATGTAAACTGCTGCTTCAGGAAGAAGCCATAAAAGAAAGGAACGTCAGATAGTCTAACGATAGTTTGTGTGTGATAACCAGGCAGATCTGGCCTAGACTTGACCGGTCCAGATCAAGCCAACTTATATCGCTCAGGCGGCACCATATTGGTATAGTCATGGGAGCTATTACGTCTCATCGGGCTCCATCTGCTCTGCACCAGTCATAGTCTCGCGTACAGCACAATAACATTTATGGGAACTTCTCATTTGGACGACCTCACGGATCTTAGTAAGATCGATGGCAGGGGCTTTCAACGCTTCTTGGAAATCTCAGGATTGTTTCACGTAAAATTTTTTAAATTAACTAGAAACTAAATTTTTTGTAGGACAAAGGTAAATTAATATAGGTCATAAAAAGTTCAGGATGTTTTTTTTTGAAGTTTTCTAGAATTTTTTTGAAGTTTAAATTAAAATCTTGGAAGTAATAAGAATTTTTTCTAACACAATTTTGTTATCTAATGAAACAGCGTTTTATAAAAAAAAATTTTTTGCACTGCCAATGGCTTTATTCTTTAATCTTTCTTTATAGGAAACTAACAAGAAGTGTGCAAAGCTTATAATTAAATTTATCAATATATAAGATCTAGTGGATCTACTCTGCGAAGCAGTCTATATTTCGGTTGCCTTAATAGTTGCCTTGCTAATTCATTGGGGTGAATTTCCAGTTTCGAAAGGTACTTCAAACTGTGTGCTTGGATCATATCTTTGACCGTTTTAATCCCAAGGTTCGGATGGATGTTGCAATTTCGGATATACCACGGAGCATTTGTAATACAGCGAAGTATTTTTGATTGCGTTCGTTGTAAAAGATCTATATTTGATCCGCTTGTACAGCCGCATAGTTGAATTCCATGTGTCCATATACGAATTAGGATCATTTTGTAAAGTAGAATCTTGCATTCTAGGGAAAGTTTTGAAATTCTTCCAATCAGCCAGTACATTTTTGAGAATTTTATTTTTATTTGGTTGCGCTTTGAATCGATGTGTTTTCTCCATGTCAATCTTCTAACAAGATGAAGACCCAAGTATTTGACATTTGTTTGTTGAGGGATGTTGACATTGTTTAATTTCACCGCTGGACATGTACGCTTATTCAACTTAAATGTTATGTGTGTTGATTTGTTTTTATTCGCTGTTATCCGCCAGTGGCGCCAGCGGACCGCCACGTTCTTTGCTAATTCTCAATTTTGTATAAGTGATCTTGTAGTTCCCTTGATGCAGTTTGAGGATTTTTGTGTGAAAACATGATAGCAGTGTCATCTGCAAATGTTGATGTGACAACCTTATCAGTTGTTGGTAGATCGGCAGTATACAGCAAATACAATACTGGCCCCAGTACGCTGCCTTGTGGAACTCCTGCGTTTATATCATTTAGTTCAGTAATGGCTGAATTGTGCTTAACCTGGTATTTTCTTTGAAACAAGTAGCTTTCAAGGACTGCATGAAATTTTTATGGCAGACGAGTGTTAATTTTATATATCTTATACTCTGTGCACCTGCTGTACAGTGCCATGTTGGTCCCGAAACCCAAATTGATGGTTATGGTATAATCTGTCCTTCAGATAATATTGGTTTTAATTTTTGTAATAGAATTTTTTCAAAAAGTTTAGAAATCGTCGAAAGTATACTTATTGGCCTGTATGATGCGACTTGTGTTTCGTCTTTTCCAGGCCTTTGGAATCATTGTAATTTGCGATATTTTCCATTTTTTAGGGAAATACCCACATCTCATAATCTCATTAAAGATATAAGTTATGAGTTTCAGGCATTTATCAGGTAATTCTCTGATCATTTTTCCGGTAATAAAATCGTGTCCTGGAGCTTTCTTTGGGTTTATACAATTTTTAATGGTATTTTTAACTTTTTTCCACTTAAATTTTAAAGGAATTGGTTTCAAAGGATCCTCCGTAAACTTTGGTGATTCATTGTTGCCAGTTTTTTCGTTTAGTGTGAATACTTTTTTCAAGTGGTTAGAGAAACCAGTAGCCTTTTCTACGTCACTTCTGGCCCAATGTCCATCTGGTTGCCCAATTGGTGGATTCGATAATGTTGGCCTCTTTAGTTTTTTTGTTGCCTTCCATAGTGAATAATCTGTCTTCTCGGTCGCCGCAAGTTCAGTAAGGTAACTCTGGATTCCTGAATCTTCTTCTTCCCTCAATGCTCGTTTAAGAGTTTTAATAGCCCTATTCAATTTCCCTTTTAGTAATGGAGATTTTTTCTGTTGCCATAGCCGGCGTTTGTCCGTTTCTCTTGGATTAACTGCAGTATATTAGGTGAAGGCTTATTAACTTTGTCAGAGGTGTGAATATCAGGGGTAGCCTCTTTTGCTGCTATTTCCAATATATACGTTAAATCATCCGCCGCTGCAAAAAATATCTTCCGGGGTGCAAAGTTGGATATCCAATTGGCAATTTTGTTCGACTATATTTCGGTATAGAGCCCATTTAGTTAATTTATTTGTTAGACGTTGAGGTGGTTCTGCTTTTCATGCTCTGGTACTCAGAGTTATTATTATTGGTGAGTGATCGGATGATAAGTCATAGCAATCTTCTACTTGAGCATTGGTGCGTGCAATTCGTTTTGTTGTAAATCAGGTATTTTATCTGATGGCCAGTAAGATGGGTGTCCAGAAGATAAATCTAGTTTTTTTTCATTCATTGCTTCATATAGTTGCTTTCCTTTAGGTGTGGTTAATCTCGAACCCCATTGCAGATGTTTAGCATTGTAGTCGCCTCCTGCGAGAAATTTAATGCCCAGCTGATTAAAATAATCGATAAATTGCTGCTTTTTGATTGCGTGTTTCGGTGGACATTAAACAGCCGATATTACACAGTTTCCAGACCATTGTTCTAGGCAGATATTAGTTGCTTGGATGTGATCTTTATCATATTTGTTGAGTTCATAATGCTTTATTCTTCATTTGATCAAGACCGCAGTGCCGCCGTGTGCTCTTCCATCTGGATGTTTGGTGTCATAAACTAAATATCCGTTGATTTTAAAAAATGTGTTTTTTGTAAAGTGTGTTTCTGATATTAACATGATGTCTATATTTTGATCGACAAGAAAGGTCTGAACCTCAGCTTTGTGCTGTGAAAGACCGTTCGCATTCCATACAGCTATCTTTAGGAGCGTCATTTTTGGCTTTTGACAATAATTTGCATTACTGTGTTTATAATTTGCATCATCATGCTCATTTACCTTTCCATCATCATCATGAAACTTTGGATCGTTTCTGTCAATTTGTTTACTGTTGCGTGAATATTTATTTCTTCTCCGTTGAAATGAACTTACGTTTTTGAGGCGACACCTTTTAGGATGTTGGCATAGGAAACTCCTGGTTGTGCAAAATTGCATGTAAAATTCTCCAGGTCATTTTGTGTGGTTGAGTGTGCATTCGCTTGTTGGTCAATTGTACTTCTTGGAGTCATATCTCTTTGATTGTAACGTGACTTAAGCATTCGTTGCTCGGATCGCAACTTTGGATTGGCCTTACGCTTCAAATCCAGATATACTGGGCAACCTCTGTAGTTTGCTGTGTGATTTTCACCAATTACTGCAGCGTTTTACTGATGGATCATTTCTCATTTTATCGCATTTTTTTGAATCATGAAGTTCGCCACATATAACGCAGACTTCACTAAATGTGCAATAAGCTTTTGTGTGCCCGTATTCTTGGCACTTGATGCATTGTACTGGTCCTGTTCGCTTTTTGGGTTGTTCTGCAGTGATTTTGCGATGCAGTAAATATCTCAAGTTATATATACTGTAGTTTCCTTTGTTTTTCTCATCTGGCTCTAATTCTTTGCGGAACATCGGTTGAGGGACCTTCTCCCGATTTAAAATGTTTTCAATAGATTTGGCATGGAAACCTTGCTCAGCGAGAGCCGCATGAATGTCGGTCACCTCTACGCTGCTCTCCATTCCTTTTAAAACAACAGTCAACCCTTTTTGACTTTTCAGCTGGTAAGTGTAATATCGCTCTCCAGTTAGACCAAAATGGTTTACAAGCGCTCTGAAACCATCAATTTCCAAAGGTTGGATTTTCGTTTCTTTGATATTACCCCTTTTAAGCGGGGCAATATAAAATTTTGACTCAGTTAACTTGTCGATTGTATTAACGAGTTCATTATTTGACCTCTCTCGTAAATAAATTTGTTGGCGGCTTTTCAGTCGTTTTAGCTATTGTTTCATCGCCGCCATCATCTTTCAAGCTAGAAAATCTATTGCCGAGAGGTCTTTGACAAGAGCCTTGTTCTAATCTAGACGCTTTAGGCTTACTAGCTAATTGCGCTGAATTCGGGCTTCTTTTTCTTTTGGTCTGAACAGTTATATATCTGTCCATACCGGTTTGTACCAAATTTTCTTTATTTAAGTGACCTATCTCACTAATTAAATTAATGTCATTATTCATGTTCATTGCACTGAATTTATTTGCTGTTGAAGCGTTTATTTTTTCACTTGCATTTTTATTTATTTCATGTTCATTTGCTGATGCAGCATTTATTTTTTTACTAGTATTTTCTTTTGTGTTAAAAGGTGGTATTACCAAATTTGCTAAATTTGATGTCGAAGCACTTTTTCCATTTTGCGTTATTATATTTTTTTTGGGGTTATGTTCCAATTTACCCATTGCATGCATTGCATTATTCGGATTTAATGCTGATATTGTTTTTGGGGGAAAATAGGCCCCTTATAATTTTAGCACTAATTATTATTCGGTATATGCACAGTAATTAAATTAAATATTAAAAATAATTAAAAAGAACTAACACTGCACTTTTTATTTTAATTTTATTTTACTTTAATTATATTCCGCGCACATTGATTTTACGTCCAAACTGCACGACGATCAAATATCAACTCAGCAACTTATAAAATTTTGAATAGTTTAGAATTTTGAAGATTTCAAGTGCACAATTTGTAATATGTTATATGACTAATAATAATGAACTCATACCATTATTTTATACTTTAATGAGTCCGGTGGTTGTTGTTTTATTTGACTCACCACTGTTACATAAACATATTGTGTTTTTAATACTCGAAATCAATCTCACCGTTTTCGTGACACACATATAAACTTCCATTGCATTAAAGAATGAAACCGATTTAAATTTCTCCCACACTATACGTATACGAGTACGAATCGACAATTTATTCTTTTATTTCATTTATCATAGCCCACAGGAAACAAATTAGGATATTCTCAACTGAACAAAACGCAATGCAAAAAAAAAACTATTTAGTAAAGCTACGTTATTTTCATTACAAAAAAAACATTTTTATAATGTACCAGGCATTCCAAATAAATTAGTTCAATTCAATTGATTTGCTCGAATAAAATAATATTATGACCCAGAAAATTACTATATTTTCCATTTTCAATTTATTGCTAACCATTCTTATAATTTATATATAAATATCGTTATTTATCACGATAAAATTTATTTAACTATGTATATCCTGGATAGACTAACAATATCGACTATATTTTTGTATATTGTACATATTATTATGTATATGGAGGCCGTTCGATATATTGTTTGAACTCAAAAAGTTTTAATCTACATTTTTTTGTTCTATCTGTGATAACATGATTGTGTGTCTATGTGTGTAGGAGTTTATAACAAATAAACAAAACAAAAAATTTCTTATTTTACACTCAATAAGGATCTAATAATGTAAATCCTTTAGAAACAGAATGAGATATATAATAATGTACATATATGTATGTATAAACATATATACATACATACATAATATATTATATCTAAACCATTTTCATTTTGTATGTTCCATCAAAAATAATCTTAATCTTCGCATGAGAAGAACAAAAACAAAGCAAAAAAATGTTTATTATTTGGAAATTCCTTGAAGCATATCAAATTATTCGGAATAATAACGAAATATTAAATAAAATTTATTTTATTCTAAAGATTTCATTTTTGCTCAGTACACAATACATGTGTACATACATACACACACACACACATATTCAAAAATTACTTGAAATATGATGTGAAATTAATTTAAAATGATAAGAATCATTTTTGGAAAATGGTGGTACTGACAGCTAAGAAAAATGAAAAATCTAATTTAGATAAATATGGTATATACTCGTATTTGTATGGGAAAATATGTTCATGAAAAACAATTGTCTGTTCCTGGGAATCTGTATTATATAGACATACATACATATATACGCGCCGCCATTCCGAAGGTAAATCTTATTTTTATCGTACTTTGGTTGTTGATAAGGTATATGGCAAATTTATATTATATACATAAACACGCAATTGTGCAGAAACGTAAACGAGAACCATCTTGCTTTTTCCGGTAATTAAATCGTGACCTATGATAAAAAAAAAGTTACGGACACACATTTTATTGCCTCAAACCTGCCACGATATACAATTATATTTGATATTTGAGGTAAGATAATAATATACTTTCATTAGTCTACTATACACAAACAACGTGACGTGATAATATACTTTCAGTTTTTAGTATACATTTTCCTTTTCATTCTATGTTATAAGGAATATTTATCATTTTCATCTATTTCCAATTTGATAAGTCTTTTATATATTTTCCATTCAAGTATGATTTTTTTCTTCGTTTTTACATGAATGGAAATGAAAGAAAATATTGTTTTTTTTTAAAATAAGGTATATTGTTTTGTGTTGAATGGGAAAACATTCCGAGTTTAAACGAAAAACATTCTCTTTTTGTTTGGCTGGTTTTTGTATTTTTGTTTCGTGTTTTATTTCTCATTTCTGGTTTAGTTTGTTAGTTAAGAATAAAATCGACCAAAGTTCGTTCATTTTGCCTTCCGCATAAAAGTTTTTTTTTTTATGAAAACTCAATAAATTTGTGGCCCCTGTGGTCGGGGGGCACTCACATGTCTCGTAAATCAAAATTGCACGAACATGTTTCCCAAGAATACCACCACAGTATCCTTTGCTTGTCGTAGGAGGCGACTAAACGGTTGGATCGCTGGGCTGACGACCCGCATCCGTAAAAAAATATAGTGTTTATAAAGTCAACAAAAAGAAAAATGGATACCGCCAAAACAACACCGGACCCCCGCTCAAGTACCCGGACACGAGATTTAGGATCGGCACGTGGAACGTGCAATCACTAAGGAAACCAGGAGCGTTAGAGGGCCTAATCACGTGCATGAAGGTTTATCGGCTGGAACTCGTTGCTCTTCAAGAAACTCGCTGGCCTAAAAGTGGAGACCATGTGTCCCAGGGCTATACGTTGTTCTACAGTGAAGATGACCTCGGAAATCTTGGAGCTGGATTTCTTCTTGGGCCGCAGGTAAAGAACGCTGTTTTGGATTTCCAAGCAGTTAATAACCGATTGTGTAAGCTTCGCTTGCGCATGAAGTTAGCTAACCTGTCGATAATTTGTGTACATGCGCCCACAGAGGTCAGCCAGCCCCAAGATAAAGACTCATTTTACAATGACTTGGACGATCTGATGGGATCTATACCCGAACACGATGTTAGAATGGTAATTGGGGACTTTAATGCTAGAGCTGGCAGAAATCAGACCGACTTGTGTGAAAACATAGGTCCGTACTCCCGACACGAAACTGCGACCGATAATGGTGAGAGAATGATGTACTTTGCGGTTGCTCATGATCTTAGAGTAGCAAGCACATTCTTCCCTCACAAACACATACATCTTGAGACATGGACACATCCTCGCGGAACTTCCCGCAGCCAAATTGACCATGTGTTAGTTTCTAAAGGACGGGCTCAGGTTTTGCAGGATGTGAGAACTTATCGGTCAGCAACCAAATACGTAAGCAGCGATCATCATTTGGTCGCTGCAAAGCTACGATGGAAGTTTTCGTACAAGTCTGGGAACACAGCGAAACGCATGGTACGTTTCGACTGTGAAGGTCTGATAAATGAAGATCAAAAGAAACGATATCAGGATCTTGTCAGCGACAACATTAATGAAGCTAATTACCAGTCTGACTGCGTGAACTCTGTCTGGGGGGTACTGAAAACTTCGGTTGTCAGTGCTGCTCAACAGACTTTAGGTATAGTGAAAGTTAGACCCAAGAATGATTGGTTTGATGACGAGTGTCGTCTTGCAGTTGAGCAACAAAATATAGCCCATAATGAAGTGCAACAACGTCTCACAATCGCGAGGAAAAACAAGGCTGCTCTTGCAAGAAGGGCAGCTAAGCGGATTTGTAGACGGAAGAAGCGAGAATGGTGGAAGGCCGAGGTTCTGAAAGTACAACAACTCAGTAATGAGCGCAGTTCGCGTAATCTCTTTAAAGGAATTACTGGACTGAACCATACTTTCAGGCCTACGTCAACCGCCATTCGGGACCGGGATGGACCGGGAAACCTCTGTGTCAACATCGACGCAGTACTTGACGTTGACGCATGGAGTGGACACTTTACTGACCTGCTTGATGTCCATCATGCGTCACAGACTGTTGTTGAGCCACCTCTAATACAGACTGCGGAGATTTGCACTGAGGAGCCATCCCATGAGGAATTCACTAAAGCCATGCAGAGATTGAAACGAAACCGTGCACCTGGAGTGGACTGCATTAATTCGGAGCTCTTGATATTCGGAGGGGATACTTTGTTGAACTGTCTTTTCGACCTTATTCGATTAGTATGGCGAACCGAAGTTATGCCTGACGAATGGAAAGTGGCCGCGATATGCCCCATCTTCAAGAAGGGAGACCGCTTGAAGTGTGAGAATTATCGCGGTATAGCTCTCCTTTGCACAGCTTACAAGTTACTGTCATACATTGTATTGGATAGAATCACTCCTCTAGCGGAGGGCTTGGTTGGTGACTATCAAGGAGGATTTCGTCCGAATCGATCAGTCACCGATCAGGTCTTTTCGCTGCGGATGATTCTATCTAAATATTATGAGACATCCATCCCCGTACATCAGGTGTTCCTGGATTTCCGGCAGGCCTATGACTCGATCAATCGAGAGAGTCTATGGTCTGCCCTGGAATACCTAGGAATGCCAACAAAACTGGTACGACTATGTAGGATGACAGTGACGCAGTCTCAATGCTGTGTTAAAGTTGAGAACAGGCTATCGACAAGTTTTGTAGTTAACTCGGGTGTTCGGCAGGGAGATGCTCTGTCCCCGATACTCTTTAATCTCATGTTGGAGTACATCTTTCGTAAAACTGAAACACCGCAGCGTAACATCTTATATCGCCAGTCCAATCAGGTGCTTGCATATGCAGATGACATATGCGTGATTGGACTGAATAGCAACGGAGTGAAAGAAATACTTGATCCGCTTGTAGAGTTTTCAGCTTCTGTTGGACTTCAGATCAATGAGTCCAAAACGAAATACCTGATCTCAGGTTTTAGGGACAGTGGCACACCAGATTTTAGTAGTGGCCACCACACGTTTGAGGGAGTGAGGAGGTTCAAATATTTGGGTTCTCTTATCACTCACGATAATAGTGTGGGTGAGGATATTAAAATGCGGCTGGCAGCTGGCAGTCGTTCTCTGTATCCTCTAAGGCCACTGCTAAAATCTAAACACTTATCAAGTGCCGTGAAGCTGAAGCTTTACAAAGCGTTGATCAGGCCCGTTGTTATGTTTGGATGTGAAAGTTGGGCGCTGACGGATGAATACGAGAGATGGCTCCTAACATTTGAGAGAAGAGTCATGCGTGTGATCTACGGCCCAAAACGCGAAATAGATGGTACCTACCGAGCTCTGTACAATATCGAGATCAGAGATCTGATGAAGATCCCCGATATTGTACATGAAATAAGATCTCAGCGAGTACGCTGGCTCGGTCACGTTCTGCGTGCTGATCCGGAACGAATTGTGCAGCGATCTCTGAAAGGAGAGCCACCATATGGTAGGCGCAGAGGTCGTTGCCGGCGACGATGGCTCCACGATGTAGAGAACGACTTGGCCTCTTCAGATTGTCTTAGACAGTATGAAGACCATGCTCAGGATCGAAACCGTTGGAGCCGGGTTGTTGACTCAGTAAGGGGCCAGTAATGGCCTTTAATACTGTTTATTATTATTATTAATAAATTTGTATTGCGCATACAATCATCCTCCGTTCATGGTATCGGGAGACAATAAAATATGAAATAAAATACGCAGACTGATAAAATTGGAAATATTTTCTAAGCATTTGAAATTTAATGAACTTGTTTAACTTGGTTAAAAGAAGAATAATTACCCATTTTCAATAAAGTATCCGTTCATAACTTTAAACTTTCAAAAATCAGGTAGTCCCCGGTTTTAGTTTTCAAGTACACCAAGGTCCCGTCCCGCTTTGGGTCCCTGTTCGGTTCCACACGGAGAGACGCAAACTGAATTTCGACGCATATCGAACAATTTAAAATATTTGTGGCCGAAAAGTATTGCGGAAGATTAATCCACATAGAATTTAAAATAAAACAAATATGTATGATAAATAATATCACTTTATTAATAATAATTCGTTAATTAATTCTCAACACATATTAATCCATTATTATATTAAATCAAAAAACAAAAAAATTCATTACACATATTAAACAAAAAATATTCGTAATTAACCAAAAATTTAAAAAACTGTTCTATAGTCGTTTGTACTGCTTGTTGTTTTTTTGCCTCATAAATTTCTTTGTAGCAATTTATGCTACCTAAAACTGCACTGCTCACCTTAGAACTTCGTTCCTAATTAGGATCATCCTGATCAAACATCTGCAGTGCTTGATCAATTAATTGTATAGCTTGCGCTAAACGTTTCAATGTAAGGGTTCGTTCGGGAATAATTTCTTAATAATTTTAAATTCTAAATTTTCTTTCCCGCAATATGATCTCAGCTCTGGAATGGCACATGAAGACACCCAATCACGAAACAAATTTGCAGTCATCCAGGCTTTTTTATTCCAGAGATAATGATCAGGAAGATGTCTCTTTAGGATTTTCAGAGGCATAAATTAGAAATGGTTTAAATGTATAATCCTCTGCAGCATTTCCACCTAATAGAAGCATTAGACGCTCTTTACCGACTTTAAATCCTTGAGAATTTTTTTCCATTTTTGATATGTATGTTTTGGTAGGCGGGCGTTTCCAAAACAAACCTGTCTCATCTACATTAAAAATTTGTTTCGAACAGTCTTGGATTATTTTTTTTAATTTTTCTGGAAAAGCTTCTGCTGCAGTAGAATCTGAACTGGCAGCTGCCCCTTTAAGGCTTAAATTATGCAAGTTTGCTCTAGATTTGAATCGAGCGAACCTTCTTCCATCGCTAGCTTCAAAACTCAAATCATCGTTTGCAGCTGCACTTGTGCTGGGCTCTTGTAACTTTAAACTATCAAAAATTAATTTTGCTTTAGTTTTGATGAGCATTTTACTTAACGGCATTCTACGATAGTTTTGTTCTTGTATCCATATTGTTAGACGTGATTCAATTTTAACCATTATGGAAGGGGTCTATTGCGTGTACATTGTTGAGATAACAATTGTGTAGTATTTTTTGTACTTTCTTTTATTTTTGACGCATCCCGGTTCCGAATACTTTTAACTGTTGTTAGTGGTAAAGTTAGAGCCTTTGCGATATCTACTGCCTTTTGTCCACGATCAAATCACTTAAGAATGTCCAGTTTTACTTCTAGTGTTAAAGCCTTCCGTTTACTGCTCATACTGACTCACAATTATTTTAAAAATATAAATTTATCAATAAAAAAATTATTAAACGTGAAATGCACAAGACTGAAAAAAATTTATAAAATTAACTTTTAAACATAAGCTAACGTCTACTCTCATACGATTATTCACAGTCAGTGACAGGAAATATTAAATGCACATAATACATATTGGAATTCCCCGAGTTACATGTTATACTACAAATTCGAAGGAAAAATAAACCAAAAAATAATAAATACAAGAAAGAAAAAGGACGCATAACGAAAAAACGACGCGAAGCGGGTGATTGGTTTTTTTTAGCCAACGCAAGAGCGAATAGACGCACATAGAATAGACGCATAGCGAGTCTCTGGTGTATACCTAAATAAAATAATCCAAAGAATTTAAATCCGGTGACAATTTCATAATGCCGATAATTTCCTTAAATTTCTCTCGAATAGTTGGATCATGCTCACAAGTCTAGCGAAGAACTACTTCTTTACATTTCTTGGTTCACGTTGACTTCACAGCGGTAAATTCAGTCCTAACCATATAGACCGATTTAGGTTTCCGGCATCTGGCAACAGTGCTTTTAACGAAACATGAACATTTTGACGACTGGAATATTGTTCAATTATTGTGAACAGTTAATTTATTTCCGAAACGCTTCGGTAACACTTTGTATCATTTTTGTCATTTTCAGTATCGCTGTTTACTTGAAGACTCTAGACTACCCATCTTGACTACCGCCTTTCCATAAATCCGACATTTGATGATGTTGCGGAGTTGTCCGAAAAAATACCTAACTCCCGGTATAGTATTAAGGCGTTGTAGACCATTGAACGAAGATTCAAAAATGATGTTTTTTGTCGAAATTTCAGCTTCGTAAAATTTGATAATAGCGAAACGACTTTATTAGACATGATAACCCAAAAAATAAAATGAATTTTAACCGAATTTTGTTTTTAAAGCCGTATGTGAATATGGTAAAAATATTTAGTTAAAATAGTGAGTGAAAAAAATTATTGAGTTGAAATATTTGTAACTATAAAAATTAAATTTTGCTGTGTGAATTAGTTAAAATTTTGACAACTACAATTTTCTATAAAATGATTGACGTAGCCAATTGCTCCTATTTTACGTTCAATATTATTATTTTATATAAGAAATAATTTATCCCCTATTAAATGTAATTAAATTTGTTAGATTATATTAATAAAAATGTTTGTTTTGAAATCCAATGAATTTCGAACAATTCGTTTGTTTATGTTTGTTATAAGCATATTAAAATCATTCTGTTTCGTCATATCCGGCCTCCCATGAAATTGACTATTTATAAATCCAAATTCTCAGGCAAAGAGTAGTCTAGATTTTGACGTTAATAAGAATGGAATTTAAAATTATATAAAACGTAAATAGAAAAACCGGTAGAATTTAATTTCATAAAAATTGGAAAGAGCCGGTCGCTTTTAAACAGTTGGATCTCTCTGAAATAGAATTTATATATTATCCAGCTATATTATTATATCAATCACTATACTGTAACATTTATCAATATATTACATATAACAATTTCAAAAACGTATCAATGAAATCATTCAAAACAAAAAAAGGTTTTGTTTTTTAACTCAAATGTCAAACTTCGTGAACGGTCGGTCCGTAATAGATTTTTGTGAGGTGGATACACTTTTTTTAACCTTTATGCCAATTTTAATTTTTAACTAATGGTCAATTTTAATTTTTAACTAATGGTCAAACAAATCGAACTTGTGGCCGTGCGTCCTCGATTTGGCTGACAAAATTGCGTAAGGCAAGAACGCAAATAAGCGAACTGCGAAATAGCCGGGAGAGCCTTGAGCCCCAGAACAAGTATAGAGATTACAAAATAAATTAAAAAAAACAAAAACCACATAAGTCACACACGCACTTAATGGAAAGACTCTATTTCAATGTTGACATAAGAAACAAAAGCAAAACAAAATTTAACGCTTTCTGAAAATATGAAAAATTTAATATGTGGCTAATAATTTTTGGTCGTTTGACAGTTTAATTTATATATAAACAACATACGTGTTTAAAGAGCGCTTCGTTATTTCTTGATTGAATTGAAATGGTAATATGGCATATTACAAACCGTGGCTTGTTATTTTTTCGATTGTTCAACAGAATTTTATATAATAAAATAATGATAGTACACATTTTAAGAGTTTATTTTGCAATTTGGTTGGTGTTATTCTTAGAAAGTGCTTTAAATTGAATTTCATATTCAGTTAAAGAATTTTTGTTTTTTTTGTTAATAAATCTTCGTACCAACACATAAATACATTAATTAGAGACTGTTCGGCTAGTGAACTCTAGTGAACTTATTGTCTTTTGAAAACTGAACAATATCCCTATTTTGTACTCGGCTACATGTCCGTCTTTTAATTGACCATCTGCACACTGCATAGCTCCCCATGCTAGCCTGTACTAACATGAACGATGGGTGGTCCATGAGTTCTACATTCCAACAGATGGTCATAGATGTTTTCAATTTAATCACTGATCGTAATCGGGAGATGAAAAATGTTTTTTGAATCCCGCCCCTGTTCGAACCCGGTACCTCCCGATCCAAACTTTAGCAGCTTTAACCACTCCGCTATTTGCTCGGTTTCTACAGCAATTCAACATAGTTTAAAAATTTCGGTGACAAATATTAATACTTGTTTAAATCCTAAAATAAATAAATTCTAAATTCAAATTAACATTTAGACTGTGTCCGAAAACTGTTGACATTTGTTTGAGAATTATTCCCCTACATTCACAATTTTTTATTATGCCATCCGAAATGTGTAATAAATCTCCCCACCTCAGCAGTTTTTCCCCACAACATATTTACATATATATATATATATATATATATATATATATATATATATATATATATATATATATATATATATATATATATATATATATATATATATATATATATATATATATATATATATATATATATATATATATATATATATATATATATATATATATATATATATATATATATATATATATATATATATATATATATATATATATATATATATATATATATATATATATATATATATATATATATATATATATATATATATATATATATATATATATATGTATATATATATATATATATATATATATATATATATATATATATATATATACATCAATTTTTGTTTTCATAGCCTCAAATTTGTTGTGAATTTAAAAAAATAAATAAATTAAAATAATGGATCCGATAATCCTTTTTATGGGTGTTTATTGTTATTGTGTTTATATACAACAACAAAGTTTTAAAAAAAATTAAATCTTTCAAACGTCTGTAAAGTTGAAAAATTGTTCATAAGGCTTCCCATGATTCAATTTGTTTTAAAAAGTGATTATTCTCCAACAAGCTGTTTACAACCTAGGACATATAGCAAGGTTTCAAGTATAATATTTTATTTAGAATGAGTTCAGGAGTTTGGAGCATGTGGTGGTATCCGCCACACAGCCTATTTATAATTATTGCCATCAATATACATTTCAAAATACTATAGGTACCATTAATAAAAAATCGAAATGGGAATGTATCGTCAATCTTGTTTTGATTATGGTGATGTAGTAAAAAAAATGGTAGTATTGTGCGAACGCTATGGACTAACTATATAGGTAATACAAGATTGATTAAAATAAACAATATTATAATAATCGTAAAATAAATGTACCTGATCTAAAAATATTCTATAATAAAAGTTATTAGTGTTGATAAAACAAGTTAGTGTTGTTAATTATAACCAAGTGAAATAGTTGGATGCACTAAAAACATTAATAAATGTTATGCACGCGGTGGATTAAACACTATTATAGTTTCCCATATTTCGCGGCTATACAAACATTACGGCGTTTTAAGTATATAAAGGAATAACGACTGGTTTACGTCAAAAATTATTAACAAGTCACCAGATAATTCAATTATTTTTGTTTTTAAGCCAAATTCAAACGACGCTGTAGCTTAAATAGTTAAATTAATAACGAAATAATTTTAATAAAAAATATCACTTCTCATTTTTCCCCCAGTGTTTACACTAATTAGAAATTATTACATTTAAACCCTCGACATGTCGATTGTTGTGTTTTGTGCACCGGCAATTATGGTTCACCCAAAACATTGTAAAGGTATACACATTGCTTTGACTTTACAGATCGCCACAAGCGAGACTGGCAGTATTTTACATCAACTCAACAAGTTTATTTTGTTATTGCTTTTTAGAATTTTGTTGTCTTTTTCATTCGTTTCGTTCCAATTTTGAAGGTTAAATTACTTTTACTAATTACTAGTCAAAATAGTGTTTGTGTTCGCATTGTTCTTGTTTTCTGTAAAATAAATTGGTTATTGGTGAATTGTCCAAGAAAGTAAACCTGATTTTATTGACATTTAGAGACGAATTAGCCACTGGTTCTATAGTGCCTTCAAATAAAATAACGTCATTGGGTCTTGCCACTATATGATTTGATGTTCAAATATATCTTCTGTGGTTGCTAAATCGTAATCAACTGTTTTACCTTGTATTGGATTTATTGCGGAAACAGCAACGCCCGTTACATCAGTACAACATTCACTTTATATTATTGAATAGTGCGATGTGGTTTATGCTGCCTTGAAGATAGACTACACATTGCATTCCTGTACTGTACCAGCAGGAGTGATTGCTTAAACAAACTATTACATAAATTAATCGAACATTTTTTAAAGCTTCGTTAACAGACAATGGTTAACGAAGCTTTTAAATTGTTTCGATTATTTTATGTAATAATAGGTGAACCATCTGGCCAGCAGCAATAACGCAACCCAAGTTCTCGCTATGGACAATTTGTGTCCTGGTTTCATATATCGTTTGCCTACACACAAAATAAATTGTTTGAATAAAAAAATTCAATCTCATTCAGGGATTAAGGATTCAGGTTTACTGATATGCCCAATACGAGCCCATCGCATACCTAAATTCTAATTAAAGCAATTTGGAATATAATTTTTCGTGCAAAATTGAAATTGACGTAGATCTTCTAACGTAATTCCGTAGAGCGACAGTTCCATTTTGATAATGTAACCAACCAGTTCATCTTCTGGCTGATCTGTAAACGGTCCATGTCAAACCCAAATGATTTGTGTATAGATCATCTCTTAGAAATTTGCTTTTATCTGTTAAATTACATTGGATAGCTTCAAGGATGTATTCTTATAGATCTACATATTTTCTCTCGTTAAATTAGAATCTATTAGTTTTCAATAAATATGGAGCAAAATGATCACCTGTTAAATGATGTACCATTTTGCCCTTGTTATAAAATAATGTGATATAATAGTTTTAGTTACTATACCGGTTTCAACGAGTATCAACGTACATATTTCACAGAAATATTTATTTTATCTAGTACACTGACCACAGAACAACAGAAACAGTATACTATAGGTGTCTAAAGGTGTTGACGCACTAGTTCTTATAAATCAGTTTAGTGGAAAAAAACCTTCTTAATTTTATAGTGCTCGTGACCGTTCTTAGCTAAACCATTTTAAAATTTGGTTAAACTATAATTTTAGTTAAGACAGCTCGAGCACGATAGGTTCACTATAATAAACCACAAACTATCTTTCTTAATAAACTAGACTCAATTTTCAATAAACTAGTTTAGATTAAACTGGTTTATAAAACCTACTGTGTCAACATCTTTACTTTGGAAATTTTACAATAACAAAACAATGCAATTTCATTCCGGTTTGAATAATTTCGTTCCACCTAGTGCAGTCTTCGTGTTTACCACCAGAGTTATTATATTAAATATTTTTAGTATTAATTAATGTTTAATTATAATTCCTGGGACAAATGATAATTCTCAATTTTTTCCTAAATGTGGCTTTGGTGTTTCGTTCAAATTAATTACGGTCTAACGCGTATTGGTGTATATCGGAGAGGCAGGTTCTTTGCATTACACTCGTGTTGTACGTCGTTCATTGTTGAATCGGATAAATAGCTTGTAATAATTTTAATGGAGTATACCAAGCTTCCCTCACCCATGAAACATTTTTATTAGGTGTCTCAACATCTCCCGAGAATTTTGGTTTGTAATGCCATTCAAGGATTATGTTCACATAACCGAAAATACAAATGTAAACAATCGACCAGAAGAGAATTTGACACAAGATGGAAAAATTGGATTAAATAATCGAAGGTTGGATGATCGAGGAAAAATTAAATTAGTCAAAATTATCAATGATCATAGTGAATTGATTTATCAAAATAATTCGGTTTCATTAATTTAATGACTCATATAATGTTAAAAATATAACAAAAATTCAGGGAGAGCCGAAGATTTTTTACACGTTAATGTTTATATAGCGTTGAGAGAAATCATAGATTATGCAGGCTTGTATTGGGTGATGGTACGAGAACGATATGAAAAGCAGGAGCTCAACTGTGATGTTTCTCCGACGAATGTGAGATTCGGGCAGCTGCCTCCCAAAGTCGTCAGGGTTAGTGGATTGGAGACACAGTATAAATTGAAGATGACCTTATTCGAAAATCACTAATATATAGCATTAACGATGATACACAATAGGTATATCGGTGTTCAAGCTTATATATATAAAAGTAATTTTAAGAAACTGAAGAAGGAGATATCCGAAATCGATATTTAAAATTTAAAAAAAAATAAAAAGTAAAAATATTATCACAAAAAGGAAGAAAAATAAAAATAAAATAAAATAAAAAATAGTTTTATTTATATACATTAAAAATATATATAGCGGTATGTACTAGCGATTATATGTATAAGTAAGGGGAAATGGCTGGTGCATAACTATATGTACACATGTGGAACCAACAACAGCAATTTATTTATCAATAATAAATTACTCGAATCAGAGGTTCGCGGAGTGGTTTCTGCCACCTGCTGACCCCAATGTGTTAATATTATGAATAATGCTTCGAGACTAAAAGCCAACCTATACGCAATCGTGTATTTAGATTATATGTAGTGCTTATACTTAACAAAAGCATACTAAAGGCCCGTTTCATTTTGGTTTCTGAACATGCGTTATCCGTGCGTTACAAAACGACATCAAGTTAAAATTTGCGTTCTTGCTTCAGTATAAGTCCTATTCGAATAAGAATACCATTTACCATTTGGTTTACCCATTAACCAAACCGTAAAACTATTTTCGTATTTCGTATTTTCGTAACTCAACTGTTTTAACTTGTTAAATAGTAAATTTATTTTTTATATAAACGTAGCTCTCAGGATAACGTAATTATTAAGAAGCTCTGGTTTGTTGTTCTATTAATTATTAATACATATTTTTAACATGACTTAACAAAATTATGTCAAAATAATCAAGGTTTTTTAACGAAAAACTTAAAAAATATTTTCAATTTTCTAACAGAAATAATTAAAATGTCATTTTCTCAACATTTAATATGTTTTGTCTAATTTTTAATTAGAAATTGCCTTCTACTGAACAAGTTAGGATCCCGCTTTTATGAGATCTATGTAATTGAATTAATTAATTTAATTTAAAACTATTTGAAATTTCAATGTTCATATATCGAGAAATAAACGACTTTATTTGGGTTGAAAATAACATCTAAATAGAATTAAAATTACAAACAAAAATATGAACTTTCGCAACATATGTACTTGTTTATTAACTTCTTTTGGATAATCGTTAAAGATTAAAGTAATTAAAGAAAAATGGTGTATCGGAAAGGAGCAACGCCGAAAACGAACAAAAATTGTTTTAAAATCCGATAAGATAACTTCAAAATTACCAGGTACTGGGGTCCTGTTTCAGATAATATATAATCGAATATAGATTTTGCTGAAATCTATTTAGGTATGCTTAAATTTTTATTCACCCAACGATTTAACCATATGTGCTCTCCAGATAAGATAAATCCAAACTTGAATAATGATGGTAAATTCTACAGACATTACTCCTGTGTATATGTACATAATTCTTAAACATGTCTAGCGAAAAGTAACAGCTTTATACGAAATAACATCTCAGGTGTATAATATTATTCCTGGAAATTTTGATATTCTCCATTTACAGATTAAACCATTTGTATGCTTTGGATATTATGTATATATAAGTATATATATTTGCTATATATAATCAATGAGTTGTAAGAATCAATATTGCGACGGAAGAACACCAGCATTTTTATACCATTATGTATATACAAAAAATATTCTCCGAATCACTTTTCAAAACATCTAATGTTTTTGTTATTGTTTAAATATTAATTCAGCTCCACTCTCACTAAACCAAACATATAAGGCGGATGCAGTAGAAAAACTAAGTTTGCTTGTGGGAATACAAGTAAGTAAGTAATACATTGTGTGAGTTGTTAAAAAATTAATATTGTCCAAAAAAAAAAACAGCTTAACTTCAATCGGGCCCCTCGTTTATGTTTATGCTATTACAAACATTATTCCTATTTATTATATTAGATATTGTTCCATCGCTATTAATTATTAACAACCACTTAAATAATTTAATTTTTCATTACAAAATAAAAAATCACTCAACAAGCGAATTTCCGATTTCTGTTTTGCTTGCCATTTTCATCTTGTATATTTCTCGAAAGGGATGTATGCACATAGATAGACAAAAAAATAAATTTTCAAATAAGAAATTTTAAATCAACAATGAAACCCTTTTTGGCGTTCTAATTCTTCGTCTCAAAAACTTTTGCAAATAATAGAACACCCACATTGGTGGATAGATTGAAAGGTGAATGGCAGCAGAACGGAAAAACGTATCATCAAAATTACAAATACGAATATGTATTGGAAAATAGGCACACACACACACACACACAGTAAATATTTATATAATGTATAATTCTTTTCCATACCCAAATCCAGCTTCTTTCGTTTCGTTTGTTATTGTACAGCGAAGTATCAGAAAATCAGTTTAAATCAAGATAGATATCATTCAGTTTTCTGAATTGTTGTTTTTCTTCTATTTGGAACATAGATATATGTATTTCATTCTTACATAAATTTTCATTTTCAATACATATAATGTACGTATGTTACCTACCTCTATATAATATTGGCGTTTTTTTTTGTTATCGGAGAAGAATAGAAAATAATTTTGTGTATGATATAGCTATAGGTATGTACACATGTATACAACATAGGTATACGGGAGAAATTTCAGAGGAGCCAAAATCGATATCCGATTGAATACATATCAATTTATATCTTTTTTTTTTTACAGTATTTGGTGTTGTTTTTGTGTTGTATTATGATATAATTTATTATATTTTGGTTGAAAGATAGACATCAGAGGCGTTTGGTTTTCCCCTTTTATTTGCGGTTCTATTGATTTCAAATTTCCTCTACATTTTCTTGTTGTAAACACATTTTCTTTACATTAGCTATGTATAGCAAGCAGGTGTTAATCGTTCATAAAAATGGTTATTTTATTGTAAAAATGATAAATGTTAATGCTTTGTGATAAAAATAAAATAGTCCAACTCTATATACTGAAGCAAAGCAGATGATTTACCGCCAAATATGTTGATTGTTTTGGCATTTTAAAGAAATTAATATTGGGACGAATTTGTCAAGTAACTAAGTATCACATTGCGCAGCAGAATCATTTTTATACACATGAGATGTCGTGTAATCGTGAAATCTGATTTCAAAACATCTTTAAATACAGTTTACAGACTTGAAAAACGCTAGAGCAGTATAGATTTAATACAAAGCAGTGATGTCTTACCCTGTAGCACGCGATTTACACTAACACCTCAAAAGCCATAAAACATCCATTATTAAAATATTATATGGACGCATTTTCACAATAACCTTATTGTCGCTGTTATTATCATTTTACACATTATTAAAACCATTCTATGTGGCGTGCACGTATCTATGTAGGACACCTTGAAGTTATTCCACACAGGAATATTTAATATTATTTCTAACAACCCGAGTGTAAAATATTCATACTTTATAAACATGTGTATTTTTTACAGTTGATCCGACCAAGGATTTTTACATTGGTACAATTGACTCATCACAGTGATTGAGTTTGAGATCCTATTGGCCAGCGCTAATAATTTTTTGACAGTTTGAATTCTAACTACATAAATGCAAGACTAAATCGCATATAGCCAATAGGATGACTAGTAAAATGATTGAGTTTGAGATCCAGTTGGCCTTCGTTGTCGAATTGCGCCTACATATAAATGTGTCACCCTTCCGGAAATTAACTTGTCAAAGGGAATTAAAATAGGATGTCCAAACTTTTGTATAGTAAGGTTTTTTATTCATACCAGTTGAGACTATGTTGGCCACTACTACACCAGTGTTTATAATTTGTTGATTGTCACTAACTGATAGTAAAAGTAAATCAAACCAAATATATACTACTAAAATTGTCCTAGGTCAACACATTGTTTTTGATTTGCACAGTCTATAAAGTGTAGCAATGGCTCTAATTTTAAATGATTTACAATTTGTTGCATAAAAATTTTATTTTATATAAATGTAATTATAGATTTTGGATTTGATTTGCAAAATGATAAGTGCAAAGTTTCTAATTGTGATGGTGATGGTGAAACAGGCCCCTAGTATTTTTCACTCATGGTATTTTTCGCAAAAAGAAGCGAAATATAATTCTGTACTCTATTTATAAAATGACGTAAGTCGACTTGTGGCCAGTTCATATTTTAGGCAAATTCAAACTTTGTGTCAACAATTTTATTATAAGTCGATAGTTTTTTAGGGTTGTCTGTACAACTGAATTGAAAATATTTTATTTATTATGAGGGCCACAACTCAGGATAAATAATAATTGAAATTGAAAAAAGGCCATTCCATGAAAAAAACATACCGAAGGGGAAAAATCGGTTTAAAACTTTAAATATAGTAGAAAACTTTGATTTTCAATTTTTTAAAAAAGGAACCAATACAGTTTTTTTTTATAATTTAGCCTCTACAGCCACGTTGTCCAGCCCAGTGGCCCCAAAGAAAAAACTCTAAACGTTGTAAAAAAAAAGTTTCGTGATCGAGAAATAGCACGATCACGAAACTTTTTTTTTTGCAAAATTGCGATTGTTTCAAATAAACGTTGTCCACATCAATATCTTTCCAATTCTGACCATAAAAAATCATTAATCATAGCTCGGTAGCGCAATCCATTCATCGTAACACTTACGTTGAGGATGGAGAGGCTTTTCAACAATCATTCTAGGATTTTCTGAGCCCCAAATGCGGGACCTTTTTAATGCATTTGAAGGACCCAACCAGCGAAGATACGACGTTTATGGTGATAACCAGCTTGAGTTCTTGTGTGAACTGAACTTTAAAAGCTTTAAACACCTAAGTTTTTATGCAAAATACGGTGTAATAACGTAGGTGGAATTTCTCATTCCAAAGATCGACGAGATCGACAAACTGCGACTGCAAAATGTTCACCATTTTTATAGTGAATTTTAACAATTTCAATGCATTGTTGAAACCGAGCAAATAGCGCAGTGGTTAAAGCTGCGACGTTTGGATCGGGAGGTACCGGGTTCGAATCCCAACAGAGGCGGGATGCAAAAGGGATTTTTCATCTCCCGATTACGATCGGTGATTAAATTGAAAACATCTATGACCCTCTGTTGGAATGTAGAACTCATGGGCCGACCCATCTTCCATGTCACTGTACAGGGTGACATGGAGCTATGCAATGCGCAGGTGGTATACTGTACTTGTGTGAATGGGATGAATGAATGGATTGAATGAATGTTGTGTGAATGTAAGGTAAGGCTATGGACCGTAAAAGTGTCTATGCCTTTTTAAAAAAAAAAAAAAAAAACATGCATTGTTGAAGCGTGTATTGCACCATTTTTAGTAATGGCGTAGTTTTGACTAGCCAAATGTCAAAAGATGACAGCTTCAAAATTGACAGCTGCCCAAATAGCAGGCTATTCTAAATGAAACCTCTTATTGGAAAACCCTTTATATAGAATATAACGATAAAAGTTGTTCAGATCTTGGTAACGATTTCGAATTTCAGATTGCTAGTTAAAATTGCGTTCATACAGCTTATTTTAAAATTGGTGTGAAGATTTGATTCTTGGTAAATCAATTTTTTTTGTCATTGGCAGTTTTATTTTTACACAAAAATAATTGTTTTTGTAAAATACACATAACAATTATCAGGAGTAAGAGAAGTGAACCATTGGAACTACTCCACCATGTTAAACCATATTGCAAAATTGATGCAGGTAAGGTAAAATATATCATTCGAAGTAAATATTGAGTAAAATATAACCGTAAAACGTACAATTTCTTAGCGACCAATAACTCTAAATTTTTACTATAATACGTAGGCCTCTAAATGCATTGACCGAATTTACTGAAAACTTATCATTTGAAGGGCATTGTGAGTTACGACTGCATTCAAAAGTATGATAAGTTACTGTACGCTGATTGGATATCCCGAAAATGTAATAACCTAGTTATCTGGCTTAAGAAGAGTGATGTTGTCTTGTAAACCGGGATTAGTGAATACATACAATCATCATCAAAAACGTGGAGAAAACCTACGAAATTGCTGGCGAAATATACCATTTACACATACTAAAAATAATAAAGGCTCTAAACAAGAACCCTGGGCTACTCCCACATTAATTGGTAATTTAATTAGTAAGTACGAGTGCAACCATTTATGAGTTGTTTTTTTATTTAAATTTTAATAATTTATTATTGAAATGATGAAATACAGTTCACTAAAGATATTACTGAAAAAACTCAACTGTTCATGCGGAGTCATAATATTGAGTGATTTTAGATATTTATCAGCTTTGTTCATGCAGCGAGTGGTACCATTTGAGGCAGCGGCGCTCGTAATGTATTGGTTAAATTCATTGTCAATTTGTAAAGGATCAGAAATTAAAGAATCATTTTGATCAATTGTAGATTAACTGAGTCACATAACATCAGACTATATGGTACTGATTATTTGTCGTTAGTAAGCTTTTTCGCAAGAAGACCAATATTATTTCTTTTGCGTATTAGTCTCAATAAATCATCAGACATACATGGCAAAACATCTTCATAGTTCGTTTACCAACATACTTAACTGTAAAGGATTTAATAAAATGGCTTTGAAAAATCCCAATTAAGTTATCGTGAACCGTATAAAAGCATCCCGCAAATAATAAACATCAGTCAAACAATAGTAATTCCTGTAATTTGTCGTACTTAGCTGCGCCTGATAATTTAATTTCAATTAAACAGTGGTTTGAGATTCTTTGGTCGCATCTATGAAGAACATTATCAATACGCAGGTAGCTATTGAATCTGAAATTCGTGTTGGTTCAGAAATATGTATAGAGTAAGTATAGGCTTGTATAGAGTAAGTAACGAAAAGCATATGCTGAATGCATTAATAAAACTGGAAATAACGGTATACCAATAAACCATTACCAATAAACGAACACTTTAAAAGCTCACGTCTATTTTTGAATGTTGTTAAGTTGTTGATTTTACTTCCAGAGAGGTATAACTCTACAGTGATAATTGTCACATATTTTGAAAGTATGGTGGAGTATCCAGATTAATGTATTCTTTTAAAAATGAAGCAGGTATTTGGTCAGGTCCGCAACCATCCCCAAATGTCTGTAAAGCTAGATGTATATCATCTCGTGTCATACTTGGTGTATTTATATGCATGTAGTATGGTTGAACTTTCGTACTTATCGACATCTTTTGGTTTAACACGTTGACGATCGGAGAACCCATCTAAACGAAATGAGTTTTTTTTTCCACAAACCAAAGTGACGCACAAACTAATATTTATTTATTTCGTTATAGTTTATAGAAATTGGTTCACGTTTCCCATATGTTTCTTTTAAGTTTAGGGGAATACCTTGAGTTTTTGTTATCTCTACCTGCGATTCGTTTGAAAGTGAAACGAAAGGTTTATTAAGAAATGAATCTTACATGCTTTATCTAAGACTTTACTACAGCAAAAATGAAATATATCGTCATCTAGATGTTTTGTGTGTTTACAATTCCCAGACAAAGCCATAGGAACGGTTTTTCCTCAACAACATCCATCACTTGATTTTCGACACTTAAATAATTTTGTTTAGAGGAGAATTGCTTAAATGTTAAATAAGTATAGAAAGAAAATAGTTAGGCGGTATTAAAAATGAGCAATTATTTCTTGAGAACTCTTTTAACTTTCCAACGAATGCAAGAAAGCAATCTTTTGAACCGATGGTCGTATTGGAAAACATGTTAATTAAAATTTTCTCGGTAAACTTCAATTTTTAAATAAATTCTCTCTCAACTGAAAGTCTGTCTCATCTCTGAAACTCACTTCACTAGACAATCAATTATCAAATTTAGAAATTATAAAACATATCACACTATTCACCCGGGAAATACTGCCAAGGGAGGTAGTGCTGTTATAATTAGAAATAGCATTAATCACTTCGAGGAATTAAAATATGAAACAGAACAAATACAAGCAACAGCTGTTAATATCAAGACCAAAAATAACTCTATTAGTGTTATTGGAATTTACTGCCCACCGAAATACTCTCTAAAAGAAAAAGATTATCTTGAATTTTTCAGTAAACTAGGGAAAAGATTTGTAATTGGAGGAGATTTTAATGCAAAAAATATCCACTGGGGTTCTAGACTAACAACAACCAAAGGGAAAGAACTCCTCAATGCTATCAGAAAATACGGTTGTGAAGCCTTATCAAATGGTAAACCGACCTACTGGCCAACTGATCCAAATAAAATACCAGATCTAATTGATTTCTTTATAGTGAAAAATATATCTGTAAATTATATACATATAGATGAAAGTATTGACTTAAGCTCTGATCACTCCCCAATACTTTTGACATTAAGTGAAAGGATCATTCAAAAAGAAAGCTATCCCAGTTTAGTAAATAAGCACACAAATTGGGAATACTTTAGACTATCGTTAGAAAGAAAAATTAACTTAATGGTTCCGCTAAGGAGTGAGGAGCAATTAGAAAACGAAGTTCACAAGTTCATATGTGACATACAGCAGTCAGCTTGGGAAAACACACCTCAAGTTAAAAAGAAAATTAAGGGAAACAACTACCCTAGAGAAATTAGAGAGCTCTTGGCAGAAAAAAGAAGGGCAAGGAGAATATGGCAACAAACTAGAGCCCCTCAAGATAAAACTAAGCTAAACAATCTAACTCAGCTACTTAAAAGGGAAATCAAAGATTTGAAAGACGAATCTATCAGTAACTACCTCAGAAAATTATCTAATGATACTAGTACTGATTATTCTCTCTGGAGAGCAACCAGAAGAATTAAAAGGCCAATAATGCAGATTCCTCCAATCAGAACAGAAGATAACAAATGGGCCAGAAATAACGAAGATAAAGTACGAAATTTTGCTGAATACCTGGAAAAAATATTTGAACCACATGATGACCAATCATTGGAAGCTGAAATAATAACCGAAGAGGTTGTACAGGAAAGTGACGAAATCCTACGAGCAACACCAAAAGAAGTCATGTATGAGATAAAAACAAATATGAATCCGAGAAAAGCGCCGGGTTATGACCTTATCACAGCAGAAATTTTAAAAGAACTACCAAGGAAAGCACTATTAAAGCTCACCAATATTATAAATGGCGCCTTTCGATTGAAATATGTACCCAGCCTCTGGAAAATTGCAGAAGTAATTATGATTCCGAAACCTGGGAAACCACCACACAAAACTGGATCATACAGGCCAATATCACTATTACCAGTTATGTCTAAACTCTTTGAGAAGTTATTAGTGAAAAGGCTAAATCCGATAATTGAGAGGAAAAACCTGATTCCAAATCATCAGTTCGGTTTTCGCAACCAACACTCAACATTAGATCAAGTACACAGAATAACTAATATTATTGAAGGAGCATTAGAGGAGAAAAAAGTCTGCTCAACGATATTCTTAGACGTTGCACAGGCCTTTGATAAAGTTTGGCATGAAGGACTTAACTATAAGTTAAGAACTGTACTACCAATGCAATTCACTACAATATTAGAATCATACTTGAAAGATAGATTCTTTAGAGTAAAATTAGACGATTCCTATTCTGAATTGAAAGAAATCAAGGCAGGAGTACCGCAGGGCAGTGTATTAGGTCCGGTCCTATACCTTTTGTACACTAATGATCTCCCTGTATTAGAAAACAACACTGTGGCGACCTTTGCTGATGACACGGCAATCCTAGCTGTTGGAGATAGCAACGAAGAATCAACACAGAGTTTACAGTTGGCTATTACTCAAATACATAACTGGACCAAAAGATGGCGAATTAAACTTAACGAAACTAAATCAGTTCACATCAATTTTACAAACAAACGACTCGAACATATTCCGGTTACAATTAATCAAGAAATAATACCGTATGCCAACACGGCTAAGTACCTTGGCATGACACTAGATGCAAAACTACGATGGAAAGCACACGTCAAAAAGAAAAGTGAAGAACTAGGGCTTAAATATAGAAAGATGTATTGGCTGATAGGAAGGAGCTCCGCTCTATCAACATACAACAAACTTCTATTATATAAACAAATTTTAAAACCGGTTTGGACTTATGGTATCCAACTTTGGGGTTGTACCAAACAGAGCAACGTGGAAATCATCCAAAGATTTCAAAACAAAGTATTAAGGAACATCGTTGATGCACCATGGTATGTTAGAAACAGAGACCTCCATAGGGACCTTAAAGTGGACACTGTTTCAAAGGAAATCCAAAAAACTGCACTGAGACATAGGCAAAGGCTCGAACAACATGTTAACACTGAGGCAACTAAGCTGTTAAACAACACAGATATTGTACGCAGGCTCAAACGAACTAAACCTTTTGAGCTGGTGTAATTGCTAGTGTAAACAGCGTAATGCTGATCTAAAACCCACAATAACGACGTGGTTTAATTCAATTTATCAGACACTATGGAACACCAGTGGGAAGAAGCCATAGATTAATACAACATAGTAAATTAAGTTAGAATAAAATTGCTCATTAGTCCAGGTGACTAGATTGTAATAATTGTTTATTTAAAATATTTAAATAAAATTGAAAAAAAAAAAAAAAAAAAAAAAACTGAAAATAAGAATTGTTTTAGTTTTAGTTAAACTTTTAAGTAATTTTTTTGCACAAAGCCTAGATTAGATATTCAGAGAAATTTTGTTAGTTGAAGTAATTTCCATTTGCTTTTTTTAATAATCCTTGGTTTCGAAGCAAATAGAAACTTTCTGAATGTTTCCCTGTTTTTCTTTATAAAAACAAAAAATACACGAAACATCCTTTTTTATTCGCATGAGGTTATTATTATTAAAACAGTGTTTAAAGGCCATTACTGGCCCCTTACTGCGTTAACAATCTGGTTCCAACGGTTTCGATCCTGGGCTTGGTCTTCATACTGTTCTAGACAACCAGAAGAAGCCAAGTCATTCTCTACACCGTGGAGCCACCTCTTCTTTCAGAGTTCGCTGCACAATTCGTTCCGGATCAGCACGCAGAATGTGACCGAGCCAGCGTACTCGCTGAGATCTTATTTCATGCACAATATCGGGGATCTACATCAGATATCTGATCTCGATATTGTACAGTGCTCGGTATGTGCAATCTATTTCGCGTTTTGGGCCGTAAATCCCACGCATCACTTTTCTCTCAATTGTAAGGAGACATCTCTCGTACTCATCCGTCAGCGCCCAACTTTCACATCCAAACATAATAACGGGCCTGATCAACGCTTTGTAAACCTTCAACTTTACGGCACTTGATATGTGTTTAGATGTTAGTAGTGGCCTTAGAGGATACAAAGAACGACTGCCAGCCGCACTTTAATATCCTCACCCACACTGTTATCGTGAGTAATAAGAGAGCCCAAATATTTGAACCTCCTCACTCCTTCAAACGTGTAGTGGCCACTACTAAAGTCTGGTGTGCCATAGCGCCTGTAACCAGGGATCATATATTTCGTTTTTGACTCATTGATCTGGAGTCCAACACAAGTAAAAACTCTTCAAGCGGATCAAGTATTTCCTTCACTCCGTTGCTATTCAGTCCAATCAAATCATCTGCATTTGCAAGCACCTGATTGGAATGGCGATATAAGACGTTGCGCTGAGGTGTTTCAGTCTTATGAAAGCTCTACTCCAACATGAGATTAAAGAGTATCGGGAACAGAGCATCTCCCTGCCGAACATCCGAGCTAACTGCAAAAAGTCTTGATAGCCTGTTCTCAACTTTAACACAGCATTGAGGCTATGTCACTGTCATTCTACATAATCGTACCAGTTTTGTTGGCATACCTAGATCTTCCAGCCCAGGCCACAGACTCTGTCGATTGATCAAGTCATAGGCCTACAGGAACACCTGATTCACGACGACGTAAGTTTCATAACATTTAGATAGAATCATCCGCAGCGAAAGGACCTGATCAATGACTGATCGATTCGACAGGAATCCTCCTTGATAGTCACCAACCAGGCCCTCCGCTAAAGGAGTGATTCTATCCAATACAATGTATAACAGTAACTTGTATCAATAGTTTGTAAAAAGTATCCCCTCCGAATATCAAGAGCTCCGAATTAATGTAGTCCATTCCAAGTGAGCGGTTTCGTTTTAGTCGGGATGGATCCTCAATGCAAATCTCCGCAGTCTGTATTTGAGGAGACTCAACTAGAGTCTGTGACGCATGATGAACACCAAGCAGATCTGTAAATTGTCCATTCCATGCGTCGATATTGACACAGAGGTTTCCATTCCGGTCCCGAATGGCAGTTGACGCAGGATTGAAAGTATGGTGCAATTTAGTAATTCCTTTAAATAAATTACGTGGACTGCGCTCATTGCTGAGTTGTTGTACTTTCAGAACCTCGGCCTTCAACCATTCTCGCTTTTTCCGTCTTTTTCGTCTACAAATCCGCTTAGCTGCCCTCCTAGTAAGAGTAGCCTTGTTTTTTCGTCGCGATTGTGAGACGTTGTTGCACTTCACTATGGGCTATATTTTGTTGCTCAACTGCAAGACGACACTCGCCATCAAACCAATCTATTTTGAGTCTAACTTTCACTATACCTAAAGTCTGTTGAGCATGCTTATTTTAAATAAGGTGGTTTATAGTTATTTGGGGTTCTGTGGAACCTCGCGTTTAATCTACACTTAGCGAACCGATCTGAAGAGCGTAAAAAATACAACATAGAGTTCGTTTTGTTTACTGTTAATTTGTACATTGTACAATATGTAAATGCATGTCATCCTGTAAATTTGAAAACAACAATAATATTTATTCATTTGTTTTGACCCTGACGTCTCTAAGCGTTTAATTTGGTTTAACAATGGCAATTTGTTACACAAACTTAACCGCTAAAAAATCTAAACAACTCTTGAAATGTTTGGGTCCGATCACTATGGTCTTTGTAAAAGTTGTTTCTTTCGATAAAAGAATATGTTCAAATTTTCAGATTTTTTTTATGTTTTATTTTTCACTTCGGTGTCGGATCAGTTTGAAATTTGAATAGATCAAAATGTCCAGCGAGACGCACCTATATACCAAATTTTAGCTTCAATACAATATGTAGATGTATCAGATAAAAAAAAATTATGAGGGTTCCATGAACCCAGAGCCCGACTTCTTGTATTACATCAAAGCGTTCAGTAAGATATAGTTATAGATGCGCCAAATTGCAAATGTCTGCAATATATGTATATTTAGTTTTAAAAAAAAAGGCTCAAAAAAATGAACCCAATTATTTGGATGACACCCCTGAACCCGAAACCGATCGTTTTAAAATGAATAAAACTTAATCATTCGGTGAGATAAAGATTTATATTAAATTTTAGCCTACTGTGATGTGAAGGTATCAATAATAGGGCATGAACAATTTTAAAAAAGAGGTCGAAATGATCGAATGGCCGCCCCAAGATTAAAAGTGAGGTAATATAAACAGATTTAAAGGCAGCTAATGGCGTAGAGAATCTCTATTGGTATATGTATGCTCATCTCAAAAACGTATAGCTATAATCCTAATTTTGAATTATAAATTTAAGTCGGATCAACGACATTTACGTCAACGCAAAGTAGATCTAAATGGTTATCGTTATCGCGTTGTGCTGAATAGTTTTTGAATATTTTTTAGAAAGTGTCAGATTTGTATACAGCGCGAACTACTCTTCTACAGTTGAATTTTTAAGTGGAATGCTTCTCGGGCATTGTTTTAAAATCTTTAATTTAAAGTTATTAAGTCTTAAATGGTTGCGCTATCTATGCTACACCCTGTGGATGAAAGATACTTGAAATAAAAATAATAACTTTTATTTAATATTTAGTCAGTTCCAGTTAAACCAAATATTTTTATACAATATACCTACATACTACAATTTACTGGGAAATACTTCAGATAACTTTTCTCAGACAAACCATACTCGATATTAATTTTTAGTTAGAAATATTCATCAAGAGATAAAATATAAAATATTAAACATACCTACATTTCGTGCACAACATAACTACAGCTTCCAAGAAATCTTCAAAATATGTGCTTAAGTCATATTAATGAGATTTCTAAGAATTCATATTATAATAAACCACTCATAAGAAAGTGTTATAATTATATTAAAGTGAAACGTATTACATATGTATATGTATAAAGAATAGGAACAGCTCTCTAAAAGGAAAGCTTATTTAAAAAACTTTAATGAATGAAATGTGTATTGGAAACAATAAAAATATGTTTTTCACAATTATTTCATTGATGAATTTTACCTATGGATATGTATGGTAAATATTATTATGCGAAACCAAACAAAAAGAATTTCGTTTCGATGAGCATTTACATTCAAAGCTAATTACTTACTGAAAAATAGGAACATGTCAATGCAAACAAAAAATATATTAGCACGGCACGAAAAGTCTACATGGTGATTTGAGCAAAAATTAAAATTATGCTTACCAAATTCAAATAAGTTCCAAACAGTGTTACCACTTTACTACAATAGTAGTATACTACATTTCCAACCTTCTAAAATTTCACTACGTACTATTTGTTTCTGCTACATTTATCGTACTTTTTAATTCAATCAGATTTTTCTATATTTCGAAATTCGAATCGGCTCGGTACATTATAATAGTATAAAGAAATCCAAATGCACTGCTTATTGGGTATTTTTACCATTTTTTTTGTATTATTTTTCTATGTTTTTTTGTGTTGAGCTTCAGTTCAGTGCTGGGATGTTCTATCATCACTTCGATTCGCTTCGATAGACATTTGTGTCTCTTTTTTTACGAACAAAATTGTATTCTATTTCGCAATTTATATTGTGAGCATAGCCTACTCGATTCTATTTCTATAAATTCATTCAATAAAATATCACCAATATTTTTATTTTCGATGGCAATTGAAAATAGGAAAAAGAGATAGTTTGCAAATTTAGTCTAACAGGCTGAGATCGCAATAGACAAAACGTAATTCAAAAAACGCAATGGAGCACAATTTTGTTCGTAAAAAAAGAGACACAAATGTCTATCGAAGCGAATCGAAGTGATGATAGAACATCCCAGCACAGTTAATTGGAATTAATTTTCAGCTAAGTAACAAAAACTTAAAATATTAGTTAGAGGGTTCGTTCAATCAATTTTAATATAATAGTGTGATTTTTGATTATAAAAATTAAAAATCAACGATTATTCGGCTCCGGTGTAAATATAATTCAAATATATCAAGTAAGCTGAACAATTTTGGATTTAATCAAATAAATTGCTGTTTTCAAGACTCAATCACGGATAAATTGTGCAAAATTTAAATTGGAAAGGAAAAACGGTTAGTTAAATATTTGGGGTTTTGTATGTATAATGAAGAGATCATTTGGGATTGTTGGAGAATGAAAAGATATTTTCAACCTATTCAAAACAATAGGTAAGATAATATTAATTGTTATGGTTTTTTAAATTATTTCTCACAAAAATGACACTTTCGCGTTTATTTTAGAAACCCAGGACCATCGAGTTCTGGTTATGTCACTCGTCCTGAATCTAGAAATAAACAAACGTGTAATGTTGATCACACTGAAACATCTGATTCGGAAACATCAGAAGATCAATCACTTCAGTCAAAGAAAAAAAAGTATATTCAAAAATATAAGAATGTTTGGGAAAATAAATTTTCTTGGCTCACCCATGTGAATGGCGAAGCATTTTGCAAAATTAGTATAAGGACAATGGTAAATAATCTAACCCATATTAAAAGACACGATAATTGCTCAAAGCATATAGAAAAGATGAAAAATGCTAATGATTTGCAGAAAATTGACCATAATTTTTTAAATCAAAACGTTAAGAAAAAGAACACGGTGGAAATTATGTGTGTAATTTACTGTTTACAACATAATTTGCCGTTTCGAATAATGGATTCATTACCACAATTAATTTTAAACGTGTCATCACATTCAATACCCGCTCAACAGCTGAAATACGGTCGCACCAAGGCTACCGAATATGTAAATAGCATAATTGATCCATTTGCTGCCAACAAAATCGGAGACATTTTACGTCAACAGTTTTTCTCCATTATAATCGACGAGACAACGGATTTATCTTCAAATAAGCAATTAGTTATAATTGTACGCTATTTTAGTGAGACGAAAGGTGAAGTAGTAGATGTATTTTTTGGAATGGTAAAGCTTGAAATATCGACAGCATCTGAAATCTTTGAAAGTATAAAGAAGCACTTTCTAAAATATAATATTAACCTCCAAAATATAATTGGGGTAGCAACAGATAATGCATCATCGGTAATGACTGGAGCCATTGGAGGAGTAAAAGCTTTGTTTCAAGAAGTGAACCGTGACATTTTTTTCCTCGGATGTACATGCCATTCTCTAGCCTTATGTGTCAATCACTCTCTTAAGTATTTTCCCGAGACTATAGAAAAAAACATAAAAGAAATTTATAACCATTTTTCGCATAGTCCAAAGAGGTTAAATGAATTTACCAAATTTCAAGAAGATTTCAATTTAAAACATCACAAAATATTAAAGATGTGTAAAACTCGTTGGCTATCACTTGAACGGTCTTAAGTCATTTCTCGAATTTTAGAGCAATGGCAAGCGTTGAAGCACTACTTCATCCTTTACTGCTTCGAGATAAAAGACTCGAAAGATCCAAACGCTCAATGAATTCTCGAGTTTTTATCGAACAATGTATCTAAATTGTATTTAATATTTCTGTCTTATATTTAAAAAAAAAACCAACCATCTAAATAAAATATTTCAATCCCAGAAACCGGAAATTCATAACTTGTATCCACAAGTTCATGGTATTTATAAAGAAATTGTAAAAATATATATATCATTTTAGATAAAATTGACTTAAACGTTGACCTAAATGATAAAAATAATTTGTTACCAATTAATTTTTTTTTCCAGTACAATTTCTGGAATTGGAAGAATCTTTTCTGGAAGAAGAAAAAATTAAAATTTTAATAATTAAGAAAAATATTGTAAAATTTTATAAAGAGCTTTGTTCCCAGATTAAAAAACGTTTCCAATTAGAAGACACAAATTTAGAAGTTTTAAAATATTGTAATGTAGATGAAATAATTTCTGGCATCATGCCATCCATTCGTCCATTATTATTAAGTTTCCCTTTTCATAACAAATCCATTACAATAGAAACACTTAACGACCAATGGCGTGCTAGGATTGGGAATAAAGAAATCCTAACCAGAATTGATTTTTCCAGTTCGAATACGATTGAGAATTGGAAAAACATTAGAAATTTAAAAAAATAATTTAGGATGTCTAATGTTTGCTGAATTAGCAGATTATATTCTGCGTCTGCTTTCTTTGCCCCACAGCAGTGCAGCCGCAGAAAGAGCGTTTTCCTATTTGAATTTAATAAAAAATCAAAAAACTAATAGACTCGGAAACAGAACAATTGAAAATATAATGTTTTCAAGAACACTAATTAGAGAAATTGGCGATACGGAGATATATTGTCCTGAAGAAGCGTTATTGAAATTTGCATCAAAATATAAATTTGTAGACGGCGGTTTTCAACTTATTTGAAAATTGATCTAATTTTTAATGTGTTAAGTTGCGATTTGATTTACTGAATTCCTAAGAATAAAAATATTTATTTTATTACTATTCATATTGATTGAAAAAATAATATGTACATTTTTGTTTGTAATAACTTATTTTATTTTCTACTACTTTTGATATTCAAAATGTAGTGATCTGCTACAAAGTTTTAAAAAAATTTAGCAGATTTTCTACACTATTCGAACCAAAAAGTGGTAACACTGGTTCCAAATACAAAAATATGTATAATTGAAAGAATTCATAACATGCATGGCTATTATATGTTTACATAATTATATGTATGTGTATCAACGGGAAAGCGGCCGCCGCTGAGACCTCATACTATAAATGATTCGAGACCAGAAAATTAGGTCAAATCAATTAATATGTATGTGTGTACATATACTTATTTTTTATATGATGAGAACAAAAATACCCTATCTTGTGTATGTGTGTGTGTTCGTTTGTTATCATTTTTCATAATTTGTACATAGTTAAATTATAATAAAGAAAATACCCGAAGGAATAGGTGAAACTTTAATGAAATTATATTTCATTATACATATTTCTAAAAACACAAAAATGATGATGATGATGATGATGGTGATCAATTTAAAAATATATAAAATGTTTTATTTGAAAGACAAAACAAATTAAACTTTACCATTTCATAAAATTATCGCTTATTGTACGTTATTATATTGTGAAAAATCCATTGTTTTGGATTAAATTTTGCAGTTAAGATAATTTTTTTTATTAGGTATACGACATAACATATCAATGTTGTAATGGAACTATTTCATTAACATTATTTTCCTAATTAGTACATAGGGTTATTTTGATTGAAATGAATTAGCCTTTATAGCACACATGGCATGCTTATTACAATTTGCACTAGTAAAATTTGGGGCTTTAGTTTTATTTCATAATTATACCAACGACGTTATAACATAAAAATCGATTTGGATCCCTAATTTTTTTATTAATTTCTTCCTATAACTGTGATTTTCCGAAAGTATTATTTAAAATATCATATTCCAGTGGCACTGAATAATTGTAATACTTTACAATGGGCGCGCATTGCCCAACAAGTGTTGTAATTACAAAAAAAATTAATTAAGTTAACAGCTAAAACAACAAGATTTCAATTTCGAATTATCGAGCTACTTTTAAACGTTTTGCTAATAAATGTTTAGTTATTTTATATTAAATTTAAAAATCTATTAAATGCAAAGCTGACCAATGAACACTAAATCTTTGCTCATAAGTCATAACATCTTAAGTCGACTTAAGACTAAATCGACCCAAGAGCAGTTTAGAATTTAAAATAAAAATATCTTAAGTTTCTCGTGACTTTCATATTTGTATTACTGTTACTTTTTAATTTATTTAATAGATCAAATCATCTTAAGTCCATTAGTGCTAAAAATTGTAATTTTCATAATATCTTACGGCACTTATTTTCCTTACGTTCAAATAGGGTATTATTTTAAATGCAAACCAATTAATCTGACACCCTTAAATTGACAAAAGATTATTTGATAACTTAATATTTGCCATTTACATAATAATTAACATTACATTAATATATATATATATTAACTTAATTTATATTTTAAATTAATTGATAATCCCTTTCACTAAAGTACACTTAAGATGTTTTTATCCGTGTAGGTTGAAAAATAAAACATTTTTGTTATTAAGCTGAAATTCTATGGAGAGAGTCGTATTTACTGTTTTAAAATAAAGAGTCAAGTTTAATTAAATAAAGTGCAATTTAAATGAAATTATTATTAAATATTGTGAAAAATTATAAAAAATACTACTTTATTTATATTGAAACATTAATAAACAATTTTCGTAAAAATGTAAAGACAGATGATCAAAAAGCAATTTTTGAGGGCTACTGGAATCTGGAAAGTCATTCTGCTAGACTTCAATATTTGAGTGGATTGATCGAAGTAAGGCCTAAAAAGAGTGAAAGACTCAAAAAAAAGTCGGAACAGGACTCACACAAATTATTTTTTTTATGCGAAAAATGCTTCTTGTTTGAGAGAAACTGAGCAAAATGGAAGAGAAAGGAGAAAGTGGGCAAATAATAAAAACGATTGCTAAGAAAAAATTGGATTCAGGATCGTGATGTGTTATGGTATCTTACACAAAATATACCGAAATTATTCACTCAATGGGAATAAAATTTAAAAAACCAAAAAAAGATTGTTGTAATAAATGTGAGGTAAGATTCAATATTCTTACAATTACAAAACAGCTTACCTTGTATAAGTGACTCATGCTCTGGTCAAAACAAGAATAAGTATGTAGCTGTTATGTCGAATTTGTTCATGTAAAAAGCACATCCCATTGAGGTAATTGACCACAAATTTTTAGTTCCAGGTCACACGCGCATGACGTGTGACTTGAACCACTCTTTAAATTCTTTAGAAAAAAACTCATACGGCCATTCATCACCCCAAGGATTGGTACCACTTTGGCGGTCCGTCGGCTCTGTCTTCGATACAATAAAAATATTGGAATAATTGAGTAGAAAAATACTCTTGATCCATTAGAATCGTTCAAATGTATAAATATTAAAAAACACGGCTTTGCTTCTTTAAATTTAAACATTAATTAATCTTATGAATTTAGACCCTTTCTTGATAGATTCTGTTATTTTGTTTTGACTGAAATAAATATTGTTGAAATAAATTATTTTGAGTATTATTATTTACTATAAGACTTTCTTCCAACATGTATTCTAAAGTAAATATAAAGGAACAAACAAAAAAATCGGTAAAATCATCTTAAGTGAGTGACTTAAGTATTAATTTATTACAATTTAATGTCTTTTGATTAAATCTTAAATTATGAAAGCGCTGTTAAGATAAAAAATGGTTAAAGAAAGGTAAACTTTAAATACAATATCGGTCCTTTTAACGTTTCGTTTAAAAGTTGAAGCGTTACATATTTACGACTTGGAAGTTTATACTAAAAATTGTACTAACTTTTTTCATATGGTAAATGTGTTAATGTTTATGTAAAATAACATATATTCGGGCGAATTCATTTTATTTTATAATTTAAATGTTTGATATATCAATTAATAAATCACAATAAATTATTTAAAAAACCGTTTTAATTACATTCATTACAAAAATTGATATGTAGTATAACTAATATTTGGTTAACATATAGTAATAAAAATGAGTTGCATGATAAAAACTAAACACTAACTACACGGTTAAAAATCTTGGAGTTTCTTTTAATACTTGGCTTGCATTAGAGGCGTATTCAATACTGAAAAACTTAAATTTTAATAATTCAATAATATTAAAATGATATTTTAATAAATACGTATTTTTGTATTTTGTATATTTGGAGTGTTATAATACCACATATATACTATAATTTAATATAGGACTACCAAAATTAATACATAGTTATTAAAATATAGTAAATTGAATTACTAATAAATTCATAACCTTCATATTGTTTAAAAAGATATAATTTAATTAAAGATATTGTTTAATACAACATGTAATACGATTTATTCTTTTCTACATTTTCTACATTTTCTATATTTAATAATTAAGGAGATTGTAATTTAGGTTAAGGCTAACACATTACAGTTTTAATTGCCATTTGTAACAAACGTGTTGTAAAAATGTCATTAGATTTTAAATCTGAAAATTTTGTAACAGTAAAGTGGATTAAACAAAATATAATTAAATGTATAAAATTTGGAAAAAGTACGGACGATAATTTATTATTTTTAAGTTCCACAGGTGTAGTCATAGACTTTGTATTTTATATGAATTGGAAGTTCAGGAATTTCTTATGAAAAATTTAGAAAGAAAAACATAATGGCACCTGGAGTAATTATTTTATTTTAGGCCATATGTTTCTTCAGTTTTAAAACATGCCACAGTTTATCTACCTTGGTGATTTTATATCCAAATTTGATAAAATGTCTCAAAATTAACAATATTATATTATATGTCTGATATTGGTAGTCGATATAGCTGTTGCATCTCCATTTTGAATTTATTAAAAACCGAAAAGTTCAAAGAGATGTCTGATATTGGCAGTCGATATAGGTGTTGCATCTTGAATTTGAATTTATCAAAAACCGATAAATTCAGACACGTCTGATATAGATTGTCGATATAGGTGTTGTTTCCATATTCATAATTTTTAGAAATTTTATCTGAATATCCAAATTCATATAAAATACTAAGTCTATAGTTACTGTTTATTTTTTATCAAGCTACTAATTTTTATTATGTACATACATATATGCAAACTTTTTAATTATATTATCAATTTATGTAATAGATATAATTAAAAATATTTTTTCTAATTATTAATTATGATTTATTAATTGGACTCAATTGGACTGAAAAATTAAATATTTAAAAAATGACTTGACGCGAAGTCGAATAGCTGTCAGGAAAAACCCCTAGATTTTATTAGTAAGAATAAAATAAACTTAGATTATTAATGTAATATAATTAAGTAATTAAATTAAATAATAATAATAATAACAGTGTTAAAGGCCATTACTGGCCCCTTACTGAATCAACAATCTGGCTCCAACGGTTTCGATCCTGAGCTTGGTCTTCATACTGTCTTAGACAATCTAAAGAGGCCAAGTCGTTCTCTACATCGTGGAGCCATCGTCGCCTACAACGACCTCTGCGCCTACCATATGGTGGCTCTCCTTTCAGAGATCGCTGCACAATTCGTTCCGGATCAGCACGCAGAACGTGACCGAGCCAGCGTACTCGCTGAGATCTTGTTGAGCGCAAATAAAACAAACGCGATTTTAATGTTAAATTAGGTCTTTATTCGTTGACGAACTTGATGAGAGTGGAAGAACATAATATAGGTACATCGAAAATCAAAGTATATAATACAAGGACGTATAAAATAATAGATATGAATGTGTGTGTGAAAACAAAACAATATTGCAAGAATTAGGGTACATGTGGGTATACATAGATAATATGCGTTTCAATTTATTTTCTTAACACTCCCACTTAAATTTAAACGAATTAATTAAAAAAATTTTTACGTTAAATCACACACACCAATCATGGAACGAAATTTTTCAAATTTAGTTCTATTCAGCGCCTTTGTAAAAATGTCTCCTAGTTGTTCTGCACTTGTGATGTAATGGATGTCAAGAACACCCTCCTCATATTTTTCCCGGATAAAATGGTACCTTACATCGATATGTTTTGTACGCTTATGCAATTCAGGATTCTTTATGAGTCTAATTGCGCTCTGATTATCCATAAATAGTATTGGAATCTCATTCATGCTTTGAATCAGATCAGCAAGTAGTTGTTTCAGCCACACTATTTCCTTGATAGAATGTGATGCAGCAATGTACTCAGATTCAGTAGTTGAAAGAGCCACACACTTTTGTCTTTCGGAGCTCCAGCTAATGGCACCTGCACCCAGCATGAAAACATAACCACTAGTAGATCGTCGTGAACTTTGATCTCCAGCGTAATCGGCATCACTAAAACAATACAACAAAAAATCGTGCTGGTTACTTTTGTATAAAATACCTTTTCTAGTAGTCCCTTTGATGTATTTTAGAACTCGTTTAAGTGCTGCGACATGTGCGTCGGTTGGATTCTCCATAAAACGACTTATATAACCCACAGCAAATGATATATCTGGTCTAGTCGCTACAGCCAAATACATCAAACTTCCAACCCCTTCTCTGTATGGATAATTGATTCTTTGGCTTCGAATTTGGATCCGTAAATTGACCTGGTTCAGCAGGTGTTGACACTGACTGGCTGTCTGCCATATTTAACTTTTTTAACTTTTTTTAGTTGGTTTGGTGAAGAAAAATAGACCCATCTTTCTCTCGTTCAATTTCAATCCCCAAATAACATTCAGCCTCACCGAACTGGATCTCAAAATTATCCTGGAGATAATTTAGCAATGATACAATTAATTTTTCATCGCTTGCTGCAACTAAACCGTCATCTATGTAAATTGCCAAAATAGTTCTGCTACCACCAACGCAATTGACGAAAACACAAGGATCAGCTTTTGTTGGACACAAACCAAAATCACTCAAAAATTTTACAAATTTTTGATTCCACAAGCGAGATGATTGTTTTAAACCGTATAAACTCTTAATTAGTCTGCATACCCTGCCGGATCCATCATTGTACCCTTCAGTCTGTTGCATATATAATTGCATCTATATCTCCATGCAACAAAGCTGTTTTTATATCGAATTGTCTTAACAACATATTTTCTTGAGCTGCAATCGATAATAGCGCCCGAACCGATGTAAACCGTACCACTGGACTAAAAGTTTCCAGATAGTCTACACCATATTGCTGGGTAAAACCTCGAATTACCAACCTTGCCTTGTACCGTTCAATGGATGTATCCTTTTTATACTTAATTTTGTAAACCCAACGGTTGTCAACTACCTTCTCATCTTGCGGCAGTGCAACTAGATCCCAAGTATGATTTTTAACTAATGCATGGTATTCTTCGTCCATGGCCTTTAACCACTTCTCACTATCACAAACTTTCATTGCCTCTTGATAGTTTGTTGGTTCTCGATGATCCATCAAGAATGCATGACTATCCTCCAAGCTAATTAGATTAGTCATTTTGTTACTACTTCTCAAACGATTCCGAATTGAATCAACTTCATGGTTGTTGTAAGTTGGTGTATCTTCCGATGCGATAGGTACTGCCTCATCCTTCTGAATTTCAGGTTCTTCTTCTTTAGGTACTTTTTGCATGTCAGCGTCTTCCTCGCCCCCAATCGGACAGTTTGTTATTTTTATGTTTTCGATACCATTTGTGATGCAATATTCAGTATCCGATTCCTTAAATTTTACGTCACAAGATATTTGAACTTGGTTTGAATTTAAGTTCCGCACTCGAAATCCCTTGGTGTCTTCAGGGTAACCAATAAAGAAACCCTTATCTGCCTTTTTGTCTCATTTCCTACGACGCTGCTTTGGTATATGAATAAAAACCTCCGATCCGAACACTCTTAAATGTTCAATTTTAGGTTTACTACCAAACCACAATTCATGAGGTGTTACATCTGGAACAGGGCTTGAACCAGTTCGGTTCAATACATATACTGCAGTATTTACTGCTTCGGCCCAAAACTTAAGAGACATATGATTCGCATGTATCATAGTTCTAGCTGCTTCAACTATAGTACGCATTTCACGTTTCGCCCGACCATTTTGTTGGGGTGTATACGGCACTGTCTTTTGATGTCGAATTCCACGTGCAGAGAGAAAACTTTCAACTTCTTTGTTTACATATTCCGTCCCATTGTCTGAACGTAGAATTTTTAAATCACAACCAGTGTCCTTTTTCAGCTTGATGGTAAACTTCTTTAAGTACATAAATACTTCCGATTTATTTTTCATAAAATAAACTTGCCGATGATTCGAGAAGTCATCTTTAAATAATACAAAGTATTTCGATCCCCCATGCGAAATCTCTTGCATAGGGCCACATACGTCTGTATGTAGAACCTCACCACAACGTGTTGCTCTGCTGTTGCTTTCAGGGAATGAAGATCGTTCTTGTTTGTTTATTACGCAATCGTCACAGGTAAACAATCCGTTTTGCAGATAATTAATGTCCATTAATTTTAAAATTGACGTCACTAGGTTGATATTTTGATGAGCCAATCGCTCATGCCATAATTTTAATGGTTCCTGTTTGATGGTTGTATTTGCCTGACTCATACTTTTATTATTTGGCATACGCATTTTAAACATCATTTTAAACAGTTTTTGTTTTCGTACTCCCACTGCGACGACATTACCGTGTTTAACAAACTCACAACTGTCCTTGTTTGATCGGAAAACATGACCCTTGTCAAGCACTTGTCCTTGAGAAAGCAAGTTTAATTTAAGATCCAGAACAAACAAAACTTTTTCTAAATATTTCGATTCCCAACTTTCGTTATTGTATGCCAAAATGCTCACATCACCCATACCATACGCCATTATCGAATCGCCGTTGCCAACTCTCACACCCTTCGGAACACCAAATTGTACATAATTGTAAAACCAACGATTATCGTTGGTCATATGATCACTGGCTCCTGAGTCCAGATACCATTCGACATCGTCTACTTCTAGATCCGCCGTTTGACATATTAAAGCATCTGATTTGTTTGCCATTTGATCACCTAACCAGTGCTGAAGCTTCATCATGGGACAATCTCTCTTCCAGTGCCCCTCTTTATTACATTTGAAACACTTTCCTGGTACCTTATTCTTAGGTTTAAATCTTGGCTTACGATTTTGACCATGCTTTGCAAACAATGCCTCACTTACTTCACCTGTATCCCTTTTTAACAACCGTGATTCTTCTACCATAAGACGCGACATTAAATTAGTAAGCGTTTGCTCTTTTGTCGCTGTTGATTCCCACGCACTGTGAAAATGATCGTAATCAGTTGGTAGAGTCATTAATATTTTAGTTGAAACCATCGAATCTGAAATAGTTTCGCCCATATCTCTTAATTGTTGCACAACGCTCTCTAACTTTCCAATGTGTGTAGCCATGTCATTGCTCGGATCTTTAACGAAACTGTAGAATTGTTGCTGCAAATAGTGAACACCTGTGTTTGATTTATGTTCATAAATGCCATGTAATTTATCCCACATCTCCTTTGAACTTTTACACTGCAAAATATGAAGCGTTGGTTGCCTGCCGATCGTTGTTACGATAACCTTCTGAGCTTTCTTGTCACTTTTGATCCAAGACTTAACTCTGTCATCTTCAATCGGTTTAATGTCTTCGCCCGTTACCACCTCAAGCAAATCACTGTCGTTCAACAACACCTTCACTTGAAATTTCCACAGCATCCAATTGCTGTGGTCGAGCAATTTCGTCACACGTAATAAATCCGAATCCATTTTTTTTATTGCACCACGTTTTTTTTTTTAAATATATTTGTTTCTAGAACAATTCACTGTACCGTTATGTAACAAACAAAAAAAAACGGTTTCTTTTCTCTCCAGACAAAAAACACTTTCTTTCTACCGCAATATCACTGTTTTTAAATTCCGGAAAAAAACTATTGCACTGTAATTACTAATTACCATAAATACAGACCAAAAAAAAAGTTGTGCCTGGGCCCATAACCTGTTGAGCGCAAATAAAACAAACGCGATTTTAATGTTAAATTAGGTCTTTATTCGTTGACGAACTTGATGAGAGTGGAAGAACATAATATAGGTACATCGAAAATCAAAGTATATAATACAAGGACGTATAAAATAATAGATATGAATGTGTGTGTGAAAACAAAACAATATTGCAAGAATTAGGGTACATGTGGGTATACATAGATAATATGCGTTTCAATTTATTTTCCTAACAGATCTAACTTCATGTACAATATCGGGGATCTTCATCAGATCTCTGATCTCGAAATTGTACAGAGCTCGGTATGTACCATCTATTTCGCGTTTAGGGCCGTAAATCACACGCATGATTCTTCTCTCAAATGTAAGGAGCCATCTCTCGTACTCATCCATCAGCGCCCAACTTTCACATCCAAACATAACAACGGGCCTGATCAACGCTTTGTAAAGCTTCAGCTTCACGGCACTTGATAAGTGTTTAGATTTTAGCAGTGGCCTTAGAGGATACAAAGAACGACTGCCAGCCGCACTTTAATATCCTCACCCACACTGTTATCGTGAGTGATAAGAGAGCCCAAATATTTGAACCTCCTCACTCCCTCAAACGTGTGGTGGCCACTACTAAAATCTGGTGTGCCATTGTCTCTAAAACCAGGGATCAGGTATTTCGTTTTGGACTCATTGATCTGGAGTCCAACAGAAGCTGAAAACTCTACAAGCGGATCAAGTATTTCTTTCACTCCGTTGCTATTCAGTCCAATCACGCATATGTCATCTGCATATGCAAGCACTTGATTGGACTGGCGATATAAGATGTTGCGCTGAGGTGTTTCAGTTTTACGAAAGATGTACTCCAACATGAGATTAATTAAATTAAATATTGTTACTTATATATTTTATAAAGATTTTTTTTAGCTCGCACAATGAAACAAAAAATTAAACTGAAGCCAACTTTATCATTATTAAGATTTGTTTACAAAAATTGTGACATTTAATTTTCTAACCTCTATATAGTTAATAAGTTTTTTTGACCTCATATTTCTTAAAAAAAAAAATTATTTTATACAATAATAAAAAATTGAAGTACATATGTACAATTAAATATAATAGTGTTAGACAGTGTACTAAATATAAAATTATAAATTATTTATTTGTGAAATAAATAATTTTTGGCGCCTATGTTAAAATGTTGCTAACTTCATTCGTTTCAATTCTTAAGGCAAAAGTTAGGAGTTCGTTAACTTAATCTAAAAGGTTTTCACCAACATTACGAACAAACATTTTTTTCTCAAAATGAAATTCATACAAACTTGTAAGTAAAAAGTAAAAAGTTTTGCATTGTGAGAGCACTGTTTAACAAATTTTTAATAACAAACAATGAATAACAAATTTTTAGTTTAATACCTTCCACAAGAGTTGATTTTATAAATTTTTTATTAGTTAAAGTTGGCCAACCTGCTACAAATTGTCATAAATCATCTGTAGGTGTATTTTCTTGGCAAATTTAAAGCAACAATTGCATTGCATAAATCACCGTAAAATTTAAATAAATCAAATACAAATTTGGTTTATTTAAAGCAATAATCAGATTTTTCATTATAATATCGGCTACTAGACGTCAAAATATATTTTTGATTTAGATTTTATTTCAAATGATTGGCTATACTGTTGAAAAACTGGCATTTATAAAAAATCATTTAAATTTAGTTTGTTTGTGAGCGAAAAATTTTGTTTGGTATGGCCCCAAAATACATGAAAAATCAGAAAAAATTAAAATCCGAAGGTATCTAATTTTTATATTTCAAATTATGTCGTGATCTTCTATTTTGCCTTATTTTAAAGTTTTTTTGGACTAATTTAATTTAATTTAATTGAAAAGAACGATATTCTGTTAATTAATAGGATAAAATTATGGATGTAGATAAGTAATTTTTTTTATAGTGGGAAGTGTAACTTTTTTTTAGAATTTAAAGATACACTATCCTTCGTCCTAGTTTCATGTGAAAAAAATGTGCCATCACAAAAGCGCTATCAATTAAATTTGTATTAAGACCATTACGTATATTTAAAAAGTGGTTTTCGCTTTATCCAATAAGATCAACGTCCTCAAAATCAGATTCGTCATGATTTTATTTCTCAAATTATGAAAGTAATTGATGAGTGCAGTGGAAGTTATCTTACATTTTTTATTGTTAACTACAAATAATTAATTTACTAATTTACATAATTTTGCAAATTTAAGAGTTTCTAAACAAAACAGTGTAGTACATCAAATTTGTGACAGATGTCCGTGTACCAACATATAAAATAAAAATTTAATTTAAATTTGCTGTTTGCTTAGGCATAAAAATTAAATGAAATTTTTCTCAAGAAAATACACCTTGTGAACAGTGCAGTGTAAATAATAATCGTAAATTATAAATTAATGAACAATTTAAATAAAATAGAATCGCCTGATGAAAAAATAATAATTGAAATTCACAAATTAGCGCTGACTTTGAATTAATTTATTAGTATTATAGACTGTTAGCACAAATGAAAGAACCGAATACTCAGACAATGAACGAATTCCAAATAAACGAGCCCAAATTTCAAATTTTATAAAAGTATTTGACCAGTTTAGCGTTAGCGAATTTAAAATGCCCTTCTGATTATCACGTGAACCAATTATCACGTTTCTTTAATTGGACGTTATAATCTAATTCAATTTCAATTTAAAAGTTTAACCATTTGTAACAAAGTTATTTTTATTGTTAGTTATCAGTTTCGCTTTCAAATTTGGGAACTTAAATTTGATTTAATCATGAAGACAGATGGGTAATATTTTTGGCAATACCGAGGTAACCAAGTAGAAGATTATAAATCGTGTAGCTTCTCGAATGGTGACTATTAATACAAATTAACAAATATAATTATTATATGGGCACGATCGACTGAAAGTGATATCTATTAGGTGATTCAGCTTATCCATCAAACTCACGGTTCGTCCCGATTTACAAGGATATTGCTAATTTGACCCAACAGCAAAACCAATTCAACAATATTCATGCTGCATCGAAAATTGTGGTGGAAACTACCTTTGGTATTATGAAAACCCGTTTTCATCGAATTTTATATTTCACGTAACATTTGGAATTGGTGACTGTTAAAAATATTGTGGTTGCGTGTTATATGCTGCATAATATTTGTATTAATCACGATGAAAGATGGTATGATATCAATAATAGGGTTGTAAAGAGTACATTTAACGATGAAGTGGAGTGGCCGATGTAGTATTTGTTCCAGGTTCGCATCTTGTGCTACTTCTATTAGCCGCGATTAGAGGTAAAAATTTAGTGGAAGAATATTGGAGTTAGTTTTTAGTTAAATCTGTATTCACTTTATGGCCAATTGCAGCAATGGGAATCGGCTGACCACCAATCCCTGAAGAAATCCCTGATGTTCCAAAGCTTCGACGGATTTTACTTCACCAAATAGTTGTTCTAATAGGTATCAATCCGAGGGTTAGGGATTCATTTTTTCACTTAATTGTGAACGTCAGAAGGGTTTTCGTTTCTGCTCCGCTCCAAAAATGTCTATGTGAACTAAAGATACAAAAATAATAATTTTTTTTACATTGATTTACTTTTTTGGTCAGCCTTTTATAATATTAAATGGCCGCTTCAATTACTAATTTTTTTGACGTTTATTTTTTGTACCTCCAACAGACGAACATAAAATTAGACCACTACTTGGTTAGTTTTTGTTATTGCTTTGGTAATCGTTAACCAAAAAAAAAAATACCTAATTCTTTTTGGACAAAAGCAATAGACTTAAAGTTTGGTTAATAACAACAGGTTCCCCCTGCAACTACTTTAATTCTTCAGCGATTCAGGATTTTCTCTTTCTACTAAATACAAAATATCCAATTATGTATAAACTTACAAATTAACTTCCAAAGCTCCATTGTTTTTTTAAATTTCTATTAATTAAATGTAAAATATATAATGAACCAAAATTGGTATAACACTATTTTAACTTTTCAAGCAACTATTATTCACACATAATTCACACGAACAATTTTTGTTTTTGGTATTTTAGAAGAGAACAAATACATTTTTTTGTTATTAACCAAATCAACCAAAATTCTAAAAGCCGCAAAACCAAAACTATTGTATGTGTAGGTACATAATAAGTATATATGTATGTATAATACTTATAGTAAGATGTGTGTACATGTTATCTGACATGTTGTGTAAAATAAAATTGTTAACGAAAACTGTGCAGTATATCTTGTATTTGTATAAATAAATGAGGGACCAATTCAATACCCTAATCAATTGTTGGACCGTCCGTATAATGTGTGCACGTTAAACTAGTATTATGTAAAACGATTGACTCGTGATTATCTTCAATCGACAGCCAATATGTTCAAATATACATACATATATGTATATATAAAAGATACAGGGTGTAGCCTAAGATACAGGGTGTCTAATATTTGACAAATACGCGGACATGGTAATGCATTTGTGGCTGTCAAATAAAAACTAATTGTCACATAATTATGATAGAGGGCCCATTTTTTAGGTATAAGTGTAATGATTAAAAAAAATTATAAAACCTGCATCATCGCTTAATTCTTCCCTCTTGAAATTCCCCCTAAAATTTTAATACTTGTTGCAAAATGATATAATTACCATTATTATTTTAGACTTTAATGTGACAATCCAAACCCAATGCCGAACCAGCAACCAAATATAAGCAAAGTACTGATAAAAGAGTAAAATACACATGTTCTCTTATGTATCTATTGTTTGTGTATTCCAAAAATACGGAAAATCTATTATTTTTTTTTGCTTTTTTCTAATATATCAATTCGAATAAAATAAAAATTAGAAAATAAAATACATTTTCTAATATGCTTCATGTCAAATTACAATTATTTATATGTTATTATTGTATTTTCCTCCAAAATAACGTGTATTTAGTTTTTTAGAAAATTTGTTTTAATCAACGTAAAATAAATCAACATTCATTTTCGATAATACAATATTCCTCCCTTTATTGATTCCAGATCGCAACACCGCCGCATTTCCATTCCCATCTTCTATAATTTAATCATTACAACTTTTACTTTATTTTATTTTAAATTAATGCTACATCAATTTATTTCTTGACACATAAAATCCCTTCGCGTCAAATATACATATATACAAATATATGATACTGAAATTCGTTCGATTTCGAATGTATGTATATTTCCCATTGTTCATTCGTATCAATTCTACTAGTAGTGTGGTACACAAACATAAAATTTAATAAAAATAATGAAGATGTTAAATACAAAAAAAAAAAGAATGGTTATTTCGGAGAGGGGTTGATTGTAACGGGAAATCCACAATTGACGAACACATAACAATGACATTTAATTATATTTGGTTTAAATAACCTACTATCTTTTATGTCACAGTTGAACGAACATACATATACTGACGATGATATGATATGAAGTGAGTTAACGTTAGATGACGTGTTAATAAATTGTAACGGTTGGAGTTTTGGAAAAAAAAAAATATATTATACACATTTTGATGCACCTGAGGGTGTTAATTCAAATTTCTGAATCTAGGTGGTGGTTGGTGTCTATATTATGTACATAATATGTCACCTGAGGTGGTACCATAAAACTGGAAATAACTATAATCTATAAAGTTATAATTATACCAACAAATACAAAAACAACGCAAGCAAATAAAAACACCAGATACAATACCAATATATGTATAATAGGCCGTTTCACAACAAAATCATATGGCGAAAGTAGGTTTTACGTGTTTTTTGCGCTTTAAATTCTTATATCTGAATATATAGGCTAAAATTAATTTTTGGAAGATGCGGATTTTAATTATGATTATTTACCACGAGTTCTATCAAACGACTTTCCTATTTAAGGTTTGTACACGAGTTAGGAAATATTTGCTAGGAAATCATAGCCGATCTCTCTCCCAATCAAATCAACTATAATGACGTAAAACACGCCCCTTTTTCTCTTCTTTGAGTTGAAATATATTTAACTTTGAGCAAAAAATTCCCAGACGACCAACTTAATCACACAAAAATTCTCTCAGAGAGAGATCGGCTATGATTTCCTAGCAAATATTTCCTAACTCGTGTACAAGCCTTTATTGGATATTTTTTATCCAAAAATCAAGAAGATTTTTATTTCAAATTTCGTGTGATTAAAACGTTCGGTGTTGTTTCGGAATTCAATAATTCAATAAAATGCATAAAGAGTAATCGTATCTAACTTAACTCTTCTTTCTCATTGGAATGAAAAATCTGTCATTCACAAATTCGGTGTTTTGTTTATGTACGTCGTTTTCAATTTATGTTTTTTGTTTTTGATGGTATATTGCTTTTCTCAGTGTTGTATTTGTAATTTTGTCAGTTATAAATTTATATTTTTTTGGTGGATAAATCTTTGTGGGTAAGTCTTTATGATTAAAATAGTTAAATAAATTATATTTGTGGAAATATAATATAGATTAAATTAATATTGTGTTGTATTTCAATCAAAATTAAATTGCATGATTATAAATTTAGCGAAAAACCCGTTTGTCAAATTTTTAATTAATTATACTTCCATAAATATTAATAAATATCGTGTGTTTAAAGTGAAAATGACTAAAATTTGTTGTGAGCCGATTTGCATGTCTAATTCATTTAACAGCGATCAGGGAAATATGTCTTTTTTTTCAATTTCCCAAATGTTCAAACGACAAACTTGGTTAGATGCGATTGCCCGGAAAGATTTTGTACCAACAAAATTCTCATATGTATGTAGTAAACATTTTAAAGTAAATGAAATTAAAACAGAAAATATGCATGGTAGTTTAATATTTTCTTAATATATCCGCAAATAGTACTTAATATTGTCCCAAGTATTCTTCAAAATTTACCAAATTATTATTCAAAATCCAAGCCGAAGTGAAATGCTCGTCAGATAGAAATTGTGAGGTTCAGGCCAGATCTTTAGAAATTTCATTCAAGGATGATATTTCCAAAATGAAAGACATATCTGATTGGGTCATTCAATAATTTTAAATTACTTTGGCTAGTCATGTAAGTGGTTTGAACGTTGAAATCAAATTCAATGAAAAAGACGCTTATATTTATAACATTACCGTAGAGTATCTAAAGATTTGATTTGTCGGTCTTACAGTTAATAAGAACATAAACCAAAATCAGATCAACAATTCCAGTGTTGGTCTCAATTTAAAAAGGATGTTGAGTTTTTTTTAATAATACGAATACATACGAAAAGTCCTCCGCTGATAGGAATGAACGAACTTTTGAATGAATTGTGTATGAAAACTGCTAAAATTTTGAATGTTGCTTATACTCGTAGTATTGATTTTAAATATATTTCTACTCTTGAAATGGTTAATGATCAGCTCAAACTTATGCTTGGCAAAAAACGGTATTTAATCTAAATTATAAATCTCAAAAATTAACTGGATATGCCCAGAATAAAGTTGCAAAAACAGTCATTGCATTTTTAGTCAGTTCTGCTTTCGGTAATTTCAAAGAAATAGTTGCCGTACTCCCAGTAAATAACACTTCAGGTGATGATCTTCATAAATTAACTTTATCTGTTTTAAAATTTGTACAATCAGTAGAATTAGAAGTAATTTCAATCGTTACAGATAACCATATGATAAATCAAAACGTGTTTTTAATATTTGCGCCTTATTCTTTTAAATTTATTAACCCTGATTTTCCTACTAGCTTTATATTTTTAATGCATGATCCAGTGTCTATTTTTGAAAATATTCGGAACAACTGGAACAATAAACAAGATTCCGAAAACTTATTTTATTATCCGAATTTTGAAAAAAATTCTATTAAAATTGCTTGCTTTAACGATATTCGAGATCTCTATAAAAACGAAGAACAATAAAAAAGTGTATAAATTAAATAAAAAAAACAGTATTTCCTAGCTTAATTGAACGGCAGAATGTGCAGTGTGTTGCAAATGAGTCTACAATGGACTGTGGAGTGGCTTAAAATTATTAAACATTGGTGGAATGCAGTAAATTGCAAATCAGTGGTTGAAGGCATCAAGAAACGCGAGCCATACAGAATGCATATTTACTCAATGGACGATGCAGGAATTTTGTTTCTACGTAAATTTTTATCCTGAATAGAACGATGGATGGGTATCGATCTCATTGAATGTTGTTTAACCATGACTTCCTTCAAAGTAATCCATCAGAGTGTAAGTGTTCTGCTAGAAATTGCAAACACTTATATCAATGATGTTGATTACATAATGTTCGGTAAATTCCAGACGGATAACCTAGAAAGAAGATTTTCTTGATAATATGTTCCTTTCACGTATGATATACGGAAGTAATTGAATCAGAAATAAAGTTAAGGCTGAAAAATTGTATAAAGTCTGAGACAATACACTACGAATTGTCAAAATCATTGGAACATAATTTTTTTTCAGTTCGAGGAATTATTTAAATCGAATTATTTAGAAGAATATGAGAAAAAATTTGATCGTTCTGCGGCTCTTTATATCTGTATATATGCGGCCCATTCTATTTCTAAACAAGTTTCATGTTTAGAGTACCAGAAATTAATTAGGACTGGAAAGGGTGTCACTTCTGATGACACTTCTTATTACATTTGAAGTAATAATAAATTAAAATTAATTTTTTTTAAATCAGAAAAAAAGTTTATCTTTTTTAACTAACCAATCTCTAATGACGGTAGATCTGACTATCGATTTAGATAATTCTAGTATATGTAGCAAACATGTTTTGCTTAATAATTTTTATAAACATGAAAACAATAACGTAGAATCCGATAAAAAGCGTAAACTTAAAACTTTCGAAAATTCAAATAAAACTTTAAGATTATTTAATTAATTTATTTTCCAAGCATAATATTGAGCCAGGTGGTGGGCATGTTAATACAACTTATTATTTGTTTCTATAAAGCTGTGAATTTGTATTTTTATTTATGAATTTATTTATTTAACATATTTTTTGGTATCAAATGGCTGTGTTTTAATTTCATGTTGTGATATTTTTTTAAAATTAGATATTTAGGTTCATAATTTGAATCCTAACTCTAATTTTAAAACCCCGGAATATGCCTTATTGTTTGAGGAACCTCAATAAAAAACCCATTAGAGCCTACCTTTTGGGTAATGATGGAAACTGCTTATTTTAACGAGAATGAGAACTAATACCACCACACTTTGTTTTAAATTTATTATATTTACGCTATGTATTGAACTGTTTCAATTTGTAAGGAAAACACGTCGTATATACTTTAACAATTCATATTCATAAATCGTCGTATCCCTGAAACTAAGACTCTGTAAATAAGACACACCATTTCTAAATTTTTAACCTCAAAAACTACAGTTTATTTTCCATAATAAATTAATTCATTTACACTTGAATACTTTGAAAATCAATTGTAACGTTGATATAGTGGTGGAAATCTATCGATTGAACTATCGATAGTTTTAGACTATCGACACAATCGATAATTTTTTTATGTACTATCGATATATTGCTTTTAGGTATTTCGTTTTTTCGCCACTTATGAAAAAAGATCCAACACCGCTTTCCATTGAAGAGGTGTTAATTTTAACTGAGTTTGAAATAATCTTTGCAGGCTTTGAAGACGTCTCAAGAGAAATATGCGGAGACAGTTATGTCACTATTTTGTTAATTATTCCAATGACTCATGGCTTATATTTGAATTTACTCGAAATTAAAAAAAATTTGAAAACCGAAGAATGAAAAAAGTGGTGCACTCTTCTGACTCAAAATTTAATTAAGCGTATGGGTATAACCATACGAGCAAATTAATGTTACCATGGTGGCAACAATTTTAGCTCCTAGATTTAAATGTGATTGATTTTTCGAAAAGAAAATTCGGTAAATGGCGAAACACTATTAGAAAATGAGTTGATCAAGATTCAAGCGCTATAACCGAATCGAAAATGCACCACAAAGTCAATCAGCTGGAACAGCTGACAAATTTTCTGGTCATCTATTATCCGATAGTATATCGATAGTCTGAAAAATTATAACGATAGTTATATATCGATAGTTCAAATTGTCGATAGTTTTCCACCTCTACGTTGATACAATAAATAAAACTAAATCAACAGTTTTATTATTTCTAGCAATATTGTAACTAATTAAAATTGTAAAGGTATGTATGTACTATGTACATTTGAAAAATAAAAAAAAAATTACGTAACCCTAAAACAAACATGAAATAGTAAAATTCTAAGGATGAAGTAGAACGTGCTCTTCCTCCTACTATTATTAATGAACTAACGAAGAAGAAAAAAAAAATCAGTAAAAACTAACCGGAATGTGCTAATGAGCAGCAAACCATTTGTTTCATTCCCAAAAATTTCGAAACGAAGTAAAAAAAAAGAGTGCAAGTGAGAAATAAATAAAATCATATTAAAAATTATATAAGAAGGACAAAGGAACTGATACATACAATTCGCATTTAAAACCGTTCTTAAAAATACATTTCCATTCATTTCAGTTTTACATAATGTACTTCAACATGAGATTGGTGACAAAGTATCTCTCTGCAGAACACCCGAGTTAACTGTAAAAATTCTCGATACCATGTTCTTAACTTTAACACAGCATTGAGACTGCGTCACTGTCATTCTACACAGTCGTACCAATTTTGTCGGCATTACTAGATATTCCAGAGCAGACCACAAACTTTCTAGATTGATCGAATCATAGGCCTGTCAGTAATTCTGGAACCCCTGATGTGCGCTGATAGATGTCTCGTAATATTAAGATAGAATTATCAGCAGCGAAAAGACCTGATAAGTGACTGATAGATTCGGAGGAAATCCTCCTAGACAGTCACCAACTAAGCCCTCCGCTAGAGAGGTGATTCTATCCAATTTAATGTAGGATATTAGTAACTTGTATGCTGTGCAAAGGAGAGCTATACCACGATAATTCTCGAACTTCAAGCGGTCTCTCCTCTTTAAGATAGGGCATATCACGGCCACTTTCCATTCATCAGGCATAATTTCGGTTCACCATACTAATCGAATAAGGTCGAAAAGACAGTTCCACAAAGTATCCCCTCCGAATATCAAGAGTTCCGAATTAATAATAGTTTCATTTTTTATTTGCATGGGCCTAGTGAATTCCTCAATGCAAATCTGTATTTGAGGTTACTCAGCTATAGTCTGTGACGCATGATGAACACCAAGCAGGTCTATAAAGTGTCCATTCCATGCGTCGAGTACTGCATCAATGTTGACACAGAGGTTCCCATTCCGATGTCGGATGGCGGTTGACGCAGGCCTGAAAGTATGATGCAACCCGGGAATTCCCTTAAAGAAATTACGCGAACTGCGCTCATTGCTGAGTTGTTGTACTTTCAGAACCTCGTGCTTCAATCGGTCACGCTTCTTCCGTTTCCAAATCGGCTTAGCTGCCCTTCGAGCAAAATTAGTCTTGGTTTGTTCGACTGCAAGACGACACTCATCATCAAACCAATCATATTTTCAAGTCTGTTGAGCAGCCCTCTTACATACATTTTTTATATCAATATCTTTATTCAAAAAATAGTTTATTGTTGGATGTAAATACAATGACAAAAAGGAGCTTAATGGCATATATATCTCTTTATGCATTTATCTATGCCATGTTATACTTATTATGGTTTTTCTGGTTAGATTTTTGTTGTAGTTTCTCCACTAATAATTTTGAAATTTAACCAAACAAATCCCAAGCTGCTGATTTAAACACGCTGAAAAGCTATTTTAGTTTGATAAAGACGAAAAAGTTTGATGGAAATCGCAAATCAAAAGTTTTCGCGGTACTCCCATTTTATTTAAAAACGAAAATTATTTCTCATCAATCAAAAGATTTTGGATTAAATAAAATAAAATAACATCAGGTATTTATTGTTATTATAAAAATAATAAATAAACATCAAAATATGTAAAACAAAATTCTTTATCTTCTTGATATTCTTTTATTTAGTATAATTTTGATTTTTTGTAATACTTTTGACCTGATTTTTATATATATAAATATCTAAAATGCTGTAATCAAAAATTTAAATTTAAAAACTTTTTAAATTATTTAAAAGTATTTAATAAAAAAATATTCTTAGAATTATATACATACATATTTCTCCATAAAACATGAGAAACTTAACAACAACAACCATCTAATATGAAATATGAAAATGTATATTACATTTTATATTACCTCCTTAATGGATTACATTACCTCCTGTATTCATGAATATTTTTGTGCCAATGAATATTGCATCTAATTAAAAATTCAATTATGTTTATAAAAATAAAAAATATTTTGTATGTGTATGTATATTGGATATGTATGTACAACGTATACGACGAGTATATAGTTATAGTTGAAGTAATTACTTTAGTTTTTAGTAATTATTTTATGTTTATTAATAAAAAAAATTAAGAATTGCTTTTCTATCCCAACAAAAATGCTTTCAAATTTTCTACAAAATATAAATATACTGGGTCTTCATTTAAAAACTTACACCACTAGTATGTAACACGAGGTATAAGATTATCCGACCTATTGTTCTTCTCTTTTTCTTTGAAATTCTGGGCACATATGGCATAGCCCGCATACGGCTTATGCAATATTTATTTTATTAAAAACGATACCTCAAATGTACATTACATATCATATCCAAAAGGTGGTAGGTCGAACCGTGTATAATTTGCCATTACATCAAAAATTCAACACATTCGAAATGGAGTTTTGTCAAAGAAATAATATTTCGGGATATTTCCCAAAATATTTTTACATTAAGTTATGTAAGTTATGTCTAATCCCGAGAGTGAACACGTGAAAATGATTTATGGCAGCTTAATGTGCTACATGTTGTTAGTGCCAATCCAAATCTATTAAAAATTGTCCACGTATATATTGAGTCTGTCACATGAAATGCAATTTCAATAACTAGCACGTGTGAAACCTAATTTGAGGTTATTTTATGATAATTTTTTGTTTGCTGTTTGGTGAGATGGAATTAATAGGAATGGACTATTCATATGTCTCATAGTTCATATTATCGCTGAATAATAATCGATTGCCATGCGCTTAAGTAGAATTCAAATGGCACAGAACAACATGGTAGCGACGATATGTACAACACACCTCTATTACAAATACATACATAAAAAACTGAATCAAGTAAATTAAAAAGAAATCTATAGTGGTAGTCGAGTGTTACACAATACATACTGGTAATCTGGCTACACTTTCGTATAAACCGGTTTGTTCATAATTATTGTCCTAATAGTTTTTTTTAAATTAAGAACCACAATAATTATACACGTACATCAAACATGAAAATGAACGATTTTAAATACAAAAAACTCAGAGCCCCGTTATTTTAGAGAGATTGTAACAAATTTCAAATGAGATCAAATTGTAGGTTGCACTGCCCTGCTTTCGGAATCAAATGATATGCAAAACAGGTAGAGCCACTATATTAGTATGTATGTATATTGTAAACGCATAAAAAAACGGCGGGAAAAACAAGAAAAAAAAAATAAAGAAAAACGGGAAATGCTGGGGATATATAAGTCAAAATAAAATGTGCAAGTCGGTCAGTCAGAATACAGAGAACTAAATTTTTGCTTTAAAAATGTGATCGATAAAAAAAAATTAATTGATAGTGAAAACAAAAACGAAATATGTATATAAAAATTGTAATTATAGTTTGTAAAAAAAGAAACAATTATAATAATTAAAAAGTTTTTGTAAAAATAATTTGTATCTACCTATACCTAATATGTAAAAGAAACAATAATAAATACAAATTTTGGTGTTGATTGTGAGATATCAACGTATGATAAATTATCAATTAAGTGGTGTACAAAAAAAAAATATAGTTTAAACAATTTGTTCTGAAATTAAAAAAAATAAAAAGTTGCAAAAATAAATAAAACAAGAATCAATATATATACAGAGTTTTATTATAAAGTGGACACAAATTATGAAAAGTATATTGTTTCAATCCGGTGCTTTCCTTGTATGAATATGGTGATTGGAAAAGAAACAAAAAAAAAGCTGTTGGATTAAATTTTATATCCATATCCTCTATACAAAAAAAAAATAAACTTTTGTAACCAGAGACGTCAGCGGGTATTCTTAATTAGCCAATTGATTGTTGTATATCAAATTATCAACAAATAAATGAAGAAGAACGGACACCATCATCATCATCAACCAACCAATTTTTCGGTGACGTATTAAAAAAAAGTTGTAATTTTTAATATCTGTTAAATATTTTTTTTATATATAGTATAAGTACATTAGTACCTCACTTTTAGTATATAAGAAACATATTTTTTTTTTGAACGAATTTTTGTGAATCAATTTGTTTTTTTATATATTTAAAAAAAATTATTAAATTTTTTTGTTGTTGTTAAGCGTTTACGGGTGGACTCCACTTAGCGCGAGAACAAAATCTTTATTCTCGGTTCCTCGTTCATATATAATTATGCACATATTTTATTTCTGTTAACATAAAAAAATCGAAAGATAATGGGTAACTAGTGGTATATCAATATAATGGGGTGACGGAGGGCAATAGTGATGTGGTGATGCTTCCATATAATGCATTTTGCTTTTAATATGGCTGTGTTTTTTTTTTGTTATATATGTTCAGTATGACAAGTAATGCAGTAAATTTTTTTTGTAAGATGGCTGGTGGTACAAGTGGTTTAACGGGACTCTCCCTAGCCGACTGATTGCTATCTAATCTTCAACTTAAAACTACTTGTGCTATCATGGACCCAAGCCATCAGGTTACAAGATAGAGTACGAGTATATGTAAAAAAGAAGCATCAAAACAATAGAATATTCCAAATGCAATTTAATTTTAAATGTCGGTTCTCCTCATGGTGTTGACAAATGAACAGCACGTCTTTGTTTCACATTTTTTTTAAAGGTAAACGTTAGTTTTTCACTAATTATAAAAGAGTGTAAAAAGGTACGGTTTAATATTTCAAAAGGTACACTAACCAACTATAAAAAAATTGAAATTCCACTAATGAGAAACAATAAACCAATTGAAACTGAGGGACGAGCATCATCTTTGACAAAACGTCAAATTTTTTATTTGAGAAAAGTGCCAACCAAACCTCAACCACCGATGTAGAAACATCTGGCAAAACGTTACTCTGAAAAAAAAATTGGGACTAAGACTTTTGAAGAAGCCGAAGCGTCACAATATGTCTGCGCAAGCAATAACCAAAAGACACCAACGGTCCCTGGACCTTTATCGGGTACTGAAAGCCGATAAATGAAAAACTATATCACAGTCGATGAAACTTGGTTTTATTTAACAAATGCCGATAGCCAAAGAAGTGTGCAATATTTGAGTAGCAAGCAAACTAAGACGAAATTATATCCCTTCACAAAACCGTCTCATCAGAAAGGCTTTATGGTATTCTTAGGGATATCTAATTTTGACACAACAGTACCCATCATCGTTCAGCTAGGTGTTAAAATAAATACTACATAAACAACTGTTTAAAACCACTTATCGATGATTTCAAAAGCTTATTTCCAAATGGTAACTGGATATTACACAAAGACTCAGCTCCGTCACACAAGGCAAAGAAAACATTTGCATTCCTCCAACAAAATAATGTATCATGTGTTCATCCTAATTTATGCACATCCTCATCACCCGACTTAGCCCCATGTGATTATTTTCGGTGGGGCTACATGAAGTCACAATTGGCTAGATCTAAAGTTGATAATATTGCGCAACTAAAAGCATTGATAAAGCGAGAGATTAGGAATATTCCTCTCGCATTCATTCAACGGGCGCTGAAATCTAGATCAAGTCGGTGACTGTTTATAAAAAAAAAGGTTCAAAATCGCTCATTTTCATTTTTGATGTATCTGTAGATTTTAGTGATAAAATTAGACTCGTATGCAAAATGTTTGCAGTGCTGGGATGTTCTAACTTCGATATTCGACGAAATATCGATGAAATCGTATGTTGTACCATATTCGACCGTCCCTTTTTTCGTTTCTCTATCACAAATATTTTTCGGTGATACAATACAATATAGAGAACATAACCTCACAAAATTGAACTTATGTCAAAATTTATTTGTGTTTACCGGAAAGAGCTCGTCGGAGCAATATTAATTAAATTAAATTAAAATAAAATTTAATGTAAATGTTATTCGTTTTACTTAATTAATAAATTTTGGTGAGTTGTAACATGTAAGTATTTAAATAATATTGTATAGAAAGTGAAATCATATATATAATATGCATGTATACGTAGGGAAAAGCAGAATAAAATCACAATTTGATGGAATTCTCAATTTTATGGAGGAGCACCAGGAAATTACGACTGGGGCATTTGCTTCGATAAATGGAAAATATAATGCACCACAGCTTTGGACCGAGCTCACTACTATGTTAAACTCCCAGGGGCCTCCTATGGGGGACGAGGAAGGTTGGTAAAAGATTCACATTAGTGTTTAGGTGTATTTATGTGAAATAGTAATTGTTCATGTTACAGGTTTTGGCTAACCTGAAAAATAAAATTTTAATTAAAAATTACGACAAGCAACTACCAATCGTCGGCAAACTGTGGGTGGTTCTCGGTCGTTTATTTTGTCGTCTTTCGACGAGAGAGTGGTCGCTGTCACAAGGCTCGACAAGTCGACATTCGGGCTAAAAATCGCTAAATTTCACCATGGCGAGAATTGGCCTGAAGTTACCATTGTAAATGAAGATACATCTACCAGCTACAATTTTGAAATGGAAACGATTCCTACAAATGCTATTGCACAAGATTGGTGTGAAAGAAAACGCGTGACCATCCAATCAAAACTGCTTGATGAGTTGAAAAAACAAGGCCAGTAAAATCTTAATTTTCAAAATGACCTTTTGAAAGTACTACGCGAGTCCAATAGCATAAACTCGCAGCGCCTTGAAATAGAGAAGAAGTCTAATGAGTTAAACAATCAAATTTTTAATAAAAAAATATTTTATTTAAATATTCAAAAGCAGTTAGTACTTTAGTAGCCCATTTCTAATTTGTGCTGCCATTGAAACGTCCGCAGTTTCAAATTCAAATTCCCTCTCCATAATTTGGTTTAATTTTGATAATGTTACCGGTTCGTTTCATAACGTAAGCGATATTGTTGATTAAACAAATATTTAGGAGGGCGCAACACACATTTATTATTTTAGTGACTTTAACAGGCTCGTATTTTAGCACGCGTTCGCCAAGAAGGCACCTAAATGTGCCTTTAAGGACACCATTACATCGTTCAATGGGGTTCTGCGCTTGAGCATGCAGATAATTATATTTTTGCTGCGTTTCAGTCGGATTCCTAAAGGGAGTCATAAGCCACGGCTCCAATGGGTAACCGGAATCGCCCAAAAGCCATTTATTACGTTCTCCGTTTATATAGCTCCTCTCCATCGTCACACAATCTTCAGGCAATGCCCATATACCAGAACCATGTGATGATCCAGGATAAGCGGCACACACTGACAGTATCGTCAAATTGTAGTTACAAATCTAAAAAAAACAGAAGGCTTAAAAATTTAACATTAGCTAATAATACTAATTTAATTACCAATTGAACATTTATTGAATGATTGCTTTTTCTGTTAAGAAAAATATGTTCGTCGTTTTGAGGAGCTATAATTTGCACATGATTGCAATCTATTCAGCCTATGATGAGAGGTGGCTCGTTTTTTCAAAAAATGTCTGCTTATATTGCAGTTTTTTACCCCCATCTGGAAATTTGATGAACTTGGAACAAATGGTTTCTTCCAATATTGCCGTAATATCTGTTATAGCCCTCGAAACTATGGATTGATCCATAGAATGCAGTAACACGTCACATACCGTTCTTTGGTACGATCCAGTTGCGTAAAAGTTAAGAACGGCTGCTAATTTTATTTCCAAAGGTATTTTTGTGATTCGCCGCCCTGCATCTATTAGTGGTTTAATCTCATTCAATAGGTATTTAAAAATAACTTTATTAATTCTGAACGATTCTATGAATCTAAAAAGTTAAGTTTGTTTATTATAAAGTTAAACAGAAATAATTAGATTGAACTTACTTTTTGTCTTCCATTTCCAAATTGGAAATTCATTCTGTTTTATTGGTATTGTAACATAATACATCCAAAAATCCCTTACGCTTAAATTTAGCTATGTTGTTGAATAGGCACTTCACTTCTGAACGAATATTACAATGGACGAATACAATTAGTTTTAGGAGCCAATTTCTAGTAACTAGAAGCTAGTTGTTTTTTTATTTATAATGGCGCCCGAAATATCTGAAACACTAGAGTTCCGAATTTCATGCAATCTAAACTCAGATGTGTGCATTAATTCAACAAACATGGCATATTTTTTACACCATAGGATCGTTAATTAACTAAAAACATACAATACAATAGTAACAATAATAATAATAATAAGTTGTTTTACCACATAAAATCTGATTTGCTCAACAAATTTATTTCCAATTGTTTGCGTTTCAAAGCCCCAAACCAAAATGCAAAACCGCTTTTCTAACTTTTATTTAAAAACAAAATGCAGAAGCAAATCTATCTCCACCGCAAAGCATTTTATTTTTGTTCATATAGGTGTTGTGTAATATACTACAAAAACCATCATATATTTTATGTAAGATTACGTAAATATTATGTTAACTTTTGCCATCAGCAATAATATAACAGTTTTTTTTTTGTGTTCGAAACGGGTAGTTTCACTTTGTTCAACGAGAATAATGCCTGAACTTTTCTTATACCATCAAATACATATATAGAAAATAGCGCAATATAACAAAACAATAGGAAATGAATAATTTTCATATAGTTATGTACATACATGTATTATGTACATAAATATAATGTATGTACAAATATACGTAATATGAAAGCAATAACAAAACAATGGAAAATTGGGAAAGAAGAAAAACTATGTTCTAAAATTTCTTGATTGCTTTTTAATGAGAGTTTTTCCCATTTTTTTTTGTGAATAGTAAAGAGTTTTCAATTCTATTATTTTGTGTTTAATCGATGAGCTTTTATATAATATGTACGTACTCGTACATACAAAAAAAGATGACAAAAAAAAACTAGAGAAAAAAAGTTTTGTATTTTAAACTATTTTTTTTGGTATTATAACAGAAATTACACAAAATCTATATAGTTACTAGAGTATTCTGGGATATATAGTAGTATAGGTATATCGTCGTATACAGTATATATTTCTTTTTTGTGTATTGAAATATTTTCAATTAGTAAACTTTTATGAACATTCAAATGAATAAATTAAAAATGTTCATTCTTAGCATTTTCCACTCGTATCTTTTATTTTGCAATTGGCCTTGGTTTAATGTTTTTATAATCCGCCCCCGCACTACGGAGGGGTCGAAAATATGCTAAACAGATTTTTAATCGGAAAACTATAAAAACTGTTATTGGTATTTTGCCGATAGTAAACCGTCTAATCGAAGTTTTATTATTTCGGTTTATTATATCTTTGATAGTTCAGTTAGACCGAACAATATAAAATGAGAAAAATAGAAATTTGTGGGTGGGCAGGTTTGATATGCTATTATACAAAATTTGAACCTTTGAGTTATAATATAAATTTAGAGTTAATAGACGGTTAGAAGGCGTGGTTCATCTTTGATGTTTGATGAATTAACTTAAATGTTGTTAAGAGTTATAACTGGAGCTTAAAGCCTATATTAGAAATTATATTCAATTTAAACGTCTGTATACATTTATTAAAAACAAAATTTATATAATAGGCTAAAAACATAGCAAAACAAAGTGAACGGGAATAAATCAACATACTTTACGCTCACATGATTACATGTAACTATCCCACAACAAACCAATGTTAAGTACTTAGGTTTATATTTGGACAGAAGACAGGCATAGAGGAAACATATTAAATCAGAGCGCGAACATATAAAAATAAAATTTTACAAAATATATTGGTTAGTTGAAAGGAAAATAAAATTATCATTGTACAATAAAGCAAAATTCTAATGCCGATATGGACGTACGATTCACAGTTATGGGGTGAAATCTGGCTTTAAAACCTGTAAAGAGGTATTCAGAGAATACAGATCGAAGCTAGAGAGACACACCAATCATTTTACCCGAGTCAAATTGAAGCAGCCAAGTTATTCTGTTTATTTTTAAGATTGGAAGCAAATTAAAGAAATATTCTTGATTCAAACTTTGAATTATAATTATAAATTATTATTATTACAGTGGAACCTCTTTTATCCGGAACGACTGGGGCCAGAACAATTCTGGAACAATAAACGATTTTTCCGGAAAAATGTGTTTTTTAATACTTTCATAGTAAAACAGCATATTTTAATATTTTTTAAACTTTATCGTCATTTATTAAGAATTTTAATTCATTTTAGTTAATTAAATTATAAAAAAATCATTTCGTTTTTGGAAAATAAGATAAATAAAGTCTTTCATACAAATATAAATAATTACGAGATATGATAATGCATAACTACCAAATGCTGTCCGGATTTGAAAAAAATCCGGCTTTTTGCAACACTGTTGGAGTCACTGCATTTCCAGCTCGAAAAACGCACCAAATACAATCTTTAATGCTAAAAGAATTTTGAGAGCGAGAATGTCCTCGCTAGTACCTATAACTTTCCGATAATGGCATTTTAAACTCCAAATCACACTCTGATCCATAGGTTGTATCAATGAAGTACAATTTGGTGGTAGGTAGATTACATGTACATTATCCTTTGTTAGATTTTCATCAGGATGAGCCATGCAATAAAATTATTTTGGAATTTCTCGAAGACGAACTTTTTCACAATACGCATGAGCTTCTGGAAAGATGTGATTTTCAATACAATCGATGGTCAGGTCTTGTATAATCCAGGCTCTTTGTTTGCTTTATATACAACAGGAAGCTGACAAGGAAAGGCAAACAGCCCTAGTGTGCTCAAATGCAGCTGGCACGCATAAATGTAAACTTTTGCATAGGCAAAAGTGCCAAACCACGAGCACTGAATTCTTTGAATTCACGGAATTCAGAGCTCGTGGTTTGGCCCTTTTGCCTATAACCAAAAGTTTACATTTATGCGTGCCAGCTGCAAATTTCGTCTGCCATGCCTTTCTTTTAAATTAATGTAGCTACTCTGACGAGTAATTACGTCCGATGTAATTTTCAGCTCGTTATGAAAATATTTTGCCTTTTCCGGTTAGTAATGGGCCGGAAATTGGGACTCCATCGACGCGACAATGTTTAAACTACTCTTTATTTTTTTTAAATTATATATTGTTGATAGACCAACGACGTAGTTTTCCTTAAGTATATATTTACGTTTCTACCGCTCTCCACATCTTTAATAATGTCGACTTTATCTTTAATCCTTTTCGTTGTCTTTTTACAGTTTTTTTTGTAGGTGCTTTACACAAGCGAATTAAAAGAGAAAATGAAAGAATACGAAAAAACCGTTTTCCCGGATATCAGAGGTTATTCCGAATAAAAGAACTTGATTTTAGAGAACCAAAATTTACGGTTATTAGATATTCCGGTTAGTGAATTCCGGATAAAAGAGGTTCCACTGTATTTAACTAAAAATTTCAAAAAATCAAATAATCTAAATCTATAAATTCCAATATCGAAATTTATAAGAAATATTAAATTTGTTTAATTTTAAGAGATTCAGTCATTTGGTATATTATTGTTCTCCACGGAGAAAAATATAGTAATTTAATTCAATTAATAGCCGGGTTTTAATTGTAAGTACCTAAATTTTCTTAGATTCAAAGAAAAAACACTTTACTCTAAATGTTTTGACCTTTTTTTTAAGAAATTCAAATCTTTATTTTAAATAATTTCAAAAAACTCATATTGAAGTTCTTTTCGTTTAAAATAAAATGATAAGTACTTTAAACAATACAACAACGTTCAAAAATCTTTAAATTAAATCACGTATACTTTAAAAATGATTACTCAAATAATAAAATTTTTCGATTCTTTGCTTTAAAATACAAATCTTCTTTAATTTTTCGGCAAATTACTGTTCCCTGATTGCCGTGAAAGTACGATCATCAGTTTTTTCCAACAATCCGTTGTTCTCGAAGTATTTTCGATTTTAGAATAAAGAATTAAATACTTTAATTTTAAAATATCTGGAAATCTAACGGTAAAGTGAATCTTTTGTACATAATTGATACATTTTAAGTCGTGAAAAATATTGGATGTGTTCCCTCATGTAGATAACAGTGAGTTGTGCAAATGTTTTATAGTTACTATATAAATTTAAAATTATAAGTGCATGGTTTTTATTATTGTTAGCCTGTGAAAAGTAAGTATACCATATACATATTTCTAGTTCAAGTGATATAGTGAAAAATGTGTTAAATTTATTTGTAATTCCTATTGGAAAACAATGGAGCCAAATTCGCCAAACGAAGAAAATACATACGTAACATTCGCGGCTTCTGATGGTAGTTCTAGTGAAACGACCATAGATGACAATTTAGGATTAGATTGGGAAGTGCAAACAATTATTTTAAACTGGGGTCTTTTACAAGATACCGTCATTTTGCTTACTAATCAGCAGTACAGTAAGAAAACACTAGAATGCTGATGAATTTACATATATGGTACAAACATACATATTAAATCTATTTGTTTTTTATCTATTTTTTATCTTATATAATTTTACGTAATAGTCTGATTATTATACTTCAGGAAAAGGAAAGAGAAAGCCATCGGGGAAACTGTACGACAGGTATTCCAACCTATGCTTTGGAACGCAATATCTCAAATAAAAATCGAATTAAAAACACGGAAACACAAATTACGACAGCACATTCACTAGGACTTGAAAATCAATGTGTAGTATTAACATCTGACGAAGGTAATATATGAAATGAACATTTTATAATTCAATCAATCAAAATTTATTCGACTTTAATCATTTAGAAAAATATAATGAAAACAAAAGTTGGTTGAAGAATTATTTGGAGCCATTCGATTAGTTCTAGACAAATGGAAAAATACGTCATCAAAATACGATAACATTCATTTCCCAACATAGATTGATATAGACTTCAACTCTATTTATCCAGGAAAACAAAACGGTTTGCTAGATAAATTTGACGACTTCCTACTAAAATCTAAAAAAAATTTTGAATCCGAAATAAAGGACGCAAAAACCATAGAATTATTTCAAATATTTCAGCAGAATGCCAATTTAAGTCAAGGTATTCTGACAATCTTCAAATTTTCATTTAATTAATTATTTTTTATTATATGTACAGATGGGAGAGATTCTATTGCTGTGTTTTTAATGCACGCAATAATTCTACCGCAAAGAAATTTTCCGAAGTTTAAGCCAACTATATCAGATTTCATGTTAAAAATTGGTAACCTTAACGAACTACAGCCAAAGTAGATGAATTACAAAAGAAGCATAGAGTATAGTGATGTGCGGACTTACTCTAACCTGATACTTTTAACCGGATACTCAAACTGTCCGGACAACCAATTGAGTATTTGTCAAACTACCCGGTTAAAATCAGACATCGGTTAATTCTATAGGTAGTACGTACGAGAGCAAATAATTATTACTCAAATGAGTCAAATGGAATATCATATGTATTTGTTTTTCTTTTCATTCTCGTTCGTTTATTTTATATTATGTTAAGCAGAGCATATCGTGTACGTGTTTAATAAAAAGAGACAAATATAATTTTAATATATAGTATAATATAATATTGTTGTTTATTATAATACGTCTAATGAATCAAAAAGAGTCGGACATCTAGAGTTAAAAGAACCGAATTCTCTTTCACCACTCACATACATCGCCATATGTATATTTATATATACCACTATCATATCGAAAATATATTTTGTTGTTGTTTTTGCTATGCATCATAATGTACCAAAATGAGTCAAGTATATATATTCTAAAATTTGAGTATCTGTGTCGAGAGTAGGTAGCGTAGCAGTAGCTGTAGGTATTATTGTACATATCGGTTAATAGTATCGGGTTAAAAGTATCCGGTTAATGATGTAAAAGTATCTACTCATACCGATACTCAAAAGTATCGAATCAGCCCATCACTAATAGAGTAGCAAAATGTTCAGTTCAACCCAGAATTATATTGGTGGGACATACTTTTGATTTTTGAATCAATTGATGATTCATTTGTTTACTTTGACAACGTAAAATACAAATGTACCGAGTCAGTAAGAAAGTTCATTGATACATTGATCAAATTATTTTTTGTTTTTAATTTACAGTATTCTTTTGTAAGCGAAGAAGTATGGTGGAATATTTCTATCAGATTGCTTCCGGAAAGCCAAGTGTAAAAAAATATATTGAACAATTCAGTAAACAATAATCAAACATTTCAAATAATTTATTTAAGTACCATACTTAAATTATTATTAAAGAAGCGTCATGCTTTTTTATTTTTTATGCAAAGAAATTTTTACTAGTCTTATTGAATATTGATGAACATCTTAAACGTTTTCATGGCACACCAGCCATTTATGAATTTCAATGTTCACAAGTAGATTGTTTTTCCCAGTCAACAATACATATTGAAGATAATTCCAAGCATATTATCACTGATAAAGAAAATCCATCTTATTATGAAAAGGTTGATATTCGTTTTGAAACAAAAGAGTTAATTAATCAAGACTGCAATATCCAAAATCCAAAAAAGTCGATTTTACAAAACTGTACTCTAAATGAAGCGAGCCATCTAAATACTTCCGAAAAATCCCTCTCTAGAAAAATGGTTTTTACAGGATTCTATAAAAACACATAATAAAACCCCTACAAAAGTGTTTCCAGAAACATATACATAGCTCATATTTCTGAACAGCATAAAATAGAATATGATATAACTTTTCCAAGTTAAATTGAATCCTTTCCATGTTAAACGCAACTTATTCCAATGTAAACGAAACTATTTCCAAATTGAACGCAACCTTTTCCAAATTAATTGAAACTATTTCCAAATTAATGACAACTTTTTCCAAATGGAATTCAAATAGAAACACAATATTCAAAATTAACCATACATTTTGTGTTGTACTACTTATTTCAATTCTTTTTCCTTTTGCCGTATGTGTAAACGCAGCAGAACTGAAACGCAATCTGACTTCAAGTCGAATATCCTGAATTCTTACGTAATAGAAATAATTATAACTTCGATTGGTCAGTCAATGATTGCAGTACTACTGGTATTAAAGAAAATTCAATTCTTAATGAAATTAATTTCTTTCACGTAACAGATAATGTAGCCTGTGATTTAATGCACGATATATTCATTTGGGAGTGTGTAAATACAATTTAGTTAAAATTTTAAATCATTTTATTTATGCCATGAAATATTTTTCATTAGACAGTTTTAATTATAAAAAACAAATGTTTCACTATATGGTGATAAAGAAATTAGTAATTTGGTGAGCCAATTAACAGAAACTATATTAAAATTGGAAATTTTAAAATGAGTTCGAGGAAACCTTGGTCATTATATCATTTTCTTTCGATGATTTGAGGTGCTGATATACCACCTGAAGATGAAGTCTATAAATTTCTGCTCAATTTTTACTGACCTAATCGACTTAGTATTACGAACCAGTGAGAGCTCGTTGAAGGAAATGGAAGAACTAATTAAATTGCATAATTCGTTGTATTAGTATTTATTCAAAGAAACTTTAAAACCGAAATTTCATTTTCTGGTGCATTATCCAGGAATTATAAGGTGTGCACCAATAAAATATTTCTGGTGTTTCCGACTCGAGGCTGAGCACCAAAATCATAAATAAACTTAAATTCTCCAATTTAGTACTAAATAATAATTTTTTCAAAAATGAAAGAACTAATCTGGTTTGATGTACTTTTCCTTGTAAAGAACGAGATACAAAATACATATCCCTCTTTAATAATATTTTAACAGCGTTGTATTATGCTGATGAACTAATATTTCGAGGTAGGAAACTAAAAGTTGGAAAAGTGTTTTACTAAACTTTTGCAAAAGTGAAATAGCTTCAGATAATAATAATTGATTTCGTATTTAAAGAAGATAAATATTTTGCCATTTGTCATTGTTATTTTAATATTTTATTCTTGGCACATTACCATTGTTGGTTAATTGGTGATCAATCTGTAAACTATTATTTAGTTAATTTAAATGAAATTGGCATATTAGAAAAAAGGATAATATATTCTAAATAAAAATAACATCCTCACGAAACCAAAGTTGCCTTTTGTTTTAAACGAGTTAATTCTTTAAATCAAATCTTGTCGTTCGTTACAAAGATTAATATTCTTTATTATTTGAATATAAATTAAAGTATTAAATCATTTAAAAATAAGGTTTGTATTATTTAGATCAAAAGTTCAGCACTAACATTAAAACAAAGTACATTTATTTGTTATTTTAAAGATAAAATTCTTTAAATTATGTAATTTAATAATAAAATATTTGGATTCTTTACAATAAAGCCTATAAATTCTTTGAGCAAAATCATATGGTCAAACAAGTACCATTTTTCTCTGTGTCGAAACATCGAATCTGTTTCTAAAATTATAAATAAAATTTACAAAAAAGCATTAAGAAAAGTTAGGGCGTTGTTCATATTTCATAATAACCAATCATTAGCATTTTTAAATGTACTATTTTTCAATTATGACATGGACACATCCTCGCGGAACTTCCCGGAGCCAAATTGACCATGTGTTAGTTTCTAAAGGACGGGCTCAGGTTGTGCAGGATGTGAGAACTTATCGGTCAGCAACCAAATACGTAGGCAGCGATCATCATTTGGTCGCTGCAAAGCTACGATGGAAGTTTTCGTACAAGTCTGGGAACACAGCGAAACGCATGGTACGTTTCGACTGTGAAGGTCTGATAAATGAAGATCAAAAGAAACGATATCAGGATCTTGTCAGCGACAACATTAATGAAGCTAATTACCAGTCTGACTGCGTGAACTCTGTCTGGGGGGTACTGAAAACTTCGGTTGTCAGTGCTGCTCAACAGACTTTAGGTATAGTGAAAGTCAGACCCAAGAATGATTGGTTTGATGACGAGTGTCGTCTTGCAGTTGAGCAACAAAATATAGCCCATAATGAAGTGCAACAACGTCTCACAATCGCGAGGAAAAACAAGGCTGCTCTTGCAAGAAGGGCAGCTAAGCGGATTTGTAGACGGAAGAAGCGAGAATGGTGGAAGGCCGAGGTTCTGAAAGTACAACAACTCAGTAATGAGCGCAGCTCGCGTAATTTCTTTAAAGGAATTACTGGACTGAACCATACTTTCAGGCCTACGTCAACCGCCATTCGGGACCGGGATGGAAACCTCTGTGTCAACATCGACGCAGTACTTGACGCATGGAGTGGACACTTTACTGACCTGCTTGATGTCCATCATGCGTCACAGACTGTTGTTGAGCCACCTCTAATACAGACTGCGGAGATTTGCACTGAGGAGCCATCCCATGAGGAATTCACTAAAGCCATGCAGAGATTGAAACGAAACCGTGCACCTGGAGTGGACTGCATTAATTCGGAGCTCTTGATATTCGGAGGGGATACTTTGTGGAACTGTCTTTTCGACCTTATTCGATTAGTATGGCGAACCGAAGTTATGCCTGATGAATGGAAAGTGGCCGCGATATGCCCCATCTTCAAGAAGGGAGACCGCTTGAAGTGTGAGAATTATCGCGGTATAGCTCTCCTTTGCACAGCTTACAAGTTACTGTCATACATTGTATTGGATAGAATCACTCCTCTAGCGGAGGGCTTGGTTGGTGACTATCAAGGAGGATTTCGTCCGAATCGATCAGTCACCGATCAGGTCTTTTCGCTGCGGATGATTCTATCTAAATATTATGAGACATCCATCCCCGTACATCAGGTGTTCCTGGATTTCCGGCAGGCCTATGACTCGATCAATCGAGAGAGTTTATGGTCTGCCCTGGAATACCTAGGAATGCCAACAAAACTGGTACGACTATGTAGGATGACAGTGACGCAGTCTCAATGCTGTGTTAAAGTTGAGAACAGGCTATCGACAAGTTTTGTAGTTAACTCGGATGTTCGGCAGGGAGATGCTCTGTCCCCGATACTCTTTAATCTCATGTTGGAGTACATCTTTCGTAAAACTGAAACACCGCAGCGTAACATCTTATATAGCCAGTCCAATCAGGTGCTTGCATATGCAGATGACATATGCGTGATTGGACTGAATAGCAACGGAGTGAAAGAAATACTTGATCCGCTTGTAGAGTTTTCAGCTTCAGTTGGACTTCAGATCAATGAGTCCAAAACGAAATACCTGATCTCTGGTTTTAGGGACAGTGGTACACCAGATTTTAGTAGTGGCCACCACACGTTTGAGGGAGTGAGGAGGTTCAAATATTTGGGTTCTCTTATCACTCACGATAATAGTGTGGGTGAGGATATTAAAGTGCGGCTGGCAGCTGGCAGTCGTTCTTTGTATCCTCTAAGGCCACTGCTAAAATCTAAACACTTATCAAGTACCGTGAGGCTGAAGCTTTACAAAGCGTTGATCACGCCCGTTGTTATGTTTGGATGTGAAAGTTGGGCGCTGACGGATGAATACGAGAGATGGCTCCTAACATTTGAGAGAAGAGTCATGCGTGTGATCTACGGCCCAAAACGCGAAATAGATGGTACCTACCGAGCTCTGTACAATATCGAGATCAGAGATCTGATGAAGATCCCCGATATTGTACATGAAATAAGATCTCAGCGAGTACGCTGGCTCGGTCACGTTCTGCGTGCTGATCCGGAACGAATTGTGCAGCGATCTCTGAAAGGAGAGCCACCATATGGTAGGCGCAGAGGTCGTTGCCGGCGACGATGGCTCCACGATGTAGAGAACGACTTGGCCTCTTCGGATTGTCTTAGACAGTATGAAGACCATGCTCAGGATCGAAACCGTTGGAGCCAGGTTGTTGACTCAGTAAGGGGCCAGTAATGGCCTTTAATACTGTTTATTATTATTTCAATTATTAGGGATCTCAATTTAGGAAAGCATTAAGCTAGAGTTTTAATTTAATCTATCAAGCAACGCTATTTGTTTTATGGATTGTTATACGAAATTATGGCTGGATTTTATTTCCGATCTGTAAATTTTTTAGAGCAACCACAAACGTTTCGAGAGGCGCAAGGATTTTTTAATAATTTAATACAAAGTAAAATTTCTCATAATCACAAAATTTAATTTTCATATTAAAAATAAATCACAAAGCAAATTTGCTGTTAAAATAAAAAAATTTATGAAATAGTTGGTAATTCATAGTTGGTATTCATATAAGTATATAATATCGAAAACAACAGTGCTTTGTATGTAGCACCATCTGAGTAGGGCGATAACGGTAGTCAATACGATATACAAAAATGAAACAATACAATAATAATTAAAAACTAACAGAGTATAACACACGAAAAATTAGTTTCCATCAGTGTTGGACCATTTTTCGAGTATTTTAATATGTGAGTACTTGGCAAGGTCGAATAAAAATTGACATCATGATTTTATTTATTTTATAATAAAAAAAAATTCTCGATACAAAATTTTAGTCGACCGTTTCAAGAACTCTCATAACAAAACGCAAAAATTGTCTTTCATCAGTGCTAGCTCAATTTTCGTGTGTTCTATGTGAGTAGCTTGCTTGGTAAGGTCAACCAACATCAAATTTAGCTTCTCAAAAATGTACTGCAGTAATGCGGAATATCACTACCATGGGCAAACGGTGCTAAATTTTTATATTGAACCACTGTACTTCAGTGTCATACCAGTAAAATAAAACTTATTTTTTATTTTCTCTTTAGCTCGTGGTGCCGTATGTACTTTGACATGGATCCGTTATTCTGTACGTAGCATATTTTTAATATAATAATAGTCAGGATACAGAACAACAAAATAAATTGTTTATAAAATTGAATTTATGTCAAACCCAGCCTGAGATGTTTAATAATTTATTTGTAACCACTAATCAACATTATCGCGTCGATTTTAATCGTTGCGGAGTTTGGACGTCAAATCGATAAAGTAGATCACCAGAAAAAAGTAGCAGCTCGTTAGTTCTAGGAGATATTAATATGACTTTGTCTTCACCAACAACTAATGTTGAAAGCGAAAAAAGCACCAGTCATAACCAATTCCCAGTGAATACTAGGATTAAGAAACATAAGAAAAACCGCCACATGCAACACGGTAGTTTCCGATGAAGAGGAAGTGGCAAGGGAATCTGATTGGATCGTGAAAAAAAACAAGCCCAGAAAGAAACGAAAAGCAGAATCATCGCCAGAATATGTGGAGCAGGTAAAGCAAACATCAACATCAAGTAAACCAACTACTGAGTGCAACGATGAAATTCCTAACACAGTGAAAAAAAACAGCATCCACCAATAAACATAGTTGGTATTAAAGACTACCCGGCTGTCAAGGCTCTGATGACCTCAATTACGGACAAGGATTTCAAGCTAGTAGCAGTAAATAATGATGTTTGAATGGTAAATGTTCCAGACTCATACTTATAGAAATCTCTCTATGAAGCTTAATGCTGAGAAGGTTCAGTGGAATACATATTAGGACAAGCAGGAAAGATCAATTAAGGTTATGGCTAGAGGACTACATCAAACAAGCGAGAGTGAAGATATAACTGCCGAGCTGCAGAGTAAAGGATTCGACATTAAGGATGCCGCAAACATCATTAAAAAAGAGAGAAAGGTAGATGAGAAAGACAACAATGTCGTCAGAAAACGCGGGCTACCGCTATTCATTCTAACGTTTGGCAAAGAGCAAAATATTCAAAAAATTCATGATATTCGAGCCATTTAAAATATGAAAGTCAGAAAAAAACCAGTCAAGAGAAAGTCTCTGCAGATAGTCCAATGCAAAAAATGTCAGGGCTTCAATCAAACTCAGAGATACTGTGGACGTATGGCAGGATGCGTTAAATGTGCTGGTCACCACCTTACGAGCACGTGTACATTAGATAGGAACTCAGCTCCAAAATGCATTAATTGCAAAGGTAAACAACCAGTTAATTACCGTGGCTGTGAGGTAGCTAAAGAGTTACAAAATATAAGAAATCGCACTAGGAAGTCTGATCTAAACCGTAGAAACCCTGCTAGTGAAGCCCCGACCAATCAACAGACAAATCGGGAATTATATAAATTACGAGGAAAAGAATGATATGCACAGGTGACCCAAGGTCAACAGGCAAAAGCGAAGGATAGCAACGACGGCCAAATATTGATAGATGTCGTGAAATGCATATATGCTCTAAATAAAAAACTTGATGAGCAGGCTGCGACCAATAAACTCATACTTGAACAGTTGAGAAACTTTTCATCATCCAACACGACTAGAAAATAAAAATAAACTTACAAACGCTCAGAATAGTAATTTGGAATGCGAATGGGTTGATCCAACACATCCCCGAGCTGGAAATATTTCTATTTAAACAAAAAATTGATATTTGTCTAATCTCTGAAACCCATTTTACTAACTCCTCATATGCCAGAATACGTGGGTACAGATTTTACCATGCTATCCATCCATCAGAGAGAGCAAGAGGCGGATCTGCCATTCTTATTAAAGAGAACATAAAACACAACGAAGAATTAAAAATTGAAAGTGAATCTATGCAAGTTACAACAGTCAAAACTCGCACAAAGTACAAAGAAATAAATGTATCAGCAATATACTGTCCACCACGACATAATCTGAAAAGAGACGATTATGAAGAACTTTTTAATACCATGGGAGGTTGTTTTATCATTGGTGGCGACTTCAATGCGAAAAACACATACTGGGGCTCCAGAGTTACTACACCAAAAGGGAGAGAGTTGTTTGAAGCAGGAAAAAAATTAAAATATGACTTTCAATCTGGTGGCTCACCAACTTACCGGCCAACAGATTTAAACATAACACCGGATCTTGTAGACTTTTATGTGACAAAAGGTAATTGAGTTTAAATGAATGTTATTCATTTTAATGTTTTTGTGTAATCTTTTGTCGTTTACCGAAAAAAAATCAAAAATAAAAATTGTCACATTAAGGAAGAATTAAACTATAAAATCAAAAATAAAAGTTTTTTTATTTAAAATAAGACAAAAGGTATATCAGAAAACTATATTCGTTTGGAAAATAATGAAAAGCTTAGATCGGACCACTCTCCTTTTATTATGACGGTCAGTTTGCACCATGGGCCTTTGTGGCATTGAGTGCGGAATCCTCGTGGGTTCCAGCCAATTTTAATAATAATGACGGTCAGTGAAACAATAATTGAAAAAGAAATCACAGCGGGACTGGCCAATAAGAATACCAATTGGAAAATTTTTCGAGAATTATTAGAACAAAACATCAATCTTCAAGCATCAATAAGGAACATTATACAAGTCTACAGAACAGGAACTAGAAAGGCTGATAGAAAACATACAACAAGCTGCGTGGCAAAGTACATCTTTCAAATACGCAAATAACAACAACTGTAAAAACTATCCGCTTGTGGCAAAGAACCGAAAAGCTCGAAAGTCTTGGCAAATAAATCGAACCAAGGAAAATAAAACCGTCCTTAATAACTTATGGAACAAGTTGAAATCTCTAATCAGAACAGTTAAGAATGAATCAATAAGTACATATTTGTCGTCTCTTACTAGCCAAAAAGATACCGAATATTCCTAATGAAAAGCAACGAAATTACTTAATAGACCAACAAATTCGACGGCACCAATTAGAAGTGAGGATGGAAGCTGCGCTCGAAGCGATCAACAAAAAGCTGACTTGTTTGCGGGACAGCTAGAAGAAACGTTTCAACCATTACCCAGGCAAACCGCGGATGAAAATGTTAACCTGCTGAAACTATTTGATGAGCTTGAAATACAAAGTGTACATATCTCTACAGGAGCTAAAAGAGGAAATACAAAATTTAAACATGAAAAAATCTCCTGGGTACGACCTCATAACCGGTCAAATCATTAAAGAATTACCAAATAAAGCGTTACGTAAACTTCTCCATATAATCAACGCTGTGTTTAGACTAAGATACGTTCCAAGGCAATGGAAGGTGGCAGAGGTGATTAAAACCTAACAAATAATGTAACGATAAAAAGTCGTTCAGACCGATATCCATACTCCCAACCATAGCCATGATTTTTGAAAAATTGCTTCTGAAGAGAATGAAACCGATAATGGTTGATAGAAATCTCATTCCTGACCACCAGATTGGATTCAGAGAAATCAACTCAATTGCAAAAATCGACAAATTCAGTCAACAATTGGATGAAAAAACTGAACGAAACTAAATCTGTGCACGTGAACTTTACTAATAAAAATATTTCTAATAGAATCCCAATCATAATCAATTCTAAACAAGTTGCCTATGTTGATACGGCGAAATATTTAGGTATGACGTGGATGCCAAGTTGAGGTGGAAAGAACATATCAAAAAGAAAAAGAAAGAGCTGAACATGAAGTGTAGGAAGATGTATTGGCTCTTAGGTAGACATTCTGAACTATCTATACACAATAAATTGCTTTTATACCGGCAAATATTGAAACCGGTATGGATCTATGGTATACAGCTTTGGGCTGTACCAAGAAAACGAACATCAAGGTGGTACAGACGTTCCAAAACAAAGTACTTCGGAATATTGTAAATCATGGTACATTAGAAATGAAGACCTCCACCGAGATTTAAAGATGGAATACATCGATGAAGTTATTACGTATCTGGCTCTCAAGCATGATTCACGCCTCCGACAGCACGAAAACATCGAGATATCCAATATGCGGGACAGACCGTTGGCAGTAAGACGTCTCCAAAGGACCAAACCAATTGATCTAGTCAATGGAACATAAAATTACTATTATAAGAAATATTTATATAAATAAATAATTTTAATTTCTGAGAGTAGCCGTTGGGCTATATCCCAACAACTGTTAATATAATTATGATAGAAAAGTTACTAGATGACTTAGAATAAAGTCAGTTGTAATATTATATAAATAAAAAAAAAATTAAAAATAAATAATCAACATTTAGTGCAAGTTTTAAAAATTTCATTTTCATGTTGTTTACGAATTTTATTTAGTTTAAAATTGTAATCTAACGTAACGATTTTTCTTTGAAAATGATCAGCACTCAATGAATTATTTTGCAGCGTGGCCCTATCGTTTCGTATATAATTTTAAAATCCGCATGTACATACATATATATATATATATATACATATATATATACTTAACATGGTGTGATTTCGTAATTTTAATAAATCATTTTCAGGATTCCACAAATATAAATTTTAATTATATTCAATCTTGGTACGAAATTAAAAATCAGTTTAAATACAATAACTAAACCACTCAAATTTTAGAAAAACAAAAATATTAATAAAATTTATAGCTTAATTCAACAGCAAAAATCACATATCTGCGATTTAAGATTATATGCTCATCACACATTATAAGAAAGCAGTTTAATAAATTAAACCAATAAAAACCATAAAAATGTATACAAAATAAACAAAATGATGAATAAAATTATAAACAATAAGAAACTGTTGTATCCATACATACATCTTACATATACATACGAGCAACACATCAAAATATCTGTATGTGTAGATGTTTAACCGCATATACAGTAGAAAAGGGTGATGGGAAGAGTTTGTCATGTCTTCGACAAAGATAAATTGGTGTTTTGTTAGATTCAAACAGTAGAGTACAACAAAGAAGAAATTTCTAAGAAAGCACAATACACATATACACATATGCATGAATATTATATGTAATATGTACAAGGACATAACAAAAGATGTACTCCATTGAAAAATTTATATCTATGTTATTATATATAGTACACTCGTATGTAGGATACAGAAGAGACTGTATAGTGTTTATAGTGTAACAAAGTTTCATATTTTGTTTATTCATATCGTTATTTAAATGTTTTTCATTTAAATAAAAATTTATATTTTGTAAATAATGCATTTATATTGCTTTGTATTCCTTAAGATTTATACAGTTTGAATAATAACATTTTCTAGTTTTGTATATTACTCGTGTATAATGTACTCGTATATGAGAAAATGATTTTAAAATAATAGAAATTAATTAGCTCGTATTGTATATATATATATATATATATATATTTATGTAATGCATGCAAAGAAAATTATAATTTTCATACGATTTTTATTTTTCACATTTTTTTTTTAAACAAAATAAAAATAAATAATTAATTTACTGCTTTTTATTTTATTTCTTTTGTCTAATTTTCAACAGTTACGACTACTGGGAGAGTATAATATGTAAGTTTCTTACTAAATTAATAGTGACATAAATTTGTTACAGAACAGTTTTAGTGTGTAGGCATAAAAAAGGAAAATTCCCTGAAAAATGATATTAAGTATGTACATAATAGCGAAGTAAATTGAAATTGATTTGGTCTCAAATAGTTTTCGAATTGTGTAACATGTAACATTTTTTGAAATAAGTCTAGCTATCTAGACTAGAAAATTGTTTCTTGACAAGGACAGTGTAAAATATGTAAGAAAACTTGGAAGCGATTATATTGCCAACATGACAACACGACATTATTTATGTTACATTCTTCACAATTAAACACTAGAATGGATAATTTGGTTTATTTACCAAGATTCTATGGAAAATAGACTTCAAATCAAAACGATACTTCACTATAAAATTATCAAGACCTTAAAGTTGATGGTGCGAGTAATATATTAGACAAATTTTATGTAGCCATAAAAGTGCTCAATTTTATATTTTTTATACGTTACAATAAACACACATTCCAGAATTTCCAGTAAAGTTGGACTGAGATGGATTTTGTTTCTTTTGCGAAATTTTCGATTTATATTTTTATCCCACTTTAATTAATGCAGTGCTGCCAGTTGATTCTTTTAATCTGTAAATTTCTAAAAAATATGTTTTAAAATTAAAATTATTAATTATTCATACATGCGCGCATTAAACATTTGGAACATATTATTATAGGGTTTAAATGTTGTACCATCATGCTGGTGTTTTTTCAAAAAATTTTACGTAGTAATATTTCGCTTAACGGCGATGGCTCTAGGCTATTCCAAATTTTGGTTTTATTCAAGTTGAATTCGGAAAAAATGTGCTCAACATTAGCTGTTGCTACCGGTATCATTAAAATGGTCTTTATAAAAAAATTTAGCTTGGGAAGACATACGCTGAAAACATCTATTTCTATAGTAGAGTTTAGTTTTACTTCGAAAATCAAGAACCCGTATTTCCCTCCACTCATCATTAACTTGTTAATACTCATTTGTCGAAATTATTTTGGGAAAATGTCTTACCAATTATATTACCAGGAGATATAACGTGAAGTGTCTGTAGTAAATCGTTTTTATTTTTTATTGTATTATCTCTGCTTGTTCTGGGGCTCAATGCTCTCCCGGCTATTTTGCAGTTCGCTAATTTGAATCCTTGCCTTACGCCATTTTGTCATCCAAATCGAGGACGCACGGCCACAGGTCCGATTTGTTTTGACCATCTACACCATCTATAGCTCCATGCCAGCCTGCACTGACATGCACGATGGCTCGGCCCATGGATGCTGCACTCTCAACACGGGGTTGTCATAGTTGTGTTCACCATCATCCCGATCGAAATCAAGAATGAAGAATCCCTTTAGCATCCCGCCCCTATTGGGATTCGAACCAGGTACCTCCCGATCCAAGCGTCACAACTTTAACAAAGTAAATCGTTACTGGAATCAAATTTATTTAGAAAATATTTACAAAGCTCAATATAAAATTTCAAACCATGTGATAGAAAATCTTGTTTATCCCCATTTAACAATTTATGACATGTAAAAATTGCAGCAGTTATATCGGCCCCCAAATAATAAAATTTTATATCGAGAAAAATTTCGTTGATATTAACTAAATTGTGATTTCTTAAATTACTACCAGTTAAATACGGCAGTTTAGCGAAGCCTGCAATATTTTCAGATATAAGCGTTCGATTTCGGATAACAATTTGGGAAGTTGAGGCGATTCGCTTTGAAATAATTTGTTAATATTATTGGCCCGCCGGCCAACATAACAAAGTTAAATTTTTTTCAACTTTTCAAATTGTACTACAGTGTCATACCAACGAAACAAAAAAAAGATATATATTTTTTAGCTCTATTTGTGGCTTATTTTTTGAAGTTAATAAATATAATTAAAAATAAAATATATATTTTTTACTTACATGAACATTCATAACATACACAGATAATAGATAATATATATTATGATGACAGCTACAAACAAAAATATTTATAGCTACTTTATGTTTCCATAAAGATCTCAAACATCAATTGAGCCACAAAAAGATCTAAAAAATAAAATAAAAAAATTTTGTTTTGTTGGTATGACTTTCATAGTTTTGTTAAGTTGGCCCGCGGGCCAAATGTACCGCAGAACAATTTCGTGCAGGCACCTTTAAGGTAAATTTTAAAATTGTTAATCAAAGTACAGTCTTATTAAGATCAGAATAAAATTAGTGTACGAGAAAGAAATTTATTACTGAGGGTGGGATGAGACAAAAAAGCATATCAGTAAAAAAATACTGAGTGTTTTTAACAGTATTAGTTTTAGTACGTTAACAAATTGCAAGGTGAATTTTCGATTTTAGATTTTTTTTATAGAAAAATGTCATTTATTTTATTTGTAATAACCCAACCACGATTTTGAAAATTGAATATTTTATTACAGTTTCTTTTTCAAGCGAATTAAAAGAAGACCTCGTTAAAATACGTCGGAATAGTTTTTTTTAAAAATATAATTCATAGATTTTTGCTCCCTTGGTTTCTTTATTAAGTTAACAATAACATAAATATTTTCAAATTATATGACGTTATTCTACAAAATTAATTTTAGAATTAAGTATAGTATTTTTTTTTCTGCCTGTTAATTATTAGTAATCTTATTCTTATTATTGTATTATTAATTTTATTAAATTTATTAAAATTACTAAATTAAATTTTTCTATTCTCGTTTTACCTCCGCTATCATTTTCGCTGTCAATTTAATGAGAGGTTAGAAAATTTACTGTAAGGATGGAATTGGTATAGGTTATCCATAGATTTCAGGTAATTAAGTTTGCATGCTCTCTACTCCTTTACGCGGGCCAATCATGCATCGGAAAACTCGATGCATTCAACTCAATAACGGGAGAGTATTTTTTATAGAACAATTTGGCTCCACCGGTTTCGATTCTGAGCTTCGTCTTCACACGGTCTGAGACATTCTGAAGAAGTCAAGTCATTCTCTACGCCGTTCAACCATCGTACCCTACAACAATTTCTGCGCGTACCATATGGAGGCTCCCCTTTCAGGCAGCGTATGTATAAGTCAAAAATTAATAATCAAATTACAGATACAACTTTCGAAAGTTTTTGAAAAATGATTCTTTAATAAACTAATCGTTATAGGTATAGTGTTTAAATTTGTGTTGTATGCAAAATGAGTAATATTACATAAACCTCAAAGAATTTTGTTTTTAAGTTTTAATTTAAGGCTCTACTTTACCTAGAACAAAAATCAAAATTGATGTCGATATTTAAATTCCACAAAATGCGTCTAAGATAAAATTTGAAATAGTGTAAATCTCCGCTATCGAAAATTACAAAATATTCCATGAAAAAATTGTTTTTTTGCCACTTATGACATCTATTTAAAAAGGGATGAACTAAAATATACACGATATTTAGTTGATTCCTAAACCATTTTTACATCGAGGAGAAAAAGAAGAATAATAAGAAAATTCGATACAAAATGATTTTGAACCTGTCATAAGGTGCGTTTTTTTATTAACAGAACTTCAAGTTCTATAAGAACATCGGGAATAATACTGTACAATATATTTAATTTAAGTTCTATTTATTTGAATAAATTTCAACTTCTATCTATATTTTTTGACACTCTATTGTGAAATAATACAGGTATCAAGCATAAAACAATGAAAAATATTTGTTTAAAATATTTCCTTTTAAAATTTCCCTTTTTTTCGAGTTCGTGTACCATGAATTTATCGCGAACTTGAAAAAACCAATGTTTTATCCAGAACATTGAAAAATAAAGTTAGATTTGATTTGATTTCGATATTAGTGAATTAAAATGTGTAGTTTAACATTAAATGTATCTTATTTATTGATAAAAAATTAAATTCATTTGGATTTTACTGAAAAAATGAGAAAATTCTTATCCAGAACTTCATTCCAATAAGAAAATTTTTGAATTAAAAAACACGACTATTGAAAGACCATCATTTCACAATAGACGTCAAAAAATATAGTTGGAAGTTGAAATTTATTCAAATAAATAGAACTTAAATTAAATATATTGGTTAAACTAAATAAAATTTCCCAGTATTATTCCCGATGTTCTTATAGAACTTGAAGTTCTGTTAATAAAAAAACGCACCAATAGTAGGAAAGAGAGATTACATTACATTTCATCTCATTATGATTCATGAATATATATAATAATGAGCCGGTATGAAGTTTTTATACAAAATATACAAAATCATGCGAGTGTACATATTTTCTAAAGTGTTTTGTACACTCATGCACCAAAATCAAACAAATTTTCCTATTTGGACAGTAGTATTTTTGAATAGTGGACCCTTGGATATTTCCAAATTCGTATAGGACATATAAAAAGGATTACATTTTGCTTGTTGGAATTTCTTTGAAATATCTAACCCGTGGCAGCAGCTGGAATAATTATTTTAGTTTAGGCCATACATTTCTATATTTTTCTGGCCAGTCTCCAGTTTCTAGCCTACGTTGGAGATTTGCTATCATCGAGATACAGAAAGTATGAAATGGTACTTTTCCAGAATAATTTAGGATTATTTCTTTCAAGATTGACACATTAATAAAATTTGAATATACATTTGAAGGTGTTTATATATGGAAATTATTGTTTCAATAACTTTGAGCGAAAGAACTTTGGTTTCATAAATCGAATAATAATATTTATTTCAAAACACAAAAACATTAAATATCTGAACAAAAATATTATGGGCCAAAATAATTACAGGTGTCCCTTTTTATTTTGATTATAAATATTGTTCCTTTCTCTCCATGCCTCTTCTGTTAAACAGTTGAAGATGAGCCAATGGTGTGAAAATCACTATCGATAAAATCCATCATTTTTGAAACAATAATAAAATTATTCAAAATGCAGACAACCATGAAATTAGCTTAGCTAATGAGAGGCTGTAAAATCATGTTTATGTATTTATATGCACGGGTGTAGGTTTTGTTTACGAAATTTCATATCATATTCAAAGTAATATGAATTATGAAATTGAGTGCTGGCTGTTGTTAAGGTGGTTTGCCTGCATCGATATAGAAAAACAAATGGTTGTAGATTTTGTCTACGAGTATATGCAAACAAAAAACGTGGCTTGAAATACCGCAAATTCGAAAATTCTGTGGGACATTTTTAAGGTGACTGGTGAATAATATATCCATATAATGTTCATATTTTATATCAGATAATGTTCAAGGTTGAACATATTTTTAATTTTGTTGTTTGATACTTATAAATATGGTAATGTTGAACCACTGCTATTTATAGATCTAAACTTTTCGGCCAATATTGTTTATGTATTGTAATAAAGGCTTAAAATACGCCTAGTTAGTTAGAATGTAGTCTTAATAAATATGAGAATATATTTCATGTATTTTCATTTGCTCTGAATATTAGCATTGTGACACTGTAAGCAGGTAAGTGGTGTAGTATAAGTTGAATATATTCTTTACTCGATCTATTCCTGTTCTCACTACAATAATGGAATTTAAATAAAGGGTTTTCCAATAGGAATGATACAATTTAAAAATTAAAAAAAAACACATAAATTATTCAGTGGGACCAAACTTTTTTTTTTTGAAAGGTTACATTCTCCCATTATGTATGAAAAATAACTTAGGCAGGTATTTTCCACTTTCTAGGAATGTGACAGAGTTCTAGGCTGCCTTTGAAGATAACTTCCAGCCAGGGTAGGGTAGTCAGAAGTTCGCTGGATATCCGCAGGGGTAATGCCATCAGGTCCTGCCGATTTGTATGGCGTAAAGCTGTTTATTGCCCATAGGATATTTCGCCTCTTTACTATATGACTTACGGAGTCTATACCGCTATTTATCATGGGTCTCTCCGGAGCTAGTACCGAGCACTCCGGGAAATGCGTTTCTAGTAATAGCTCCAGGTATTCCTCACTACATGTAGTCCATGAACCATCCGGTCGTTGTGGATAACCCGGAATGGAAGGACTAGAACATAGTACTTTGCGTAGTCTGGCCGCCTTCGAGGACTCCTGTATATTGCCACAGCAGAACTTCCAGGTCCTCGTTTTGGCTGCTCTCAGCTCGTAATTATAAGTTTTGAGGACTACCTTATAACAGTTTCAATCTGCAGCAGCCTTTGTGTTTCTCGCTTTCTTGAACAGTCTCCTGCATTTCATACGAGTACCTTGGAGTTCTTTTGACCACCAGGGTGGCCGAGATTTACCCAAGGGCCTACTGATAGGACATGCACCTAACCTGGCCTTGTTAAAAGCATCAGATAGCTTGGTTACTAGAGCAGCAAGCTCCTGTGTAGATGCAGGAGGGTTTGGAACCGATGTCGGTAATAAGTTACCCAGAATGGTTCTGAAACAATCCTAGTCAGTTTTCCTCCTATTTCTGAAGGGTGGTTTGCTAGTGGGTTTTGTATCCACTCCGTACTGGAGTTAACAATGGTGAGAAAAGGAATGGTCTTCGGACACTTTCCAGTTCAATACCCTTTCCTTAATAAAATCCTAGACAAGTGTGATGTCCAACACTTCCTGTCTATTTTTAGTAATAAAGGTTGGCTTACACCCGATATTACATATATTTAGATTAGTAGTTAAAATAAAATCAAGGAGTAACTCACCTCGCCTGTTTATATCTGTACTTCCCCAGATTGAGTGATGCGCATTAGCATCACTGCCCATGAAGACTCCTACCTTTCGTTTTCGAGCCAAAAATAACTTTATTCAAATGACCACCACGACTTCTCCACTTACTGCATGTTCAATGTTGATTTTAATTGCGCAATTGTTGTTGGATTATCAGCATTTATTTGTCACTTAACATATCCTCAAAGAAAGAAATCACAAGGTGTTAAATCACACCGACCTGGGAGGATAATTAACTGGACCAGATCTTGAGATAATTTCATCACCAAATTTTGTATTCAATAAATTTATTGTTAAGGTAGCTTTGTGGAAGGTGGGACCGTCTTGTTGAAACCACATATCTTCCAGATTATTCTCAAAAAAATAATCATTTAACATTGTTCTGTATCGTTCTCTATTGACTGTTACTCTTCGTCCATTTTATTCAAAGAAATATGAACCAATCACTCCACCAGCATGAATTGCACACCACACAGTGACTTTATCTAAATGTAATGGTGTCTGAACAGTCTCGTGTGGATTTTCATCACTCCAAATTCTGTAATTCTGTTTGTTTACATAATCATTTAACTAAAAATGAGCTTCATCACACAATAAAAATGATCGATAAAAATATTCAAAAGCAAAACCAGAAAATAAACGACTTTTATGGTGGTCTAATGGCTTCAGTTCTTGAACCAGTTGAATTTTATAAATATATCAACCCAAATCTTTTCTTAAAATTCCCCATGTTCTTGTATGAGAAAGATTTAATTATTGAGAACGACGTGGAACCGATAAATTTGGATTTTCTCTTACACTTGCTGCTACCAAATCAATATTCTCTTGTGTGCGTGCATTTCTTTGTCGAACTGGTACTCTTGTATGGTGTAAATAAAATTTACTTTCAAATTTGTCTTCAATACGATGAATTGTGAGCCGATTAACTGAATAATGTCGTCCGTGAATCTTTTTTAAGTTTCTCACAGTATTCACAAATGAGCACTGATTTAATATCTTTCCATAATTAAATGGCATAACCCACTGAACACAAATGATATAAAAAAAACAAAAAATAACACGCAGTGTTGCCATTATAACCATTTAAAATTGTATCATTCCTATTGGAAAACACTTTACATACCAATATGAATTTGTACTATAAAGACGATAAAGCACGAACGCTACTAATTTTCATACAGAATTGCCAACAAGAAATTTCATATGCAATATCGGAATCTGTATTATTTTTAGAAAATAGTGGGATTCCGAAGTTATTTCCTTGTTCAATGCATATACTAGTTATAGATGTTACTATCTGAAACACTAGGACCAAATAGTGGGCACTAAGACCAAATGTATTTATTTGAAACACTAAGACCAAATGTATTTATTAACAATTTTGAATTCATTCGGCCCATGCATGTAATGTATACTATAGAAAATACATACAGATTTATAGTTTCCATGTAGATCTATAGTTTCCATGAGTTTAAAATCAGCTTGAAGACCGTTATGTCTGCAGACGTCATGTTTTGCCTCTAGAATTTTGTCTGCAAATGATTTATTTTGAAGTATTTTATCAATAGCTATTAGCACTTGGTTATCACTTGGTTTAGTCCAAGTTTGATAAGGGGAGCCTGGGATCTTGATTTAGCAAAATGACACGTAAATTATTAAAAATTTGTACACAGTCAGCCTCTATAGCGTTATGTCTGAATACAATCAGACAAATACAATCAATACAGCAATCTTGAAAATTGTTTTAATACAAGTTTCACGTAGGTAGCCTGGGAAATTTTGATTTTTCAAAATCACTTGTGAATGTCTGCAAACGGTGTGGTAAATAAAAATTGCCCTGCTCCCCCCTCATGAAACTGGGAATTATATCTATTTTTAAAGTGATACCTATTCGGCAAAACACTTCAAAACAAATCGTGTTTACACACATCTTTAATTTTAACATGTAACTATAATTTTGGAAAATCAAAATTTCCCCTGCTCCCCACATGAAACTTGCAGTAAAACAATTTTCTTACTTTTCTAGAGGCCGATTTTATACAAATTTTAATTTTGCATGAATCATCACATGCATATTGATTTTGGAAAATAAAATTTTTTTCACATAGGCCCTACGGAACGTTTTTTACAAGTATTTGAAACATTTGTTTCCAAACATGCGCAATACACAATGCAATCTACCTCAATTTTTGTATTCAAGATTTAAAAATCTTCTTAATCGACTATTTTCGACTGGGTATTAAGAGAAAATATATTTCATAGCAGTCTTTCGCTATTCTCAATACATGAACAAAAATGTATTTTCTATTTTGCGGCTGGAAACTATCGGTTAACTTTAATAGGGTTAATTTTATACAGTTTCTATAGTTAACATTTGGTTTTGAGTATAAGTTGAAATGGGTTCGAAAATAATTTGGCCCATTCAAATCAATTTTCATTAGAATTATAAATTCGAAATTTATGGAAATTAGTTATCGTTAATTTCGTTTAAATTAAATAATTAATTTGTTTGATGGACAAGTGGTTGTTTCGTGTGGAAATGGGAAATCATATATTAAATTAAATTATAATTTGTTAAGCGAATAGCTTGTTTTTCAGCAGCAAAATGATGAGAATGACTATGTCTGACTTAAACTTGACATATGTATGGTGATATTTTGCACCAACCAGTTATACAACCAGACGAGTTTCTACTCAGATTTATTTTTAAGAATTTGAAAAGCTTATAGAAATAAACGCATCTAAAACTTCTAGATTTATAAATAACTTAAAATTCTGTGGCATTTGATTAATATTTTTAAAGTTTTAGGGATACAATTTGAACGGTGTGTAAAATTATTATGCAGTTTTTTTATATTTAACATGGAAAATAATTCACTAATAGAGTGATAAAGTCCTGTTCTATTTCGTTATCCTATTTATAACGCTTTAATTATTGGATATTAGTCTATTGTGTTGAGTATTATCCCCAGAGAAAATCTTGCATTTGGAAATCACATCATTTGAAACATTCGTAATTAAATGACACTCAGTCAGAATAACATCCGAAAATAGGTTTTTAGATGCAAACAATTTTGTGCCATAAAAATTGGAAAATCACAATTCATAAATGTTTACTATGCAAGTTATAACAGGTAGAATAAAAATGTACTTATTTAAAAAAAATGTAATGTGGGTTAAAAGTTTAACGTGTTCTTTCGCATCACTATTGAGACCCTTGGCCCCTGTGGTCGGGGGGCACTCACATGTCTCGTAAATCTAAATTGCACGAACATGTTTCCTAAGAATACCACCACAGTATCCTTTGCTTGTCGTAGGAGGCGACTAAACGGTTGGATCGCTGGGCTGACGACCCGCATCCATAAAAAAAATCAACTGTTTATAAAATCAACAAAAAGAAAAATGGATACCGCCAAAACATCACCGGACCCCCGCTCAAGTACCCGGATACGAGATTTAAGATCGGCACGTGGAACGTGCAATCACTTAGAAAACCAGGAGTGTTGGAGGGTCTAATCACGTGCATGAAAGAGTATCGGCTGGAACTCGTTGCTCTTCAAGAAACTCGCTGGCCTCAAAGTGGAGACCATGTGTCCCAGGGCTATACGTTGTTCTACAGTGGAGATGACCTCGGAAATCTTGGAGCTGGATTTCTTCTTGGGCCGCAGGTAAAGAAGGCTGTTTTGGATTTTCAAGCAGTCAATAACCGATTGTGTATGCTTCGCCTGCGCATGAAGTTAGCCAACCTGTCGATAATTTGTGTACATGCGCCCACAGAAGTAAGCCAGCCCCAAGATAAAGACTCATTTTACAATGACTTGGACGATCTGATGGGATCTATACCCGAACACGATGTTAGAATGGTAATTGGGGACTTTAATGCTAGAGCTGGCAGAAATCAGGCCGACTTGTGTGAAAACATAGGTCCGTACTCCCGACACGAAACTGCGACCGATAATGGTGAGAGAATGATGTACTTTGCAATTGCTCATGATCTTAGAGTAGCAAGCACATTCTTCCCTCACAAACAGATACACCTAGAGACATGGACACATCCTCGCAAAACATCCCGGAGCCAAATTGACCACGTGTTAATTTCAAAAGGGCGAGCTCGGGTTGTGCAGGATGTGAGAACTTATCGGTCAGCAACCAAATACGTAGGCAGCGATCATTATTTGGTCGCTGCAAAGCTACGGTGGAAGTTTTCGTACAGGTCGGGGAACACAGCGAAACGGATGGAACGTTTCGACTGTGAAGGTCTGATAAATGAAGATCAAAAGAAACGATATCAGGATCTTGTCAGCGACAACATTGAAGGAGCAAATTACCAGTCTGACTGCGTGAACTCTGTCTGGGAGGTACTGAAAACTTCGGTTGTCAGTGCTGCTCAACAGACTTTAGGTATAGTGAAAGTCAGACCCAAGAATGATTGGTTTGATGACGAGTGTCGTCTTGCAGTTGAGCAACAAAATATAGCCCATAATGAAGTGCAACAACGTCTCACAATCGCAAGGAAAAACAAGGCAGCTCTTGCAAGAAGGGCAGCTAAGCGGATTTGTAGACGGAAGAAGCGAGAATGGTGGAAAGCCGAGGTTCTGAAAGTACAACAACTCAGCAATGAGCGTAGTTCACGTAATTTCTTTAAAGGAATTACTGGATTGCACCATACTTTCAGGCCTTCGTCAACTGCCATTCGGGACCGGGATGGAAACCTCTGTGTCAACATCGACGCAGTACTTGACGCATGGAGTGGACACTTTACTGAGCTGCTTGATGTTCATCATGCATCACAGACTGTTGTTGAGCCACCTCTAGAACAGTCTGCGGAGATTTGCACTGAGGAGCCATCCCATGAGGAATTCACTAAGGCCATGCAGAGAATGAAACGAAACCGCTCACCTGGAGTGGACTGCATTAATTCGGAGCTCTTGATATTCGGAGGGGATACTTTGTGGAACTGTCTTTTCGACCTTATTCGATTAGTATGGCGAACCGAAGTTATGCCTGATGAATGGAAAGTGGCCGCGATGTGCCCCATCTTCAAGAAGGGAGACCGCTTGAAGTGTGAGAATTATCGCGGTATAGCTCTCCTTTGCACAGCATACAAGTTACTGTCATACATTTTATTGGATAGAATCACTCCTCTGGCGGAAGGCTTGGTTGGTGACTATCAAGGAGGATTTCGTCCGAATCGATCAGTCACTGATCAGGTCTTTTCGCTGCGGATGATTCTATCTAAATATTATGAGACATCCATCTCCGTACATCAGGTTTTCCTGGATTTCCGGCAGGCCTACGACTCGATCAATCGAGAGAGTTTGTGGTCTGCCCTGGAATACCTAGGAATGCCAACAAAATTGGTACGACTGTGTAGGATGACAGTGACGCAGTCTCAATGCTGTGTTAAAGTTGAGAACAGGCTATCGACAATTTTTGCAGTTAACTCGGGTGTTCGGCAGGGAGATGCTCTGTCCCCGATACTCTTTAATCTCATGTTGGAGTACATCTTTCGTAAGACTGAAACACCTCAGCGTAACATCTTATATCGCCAGTCCAATCAAGTGCTTGCATATGCAGATGACATATGCGTGATTGGACTGAATAACAACGGAGTGAAAGAAATACTTGATCCGCTTGTAGAGTTTACAGCTTCTGTTGGACTCCAGATCAATGAGTCCAAAACGAAATACCTGATCTCTGGTTTTAGAGACAATGGCACACCAGATTTTAGTAGTGGCCACCACACGTTTGAGGGAGTGAGGAGGTTCAAATATTTGGGCTCTCTTATCACTCACGATAACAGTGTGGGTGAGGATATTAAAGTGCGGCTGGCAGCTGGCAGTCGTTCTTTGTATCCTCTAAGGCCACTGCTAAAATCTAAACACTTATCAAGTGCCGTGAAGCTGAAGCTTTACAAAGCGTTGATCAGGCCCGTTGTTATGTTTGGATGTGAAAGTTGGGCGCTGACGGATGAGTACGAGAGATGGCTCCTTACATTTGAGAGAAGAATCATGCGTGTGATTTACGGCCCTAAACGCGAAATAGATGGTACATACCGAGCTCTGTACAATTTCGAGATCAGAGATCTGATGAAGATCCCCGATATTGTACATGAAGTTAGATCTCAGCGAGTACGCTGGCTCGGTCACGTTCTGCGTGCTGATCCGGAACGAATTGTGCAGCGATCTCTGAAAGGAGAGCCACCATATGGTAGGCGCAGAGGTCGTTGCAGGCGACGATGGCTCCACGATGTAGAGAACGACTTGGCCTCTTCAGATTGTCTAAGACAGTATGAAGACCAAGCTCAGGATCGAAACCGTTGGAGCCAGATTGTTGATTCAGTAAGGGGCCAGTAATGGCCTTTAACACTGTTATTATTATTGAGACCTTTCGATCCATTTATTTTGTGTTGAGTGAACGTTAGCTACAAATTATAGTAAGTGTATAGTTAATTGTTCCCCAATATTGTACATGAAGTAAAATCTCAGCGAGTACGCTCGGTAACGTTCTGCGTGCTAATCCGGAACGAATTTTACAGTATAAGTTCAACGATTTATTGCACTAGTTGGTAAAAGCTGCACTTATCCTGAATTAATAATAGTGTATTTAGATGGAACCAAATATAAATTTAGTTCCTTTTTACAAGCAATGGATATATGTTTTAAAACTTTCCAAATTTTTAATATGAAATATCCTGTTGCCGGACAAGTTGTGTGGGAACTTATTCATGTGTACTTTTGTAAAGAAGTACCCATTGAAATAGTTCATCTTTCTATCAAAAATTTGCAAAAGGGATTAGGTTAATTGCCTAATTTTAAGTTTTAATTAAATAAGTTTTGTTTTGCTATTTTAAATTGTTAAGAAAAAGTCATATATTTGTATAAATGAATTTATATTATTTTATTATTGATTTTGTAAAATTAATATTGAATTTGAATTACTACAAAATATACAATATTGTAATTTATATATATTATCGTTATCATTAATTAATTAATTAAAACAGTTTTAAAGGCCATTACTGGTCCCTTACTGAGTCAACAATTCGGCTCCAGCGGTTTCGATCCCGAGCATGGTCTTCATACTGTCTAAGACAATCTGAAGAGGCCAAGTCGTTCTCTACACCGTGGAGCCATCGTCGCCTGCAACGACCTCTGCGCCTACCATAAGGTGACTCTCCTTTCAGAGATCGCTGCACAATTCGTTCCGGATCAGCACGCAGAACGTGACCGAGCCAGCGTACTCGCTGAGATCTTATTTCATGTACAATATCGGGGATCTTCATCAGATCTCTGATCTCGATATTGTACAGAGCTCGGTAGGTACCATCTATTTCGCGTTTTGGGCCGTAAATCACACGCATGACTCTTCTCTCAAATGTTAGGAGCCATCTCTCGTACTCATCCGTCAGCGCCCAACTTTCACATCCAAACATAACAACGGGCCTGATCAACGCTTTGTAAAGCTTCAGCTTCACGGCACTTGATAAGTGTTTAGATTTTAGCAGTGGCCTCAGAGGATACAAAGAACGACTGCCAGCTGCCAGCCGCACTTTAATATCCTCACCCACACTGTTATCGTGAGTGATAAGAGAACCCAAATATTTGAACCTCCTCACTCCCTCAAACGTGTTGTGGCCACTACTAAAATCTGGTGTGCCGTTGTCCCTAAAACCAGAGATCAGGTATTTCGTTTTGGACTCATTGATCTGAAGTCCACCTGAAGCTGAAAACTCTACAAGCGGATCAAGTATTTCGTTCACTCCGTTGCTATTCAGTCCAATCACGCATATGTCATCTACATATGCAAGTACCTGATTGGACTGGCGATATAAGATGTTACGCTGCGGTGTTTCAGTTTTACGAAAGATGTACTCCAACATGAGATTAAAGAGTATCGGGGACAGAGCATCTCCCTGCCGAACACCCGAGTTAACTACAAAACTTGTCGATTATCATTATATTGAATAAATAAATTGAATTATTATAAACTATTAAAAATTTGTTTGTTAAATTTATATAAATAATATATATATATATATATATATATATATATATATATATATATATATATATATATATATATATATATATATATATATATATACGTATATATATATATATATATATATTATATATATACATATATATATATATATATACATATATATATATATATATATACATATATATATATATATATATATATATATATATATATATATATATATATATATATATATATATATATATATATATATATATATATCAGGGACGAAGCGTGACATTTTTAAGAACGGAAGCAAATCTACTTGGTAATCAACAAAATTAAAAATGTGACTTTATTTTAAATATGTACTTTATTTTCAGTCAAATACATTAATTTATTATTATAATTTATTTATTATATAATATACTTATGTACAAGTACATACAAGATTTAATACATTACTAAAGAAAAATAACATAATAATAATTAATAGAATTAAAATAACTGAAATACTCGTACTATTAATTCAATTTAATACAAATAAGCTGAATTTTACAAAAATAATTCCAACAGAAGATAAAATAAATTAGATCTTATATGAAAGTTCAATTCGTCGATTTTTTATTGAAAATTGTTTGATTATTTTATCATAAAAGTTACTTTGGCATTTCAAATTTTTTAATAATTCCTTTTCTATTGATATTAATGCTAGATTGGATAGCCTTGATTGACCATAGTTATTTCGTAGCTGAGTTTTTATTATTTTTAAACAACACAATGATCTTTCGCAGGACGCGGTTGTTACTGGCAAAATTAAAACAAGATTCACAAGTTTAAAATACTCACTAAAATAACTATCCAACTCAAATTCAAATAAAAATATCAGAATCGATTGAACATTTGTTTTATCTTTAAAATTGTCATCTTTAAAGATTACTTTTAGTTCAGTTTTTAAAATGCTGATGTCTATAAATCTGGGATAAGAATTTTCTAAATTAAGTAATAAATCTTCAGGAAATTTTGTATGAAAATCATTATATTTAGATACGTCGAACAGATTCAAAAATTTAAAATATGGTAAAGAATCAAATCGTTGATTTAACGCCGCAATGATGTTTCCTACGATTTCCGTTAACAAAGTTTTAAAATCTTCTTTCGTGGGTAATGTGCTTCGTCTATGTTTTGTATTTAAGTTAGAAATATTTTCTCGATTTTCAATATTTTCCCAAAAACGATCAAAATTTTTAATTACGTTAGAAATGCAAATTTTGAATTTTGATATTTGTGATATGCAACACTGAATGTCACTAGCTTTCTTTTGAAGAATTTGGAATAAAACATCTGTTTGTGGAAAATATCATTAAAAAAATAAAGTAAAATGACAAATTGTTTATCGTTTAAAATATGTAGTAAGCCGCGAGATTGTAAAGTAGCCGCACTATCCCAAGTATGCTCATTTTCCAGAATATTCTCCAGGAAACAAATCAGATCGGTTTTCAAATCGGTTTTCAAATCGAATATAGTTTGTACAACTCGTCCATTATATTCCCAACGCGTTGGAGCAGCGGTAGGTATTTTCTTTTTCATAAATTCAGTTAATGTAGCTGTCCTTTTGGTAGAATGATTGAAGAAATTCACAAAGCAATATAAATTTAAAAAAAAAAATAGCACATGGAATTATTTGGGAACATGATTGTGATAGAACAAGATTTAGTTTGTGGGCAAAACAGTGGATATATTGAGCATGTGGAATAATTTTCTCGAATTTTAGTCTGTAAACCATTAGAATTGCCAGACATTACCGCGGCACCGTCATAACTTTGGCACACTAACTTATTAAAAACATTTTCTTTTTTAAGCATGGGAATTATAAAATCAAATAATGATTGAGCTGATCTTCCGAGCGAAACATCTACAAACTCGAAAAATCTTTCAACTACAATATTACTTTTAATGTAATGGAATATTATTTAAAGTGGTGATTTGTTAGAAACATCGGTGGTTACATCTAACATTAAGCCAACGTAGTCAGTATTTCCAATTTCATTACGGATTTCTTCTGACAATACAAAGCTAATTGAGGAAATCAAATCATTTTGGATATCGCTAGAATATCCAGAGAAAACTTTAGACTTACTTAAATGATTTTTTAAAGTGGGGTTATATTCTTTTAATAAATTTAGAGTTTCAATGAATTTACCTCTATTTAAGGAGCTTGGCGATTCATCGTTACCTCGAAAAGCTAACTCTTGGCATGCAAGATAACGAGTTACATCAATTATGCATTTCAATATTTGCCGATTTCCATTTACTTCATCATTAAAATTTCGTATAAATAATGAACGTTCAGAATCCAATAAATTTTCAATTCTACCTCGCCCAAACATTTTTAATGTAATCGTTGCAGTTAAATGAGAACTACTTTCTTTTCCATGCCTAACTCCAGCTTTGGTTAAATTATTCATATCGCTGAAACCAGATGTGTTCCAAATAGTATTTTCCGTTGCAAATAAAAGACATGGCCAGCAATATAATTTAGTGTCTTGCAACACCCCGATAACCACAAAAATGTATTGTAAAACTCACTTGAAAAATGTCTCGAACATCTTTTAATAATGGTAATATTTTTTAAATCTGGTGTTGGTCTTCCAGAATCAATTAATTAATTTTTTTCCGTCAAAATTTCTTGATGAAAACGATTTTTCTAAAACTTCTTCAATTCGACACTTGCACTCGTTCATTTTTTTAACTTTAAATAATGGAAATTATGTTTCAGATCAAAACTAGATTTATATAAATCGGGAAATTTTTTAATAAATAAATAAATTTTATCTTTTATATAAACCGACAAATATACGGTTAAATTGTAATGATAATATTGCTTTATTTTAAATTTAACATAAAACAATTTTTAATTATAGTACTGCGTGCAAGCACTGTCACAATTCAATGACGAAATACAACCTGTACTTCTCCATTCTAATTCGATTTGCGTAAATAGGACAGTCTAGTGACTAGTCTATAATTCTATATATTTTATTCAAACTAAATGAAACAATTACAATAAACAAAATAAAACAAAATGTTGACTGAAACAAAATAACTTACACACATCGAAACATTGAATAAAACATGAGTTGTCTCATTTACGCAATTCATATTGGAAATAGCAACGAGAAAATGCTCAAATTAGATGAAGAGCTAAGGTAAATGGAAAATAATGAATTTTTGTGGCGCATTCTTTAACATGTTTAATTTGTGTACATAATGCAGTATATTCTGTGTTCACAAATTTTATGTTATGTTCTTTTATTTTTTCAATAAAAATACAAATTCATATAGGAAACTGGGGTATAAAATGAATTTTAACGTTCCAAAATCGGGCCATTTATGTGTTAGTATCGCTGCATATCATGTTTATGTAAGTCTCATGGAAAATAGATTGTTCAAAAATCGTGTTTTTTAATTCAAAAATTTTCTTATTTCTCATTTTTTCAGTAAAATCCAAATGAATTTAATTTTTTATCAATAAATAAGATACATTTAATGTTAAACTACACATTTTAATTCACTAATATCGAAATCAAATCAAATCTAACTTTATTTTTCAATGTTCTGGATAAAACATTGGTTTTTTCAAGTTCGCGATAAATTCATGGTACACGAACTCGAAAAAGAGGGAAATTTTAAAAGGAAATATTTTAAACAAATATTTTTCATTGTTTTATGCTTGATAGCTGTATTATTTTACAATAGACGTCACAAAATATAGTTAGAAGTTGAAATTTATTCAAATAAATAGAACTTAAATTAAATATATTGGTTAAACTAAATAAAATTTCCCAGTATTATTCCCGATGCTCTTATAGAACTTGTAGTTCTGTTAATAACAAAACGCACCTAAATGTGACGTACATTTTGTAGTAATTTGTAATAATAATTACAAGCATATAAATAGTTCAGTGTTTTTCACTCATTCAAATATTGAATACCACAAAAAAATTTCATAGCAGTAAATATTGTATTTTACACTGTTATGTTTTATGATATAAATTATTCTATGACTAGTACTACTGAGACAGTGGAAATCACTAATCAATATATTATTTTCAGCACTGAGTTATACTTATAGTGATCTTCACTCCATATTTTGTGTAAATTTGATGACGTTATAACTTTTTCTGCTGAATATTTTGTGATTATTACAGAAAATATTTATGCTAATCATAACATTAAAATTAACAAAAGTCGTTTTGTGATGGTAACAATTAGTCCGAGTGGAGCAACATTTAGTCACGATAACCACTTTTTTCTGATTTTCAATGAGTTTTTTTTAATTTCAAATAGATATAAATTTACTACTCGGAATACCATTAAAGTTCTAACCCTGATCAAAATTTAATTTGTAAATGCTAAAATCGAACTTCTCGAACACTGAAAGTTTTAATGAAATTCATGATTTACATTTTTAGCGATTGTAGAGCCCCATTGCTTGGATTCCAGTTTCTTCCAATTACCCAGTACATGTTTGAAAACGTTTTATTTGAATTTATATGTATTTAACGTATCTTTGCTGAGCGATGTTGACATTGTTTAATTTCACCGCAGGACCTGTAAGTTTATTTAAATTTATTTTAAAAAAGTATGCACGTTGTTGAAAGTTCTGATTAGAGTGGTTGTCATTTAACAGATGTGAGAGTCGACCACTGACACATGAGTAGTGTACTGTATTTATGGGTTAGAAACCTAATTCCGAATTATATAAAATTCAAGATTTATCCGCTGATTCATGTTCTATGCGCACTAACATAGGTTTGTTTGAGCCTCTGAGGTTTGGATGGCTATAGAGTTTTGAAAACATTTCTAGAAAATTAAGTCCTTTTAGATTGCTGTATAATAATAATAGTTGCCTGTTACTAAACACAATTGGTTTTTAAAAAAAAAGAATTAAATTGGGCGGATGATTACTCCAGCACTCAATGCCACTAATGGCGCAATACCCGGACATACACATATACTTACACAATAAAAACACCCAACCGTGATTTTTGATCACCACCGGGAATCGAACCCGAGACCCTCGAATAACAAAGCAAGCACGCTACTTACTGTGCTAACGAAGGCGGCTGGTTTTTCAAACATATTCATGTATTTTACCTCATTCTGTCTGATACTACCACCCTTTCAAATTTAAACAGTGAAATCGACACATTTTATAAATAATCAGCGGTTTCTAGAATACAATCGTAATTTTCCATTACTTTATAATAAAATTGTAGGTAGTAACCAACGCCTACACACACCACCAGTTAATTGAATTACAAAAGAATCTAAAATAATAAATTTCCGCAATTAAATTATTAGGTAAATAAAAAAAAATTGTTTAATGACTCTCTTTAAAACCAAGAATTATTACTATTTTTTATCATAATCACGACAAATTAAAAAAATATTATGAGTATTTAATTACCCCATCTAAAAAAAAAAACAAAAAATAATAATTATTCAAGATAACATTCGCAAGAAAAAAATCTAGTAATTAGTAAATTTAATTTAAATTTGCCTTAGTATGTTTCAAACATTCAAGACAAAGAAGTGTTTTTTTTACTTTACTGCACAATTCTTCGGTATATAAATATTCATATGACTTAAAACTGACCTCTTCCAGATGACTGGCATTTAATTCAATGTCATCTGATAATATATCCACCCCCAATCCGACTGTACACATATACATAAAGATATATTATATCCTTGAGACAAGTCGTTTAAAACTAAACCAAGCCATATAAAAATATTTCAATTATTCGATAGCCAGGACATTTTTAGTGTTATAATATGTTGTGCCATATCATGTATACGGATAAAATATGTATATGCTCTAAGCTGATAACACATTCATAAAATAAACCTTTTCAGGTTGGAATATTTGTTGTTGTTTTGGGGTTCGTGAAAAATGACGACGGAAAAATAAAATAAAATGAATTATCTTTATTTCAAGTGTTCGTATATACTTAGTATATAGTTGGTGCTCTCTTCAATACAAATGTCTCTCGATTTCATTTTATTTTTGGTGCTTCTGGATAATAATAATGATTCTGGTGACAATGTTGTTATTCTTTTTGATGTTGATAATGATAAAAAAGAAAAAAAAAACAGGAATAAAACCAAACTCAAAAAAAAAAAAAAAAGGTTGACATACGTACACAAAATATATTATATATCCTTCGTACAAAACAAAAAAAAAAAGGAATTATTTTGTGTTAGGGTTAAAATATATTTTAGCTTTTTAGGTAAAGAAAACACGTAGAAATAACACATGAGTGTATTTTAATTTAAATTTGGTTCGAACCAACAAAACAAAAAAGTGGCAAGCGAAAGATAAACGAAGGCAAAGAATTATGTGTATCCACATTATAAATATAAACAGAGGGAACCCTAATTAATTGAAGTTAAAATATAACTTTTACTTCCAATTTGTAATTTACGAGATGGTGGAGTTTGGTGTTTTTTTTTCGTTTTGCGTGCGGAAAGTTCATCGTTGAAAATTAAGTTATCCGAATATGTATACAATATACATACATAGTATATGTATGTAATTGTACATGTATGCAACTTTCGTTAAAAACTAAATATACGTACTCATAACACACGTTTTAATTTTAATATTTAGGTTAACGATATATGTACATAAGCATATACGAGTTTTATGTACAAAGTATATATTACAACTCGGTCTTTTGCCTATCGCACAATTCCCAAATGATAATCTTAAATATTAATTTTAATTTTTTTCTCCACTCCACAAACAAAAAAAAAAAGTTTACGTTTTTCTCGAAACTAAAACGATTTAAAAGTTCTGGGGTTTTTAGGTTTATTTTTTGTTTTAATGTTTGTCTTTTTGTGAATTTTTTTTTGTTAATTTAATGCTGCTGTTATTCACATACATATACATACTCGAATATGTATATGACGAAATTGGTGTTAGATAAGGGAATAACTAATATAATGTTGATGATTATTATAATGATGGGTTACACAAAGGGTAGATAGAGGTTACTCTTTTTATATTTATAATTAAAATTAAAAATATTAAAGCTCTCTATATATGAATGTATGAAGGCAAAAAAAAAGCTTTCTATAATATAAATATATGTATAGACATCATGTATGCATATGTATATGAGCATGTATATATTATGATAGATGTACATATGTATGTATAATATATACGTATGTACGTACATATCTATAAAATGAAAATAATATATACATTTTCGAAATTGCTACTCCGAATTAAGAATAACATCATTTTATGTATTGTATAGTGGTGAGTGCGTGTGTGTATCTACCATAAAACCTCATTTCCCAAATTAAAATTAGAAAATGTTTGTGGTTAAAATATGAATATGATTTAATGAATGGGATGTACATATGTATTGTATTATGGTTTCATATAATTTTTTTTTTGTTTATTCAACGCACGATACCATATACATAATACAATTAGATTTCGAAGAATTTTTCCGTACATAGAAATTAAAATCATGTTAGATCCAAATTATGTTTTTGGTCGTACATTTCGTTATGTTAACGAGATCATGATCTGAGTTATTAAGCTTTTAACTTTATTCTCAGCCTATTTACAGATACTTTTATACACATAAGGTAATTGAATGATACTCTCTTCGAATAATTGAGATTATTTTTAATGTTTAACTATTTATTTAATTATTTTACACCGGCTATTTAATTGTCCTTAAATAGTCAACGTTGTATAAATTGAAAACCTTTTTTAATTCAAAAACTCAAGAATTCTTAGGAATCTGCCTAAATAGTTAAAATTTTGAGTTCTTATTCACCAATAACAAAATCCACAAATTTTTTATTAGATATTGAAATTCGACATTTCGTTACGAAAAATGATTGTTGTGCATACAAAATTTTAAAAATTCAATAAAACGAGTTGAAACTTACATACATGCGAAGTACAAAATTATACGAAAACGAATTATACAAAATTTTTAACTCGAACTAAAATTTAATTAATTTTGGTCCATATATATACATAAACGTTCCAAAAAATTTAAACTTTTTTTTAATTTCGAGAGTATGAAAAACTTGAAATTTCTTAAATTTTATCATTTTAAATTTTTTTAAATTAAACTAATTTATAAAATATAAATAAAATTCTATTTCAAAGTTTAACGAAGCAATTATTTTTAAAAATTAAACGTTTCATCAACGACATCGAACTCTCGATATTTGAAATTGCATTTAAATTTCAAATTCAGAGGGCGTCCTCAAATTGGCTACCTAAAAATCCAAGTCACTTTAAATTTGACATTCAGGTATATCAATAAAATGTGATTGTAAAAATTGAAGACAAGCCTTATATATATGTACATAGAATAAATATAGATTTAGCAAGCCAGATAAATTTGACATTATTTTTTAAATTTTGGTTCCCGATTTAGGATAAGTGTCTAACCAATCTCAAAAGTGAGATTAAATTTGTGCTTAGATAATTTCTAAACTGATATTATATCTAAAATAACCATTTTTGAAATAGTAAAATATACGAACATGAAGTCGAAATAGTGTTTAGAAACCTAAGAGAATCTAAATCATGTAATGCCCAAAGTGTTTTTTTTTATGAAAAGATGATAAATGACGTTAATATATTTTCATATGAAAAAAAAATTTTTTTTGCTTATTTTGGTCGTGAGAATACATACAAATAAAATAGAATTTGGAAATCTCTAGTGTTGCCACGCTCGAATTGGCTTCCTGTGATAGCAACCCGTATGTTCACTAATGCATTTTTGTACGCTGGGAATCTTTATTTTATAGTTTGTCTGTGGACAATTGTATTGTTATGTTTTATAACAATCTATTCTCTCTGTTAAGTAAATATTCAAACAATACTCCTAAAAAACATACTGCGGTACTCAAACTATACTTCAGGTTACTTATAAGGACTAAAGAAAAAGCTCCCCTTTTAACAACTTTTAACTTAGCTTTTTAACAACAAATTTAAAATTATTGGAACTTGCACATATCACAACAACAAGAAAAACAATCCCAAATTGTTTTGGCGTTTCGACAGCTTGCATAAAACTATCTCTGAGTATCCTAGTGTTAGGTTTGAACTGAAAATTCTGAAACTCAAGCTGAAATGTGCATGTCGAACATTTTAAGTCTGTTTATGTCCCAGATTCTAACTTTTCCAAGTGTTTAGCTTTAGGTGGGAAAATATCCATGATATCGTTGAATAATAAAAAGGGTGCAGGTCCCCTTAAACATGTCTATTAATCATTCCTAGTTTCCATCTAAATGGAAGGAATCATTTGTATATAAATTTTAAACTCATTTTTTACCATTTTAAAGTATTCAAATTGATTAGGTAAGCGCTTCCCATATTGTTTGCGAGTATTGTGTGGAGAAAAATTTACTAAATTAGCGTGAAACACTTGGCACAAATATCTGGCATTAAGATGCTCAAGTGTAAACCAAGTATAGCATAATCATGCAACTAGGATTGATCCTCTGGAATCAATCCTAAATATCGAGTTATTTAAAAAAAAATCTATTAAAATCTATTAAGCGATCTATAGTATAACAGGGACAATGGATAAAAAAAGAAGTATTCAAAAAATTCCTAATAAATACACCTGGCTTGTCAATCTTCTTCCACTAGAATTTTATTACGTAAAATACAGATCAGTTTTGTATCATTTAAAATAAAAAATACAACTTATTTAAGTAAATGTGAGAAGTGTGAACGTTACAAAAAAGTCACAAATAAAACTGCTGGGTAAACTTGGCTTACCTTGCGCCACTCATATTCAACTTAATAATGAATTAACGTTCGGAATAAAATTAATTATAATAAATTAGAATATTCCAAGATACAAGTAGTTATTATGAAGATGATTGTACTCATTATTTGAGGTGTTATTTAGAATGTATATGGCGATGTTCAACCGAAAATATTTGGAAAATAGCCGAAATTTTGAATCCATTTCTATGCCCAAAAACAAAAGAATCGAATGCACTTACAACAGTGCAGCAAGTGGTTTTGGCTTTAAGGTAACAAAAATAAATTTGTATTTAATTCATAGTGATTTAAATAATTAACTAATTTGTTTATCCAGATTTTTGGCCCCGGGTTCTTTTCAAACGGCTGTTGGGCCATTTTTTCAATGGCATTAAACTTAGTAATTTATATTATAAGAATGCCCCAAATAGTTCAAGAATTGTCATCTGAAAAGTGTTTTAAATTATTTTATTCCCAGAGGAATAAGAAAGAAATTTTACTACATAAAATTTGATTATATCGTTGGTTGGTTTGGTAAAAATCACGGTACTGCCAACTATCATGATCGAAGTTTTTTTCGAATGCCATTAAAATGAACGGTAATAATTATTTGTTTAAGAAACCTCTTAAATTTCTTGGGTTTGCTGGGGCGATGTTGTGTTATATATAGCCCTTGCAGGTGTCATGCCCAACACCCCGAATATTTATATATATATATATATATATATATATATATATATATATATATATATATATATATATATATATATATATATATATATATATATATATATATATATATATATATATATGTCGATTTTCCAAGTTTCTGTACATGTTCCCAATTTAAATTCAACATTCGTTCAAATCGAAAGTGTTTTTTAGTTTTGTTATTTTGAAAAATATTTTGAAATAGTATTTTTAATTTTGACCTAACTTAATATATTTAGAAACAAAAAGCTGTATTGTGCAATTAAAACTAAATTCAAGTGTAGGTAATTAGTTTCCAATTTCAATAACAACTTTCCTCATTACAAAATCAAAAACCAAAATTATTTAATCAAAAGTGCTAAGTGTTGTTATATTACATTATATAATTTATTAAAGCTTAACAAAAAATTATCAGTGAGTGTTAGAAGGCTTGCGATTATCGAGAAGTTATTTCATGCGAGGGAATTTATTTCAAAATGTACCATTCAAAATGTCTCTCATGAAATTCACTGTCTCATACAGTATCTTAAGCGATCGCAACGCTGTATATATATATATATATATATATATATATATATATATATATATATATATATATATATATATATATATATATATATATATATATATATATATATATATATATATATATATATATATATATATATATATATATATATATATATATATATATATATATATATATATATATATATATATATATACGTATATATATGTATATCATATAACATAAACATGCCTAGGGAGTCTTTTCAAACCGCAATAAAATCTAGGCTATGGCCAGCAGATGAACTTCTCGTAAAGGATTTTGAATGAGGCCAAGAGAAACCGGTTTTTCAAAAATTTCCGTGGAACCAACAAGTCCGATAACCGAATTATATCTTCTGTCACCACAGCAGTCAACTACTATACTAAAAATTTAATTCTGACAATTAATTCTGTAAATAAGTTGTATAAAGTTGATAACAAATACATAGCAGTGATAAATAATCAAAAGAAAACCATGCGCAATGAATCTCGTCTACGTAATACGTACATTCTTCTCGTCATATTTAAGAAAACAGCAAACATTCCAGGTTGTTCTTGATGTCTAATTTCATCATAAACATATCATCCTCAAATGTCAAATGAATAATAAACATCCCATTTAACGATTCAGTTAAATATGAACGAGCATGGTCATTTATATGGATTATTGATATACCACTTCTACCCAGAAGAGGTGGGAAATCATTGTTATGGAAAAAAATAGAGAAATTCCTACATTTCATGAAATTCTCCAACATCTTAATGAAGAGTCATGTAATCATAACAAAAAATACATAGAAGAACCGGTATCTGGATCACCAATGGACATACAATGGGGAAACGAAAGTACAATTTAATTCAGAAAACAATTGTTTCATATAGTAGAATAAATTTTGTTTTGAAAATAGATGTTTTTTTTACTAAATTCTAATTTTTGGTTTGGTTTGTTTTGGTTTTTCTTGTGGATTTTCTTTTCTATTTTGTGTTTCAAACTTTGCAATTTTCTAAACTAAAAGCTTTTAGTGGAGATGATGTGAGGTAGGTATATGTCATGGTGAGTTTATAGTCTGTCCTTCCCTTTCTTTATTTCCTTCCTGCGGTCTATCAAGGCTCACAAATACTTTGGACAAACCCAAAGTTGACCGCTCCAGAGTTTATTTGTAAACGTAGTATTCTGATAATGATTGGTGAAAAATATTAACACCAGTGGCAAACCACTAGAATTAATAAGAACTACCTCATCATCTAGTTAACACAACAATCTAAGACCAGCGCAGTCACCAAAGAGAACAGTAACATACAAGAATCCAGCTATAATAACTCAACACTATTATCTAAACCACAAAACAGAAAACTTTACCAAAAAAATAAAATGTCTTGGAAAGCTGCCCAATTTCACAATTTCGTGTTAAAAACGCCCTTTCCAGTTTAGAACATCTGTAAGAGAACAATTCACAAAGAGATAAAGAGTTCTGAATTCTTTGGGATTTGGGATAAAGTACAAAAACCATATAAGCGATAAGAAAAGGTCCTACACCCTTTTGGAGGTTTTTTTTAAAACAAAAAGTGAAATTAATGGTTACTCAGCCAGAATGACATTTACTGGAAATAATTCTTGCCCGCATATCGAACATGTTTGCTGAATTTTTCAAGCCAGAAGACATGAATTAGTATGAAAATCCAAATAGTCGTGTAAACAACGTATCTATATACTAACACTACGTATTGCAGACAAGGATATTTATCGAGCTCTAGAAGCTTTTGGAGCTGGATTCGGTCCTGATGGCATTCCAGCTTGAACAAAAAATGATGTCTTATGTTATAGAGGTATAACATCAATATCTTCAATACCTATGCAATTTTAACTGGTTTCATCCAACTCATTCAAAACATTAATTCCATGGTATGTTTCAAGTTTCCAGCATCATATTATTCCAAAAAGATCAACGCCAACAAACCTAATTTAATTTACCTGCCACTCCATTAAAGAAATCGAAAATCCAAAGCTAGTTGATGTGGTATATACGGACTTTTCCAAAGCCTTAGATTCCATCAGTCATTGCAAAACATCGGAACGCCTGTTTTAATTCGGCTTCTCTGAACAGTTCGTAGTTTGGTTTAAATCATATTTGTGTAATCGCATTCAACTAGGAAATAAATGATCTAAATTAATACGAGCTACCTCCGAAGTAGTACAAGGTTCTCATGTTGGTCCTTGGATCTTGTGACGACGCTAAACAGCGCCGACACAAGGTTCGTGATTCCCTCGACTGATTGAAACAAAAAAAAACAAAAAATACGTTGGTCTAGGTGAAACTGTACCAACTGTTCAAAAAAAAAAAAATAAAAAAAAAAAAATAAAAAAAATCAATTGGTAAATCTTTGAAAAAAAAAAAATTATTGGGAAGTCGAGTAGAAACCAGTGATTAAGTCGGGTGAACATTAAAAAATGTTGGTGTTCAAAAATAATTAGTTATTTTTTTTTTTTTTCAATTTTATTTAAATATTTTAAATAAACAATTATTACAATCTAGTCACCTGGACTAATGAGCAATTTTATTCTAACTTAATTTACTATGTTGTATTAATCTATGGCTTCTTCCCACTGGTGTTCCATAGTGTCTGATAAATTGAATTAAACCACATCGTTATTGTGGATTTTACATCAGCATTACGCTGTTTACACTAGCAATTACACCAGCTCAAAAGGTTTAGTTCGTTTAAGCCTGCGTACAATATCTGTATTGTTTAACAGCTTAGTTGCCTCAGTGTTAACATGTTGTTCGAGCCTTTGCCTATGTCTCACTGCATTTTTTTGCATTTCCTTTGAAACAGTGTCCGCTTTAAGGTCCCTATGGAGGTCTCTGTTTCTAACATACCATGGTGCATCAACGATGTTCCTTAATACTTTGTTTTGAAATCTTTGGATGATTTCCACGTTGCTCTGTTTGGTACAACCCCAAAGTTGGATACCATAAGTCCAAACCGGTTTTAATATTTGTTTATATAATAGAAGTTTGTTGTATGTTGATAGAGCGGAGCTCCTTCCTATCAGCCAATACATCTTTCTATATTTAAGCCCCAGTTCTTCACTTTTCTTTTTGACGTGTGCTTTCCATCGTAGTTTTGCATCTAGTGTCATGCCAAGATACTTAGCCGTGTTGGCATACGGTATTATTTCTTGATTAATTGTAACCGGAATATGTTCGAGTCGTTTGTTTGTAAAATTGATGTGAACTGATTTAGTTTCGTTAAGTTTAATTCTCCATCTTTTGGTCCAGTTATGTATTTGAGTAATAGCCAACTGTAAACTCTGTGTTGATTCTTCGTTGCTATCTCCAACAGCTAAGATTGCCGTGTCATCAGCAAAGGTCGCCACAGTGTTGTTTTCTAATACAGGGTGATCATTAGTGTACAATAGGTATAGGACAGGACCTAATACACTGCCCTGCGGTACTCCTGCCTTGATTTCTTTCAATCCAGAATAGGAATCGTGTAATTTTACTCTAAAGAATCTTTCAAGTATGATTCTAATATTGTAGTGAATTGCATTGGTAGTACAGTTCTTAACTTATAGTTAAGTCCTTCGTGCCAAACTTTATCAAAGGCCTGTGCAACGTCTAAGAATATCGTTGAGCAGACTTTTTTTTCCTCTAATGCTCTTTCAATAATATTAGTTATTCTGTGTACTTGATCTAATGTTGAGTGGGTTGCGAAAACCGAACTGATGATTTGGAATCAGGTTTTTCCTCTCAATTATCGGATTTAGTCTTATTACTAATAACTTCTTAAAGAGTTTAGACATAACTGGTAATAGTGATATTGGCCTGTATGATCCAGTTTTGTGTGGTGGTTTCCCAGGTTTAGGAATCATAATTACTTCTGCAATTTTCCAAAGGCTGGGTACGTATTTCAATCGAAAGGCGGCATTTATAATATTGGTGAGCTTTAATAATGCTTTCCTTGGTAGTTCTTTTAAAATTTCTGCTGTGATAAGGTCATGACCCGGCGCTTTTCTCGGATTCATGTTTGTTTTTATCTCATACATGACTTCTTTTGGTGTTGCTCGTAGGATTTCTTCACTTTCCTGTACAACCTCTCCAGTTATTATTTCGGCTTCCAATGATTGGTCATCATGTGGTTCAAATATTTTTTCCAGGTATTCAGCAAAATTTCGTACTTTATCTTCGTTATTTCTGGCCCATCTGTTATTTTCTGTTCTGATTGGAGGAATCTGCATTATTGGCCTTTTAATTCTTCTGGTTGCGCTCCAGAGAGAATAATCAATACTAGTATCATTAGATAATTTTCTGAGGTAGTTACTGATAGATTCGTCTTTCAAATCTTTGATTTCCCTTTTAAGTAGCTGAGTCAGATTGTTTAGCTTAGTTTTATCTTGAGGGGCTCTAGTTTGTTGCCATATTCTCCTTGCCCTTATTTTTTCTGCCAAAAGCTCTCTAATTTCTCTAGGGTAGTTGTTTCCCATCATTTTCTTTTTAACTTCAGGGGCGTTTTCCCAAGCTGACTGCTGTATGTCACATATGAACTTGTGAACTTCTTTTTCTAATTGCTCCTCACTCCTTAGCGGAACCATTAAGTTAATTTTTCTTTCTAAAGACAGTCTGAAGTATTCCCAATTTGTGTGTTTATTTACTAAACTAGGATAGCTTTTTTTTTAAATGATCCTTTCACTTAATGTCAAAAGTATTGGGGAGTGATCAGAGCTTAAGTCAAAACTTTCATCTATATGTATATAATTTACAGATATATTTTTCACTATAAAGAAATTAATCAGATCTGGTATTTTATTTGGATCAGTTGGCCAGTAGGTCGGTTTACCATTTGATAAGGCTTAATTAGTTATTTAAATTTAAAAACATTTATTTTTATAAATATAAAAATAAAAAGGAAATAACACCTTAAAAATATTAATAATAAATTTAAGAATAAGTTTAAATATTATGTTATGAGAGAATAATAAGAAATGTTTGCTAACTTTTATGCTAAAAGTTTTTTTTTTAAGCCAAGTGTGGCATAGCATATTTATATAGTGAAATGTGTACAGTTGTCTTAAACTTTAAAAGCAACAAAAAAAAAAAATGTATAATTCCACTGGTGAATAATAATTATAATTTTTAAAACTCTGTATTTCTTTTTACAAAAACCCTATAAAATAAAACGTGGTATCAAAAAAAAAAATATCGTATGATAAAAATAAAACGGATAATAATAAGACAAAGAAAAAAAAAAATTGGTTTAGTGACCGGTTATTCTTGTGACCTTTTTTTTTTTTTTTTTACTGAAATATCTAATAATATACAACTTCTACAGTGATAGAAAGATTTGTATAACCAACTTTAAGTAAAATTTGTATAATAATCCTAAAAATTCTAACCTTAAAGTGCGCAAAAATAGAAAAAGAAAAAAAAAAAAAAAAGGATAAATTTAATTAAAGTGAAAATTATAAACTATTATAAATAAAATGAATTATTAAAAATAAAATAAACTATAAGTGATTACCGATAGTTTTAATATCTGTGAAGTGTAAAGCAAAAAAAATTTTTTACCGGTAAATAAAATGTGCATAAATTACAAATGTGTATGAACATAAATACATATACACCTTGTAAACTTCTAATGACATCATCACTCAACATCATCTATCAACATCACCGTAATTACTGTTAAGATAAAAATTTTTTTGGTTTATTTTATTATTTACTTATTATATATTATCACATTTTAGTCTTACTATATTTCATGAATCAAGTTATTTTTATAAATTCGGATAACATTTTTTTTGCATACTAGATAATGTATGCATTTTTGAATCATTGGCTGGTATGCCTATTTCGTTTTCTTTATAACAATAATTTGATATTAATAATTTTTTTTTTTTTTTTATAACATATTTAATTTTTTTTTTTGGTGGTAATTATTGGGTACCTTTTTAAGAATTTCCTTTTTCTTTTTATCGTTATTTTGTATCAAGTTCGCCTTTGAACCTTTATTTTTTTTTACTATTTTTTTTTAAAATTCAACTATATTTTTATATTGAATTCTTTAATAAATTTACAAATTTACACTCTGTCTGTGAGTAATTTATCGTAGATTATTTTTTTTTGTTATCATGGTTTTAACTTCTCCTGAGTTTCGCTGTCGTTAGATTTCAGGATGAGATAGATAACGCGTATGGTGAGTTCAAGGTAGGTATAAGTTTTAAGGAGCGTGAGTGAATAATTAGGTTCGACTGTTGTACCCTACCCCTTCCTTTTCCCTTCCTGCGGTCTTTCTCGATCCACGGCGTTTCTTTGGAAAACCCACGCATTCCCCTGAGCCTTAGCCGGCAAAATGAGCGCCCAAAGAAAATGTCGTGGATAATTCTGCAACGAAAGGAACTGGACTGTCAACTCTAAGTTCATTTCGTTACAATCTTTATAATCTTCATGAATGGGATTACCCAAGTTATACAGCATTCTATGGTTATAATATTTGCAGATGTGCTTAAAATTTCAGAACGGTGCACCCTTAGTGATACAAACAAAGTGCAAGAAGACATCGACAATCTAACGATTTGGTGTGAGTCTAATCTTCATAATCTGAATATTACCATGTGGCAAGACCTTATCGTTCCATCGGAAAGTGAATCCTGTTATACAACAATATCAAATTAATGGTATATTATTACAGCAAGTATTCGAAATCAAGGATTTAGTCGTAAGGGTTACTTTTGTCGAAAACATGAGCTTTACTCAGCACATTGAACGATGCGCCACTAGAGCAAATTCCATGCTTAGTTTTATTAAGCGCTGGACAGAGGATATTTATGATCTCGAATCAATTAAGATCGTGTATAATCTTAAGTCAGATTACTTGAATAAGCCGTTAATGTCTGATGGGCTTCTATAGAAGCTTAAGAGATCATGAGTTCCTTCATTTGAATCAACAAAGAACAAACGATATGGTGATAATAAATCGGTATAAAATTTACCTCCTCTTTGACTTTACATTAAGTAAGGTAAATTTTAAACGCAGGTTGAAGAAATATTATGATTTTTTTAAATTTTGATTTTTTCATTGTTTGTATTTGTTCTCATATTATCTTTTGTATATTTGATGCTCAAGTCAAATTTGTAAACTGTTCGACTTTTCTCAAAATAAATAATAAGATTCCGATCTAACTGATCCTACAACAGCTCGCTTGGGTTAAGACTAAGCGAGTATGGCGATTAAACCATTACATTTAGCGTTTGATGGCGAAATTATTGTTGCAGATCTGCCTCAAACACATTAGATGAGTATTTAGAATCACTATCGTACTGATAAATAAATCTTCCTTCTATTAATCTTAGCCCAGTTGGTACAGCATGGTTCTCCAATATCGAGAGATAGTCAAAGCGATCCATTTATTACGCCATTTCTAGCAAATCCCCTAAACTGTTGTCACCAAAGAAACCCCTTATAATCTATAAATTATTTTGAAACAATTGGTTTATTTAATTCTGATGAAGATGATTTTTATTGCTTAATTAATTTGTTAGAGTCCTTTTAGAGCAATAATGTTCGTGGCACTGTAAGAAAATCAATCAGCAATTTTTAGTAGAAAAAACTGTTAATTAATATATTTATAAAACAATATATCTCTGTAGTTTCAAATTCTATTTTGGACTGTTTAATTTAAATGTATAATCAAAACTTTTAAAATATTCTTACAATTGAAGAGCATCAGTATCTACCAAAAATTGTGATGTTAATTTACCTAAAACGAAATAAAAAAAATACAATTAAAGCTTAACTGTTATAGAAACTAAGATGTAACAGCAGTTATGTACAATGACAAATGATTTATTTCACCCTAAATATGAAGTGAGCGTATATATGTGTGTGTGTTTGTATGAGTGTGTGTGTGTCACAATACAACGCTCTATGTTAAAGTGGATGTGAGAAAATCTGTCCAAGCCAATTATTTTCGAATAAATTCACTCGTTTCAATTTTCTTTTTCCTTTGCGAGTAACGAGATTTTATTGTTTTTCTGTCTTATACACAATATAAAGAAAGTGTAGTAATCTTGAACATTTGACAACTAGAGAAACGAGGTAACCAATACGTATATGTGTGAGAATGTTTCTATGTTCAGTAAATTATCGCTTCTTTGAATATAAATCGTTGGGTCATAATATTAAAATATGCATGACACAATAATAAAATATAAACACGTAATTACTAAACTTGTATAGGATGCCATCTATTGAGCAATAGATTAACTATATACATAGCGTTTTATAAGTTGTGATTGTAACAATCCACGATTAATACTCTTGTTAGAAGAGTGTCGGGTGTTGGCAACAACAGAACACCCCTACATTTTTTTATTTTATTGAACCTAGCCAGAATACCTAAAATGTATATTTTTTCTAGATTTTTCACCTAATTTTCTATTTTATTTTTTTTCCTACTTCTGTTAACCAAAATATATATATTCAAACTTGAAGTGAAATGTAACAAATATATTGAACATAAATAAAATAAAAAAAGGAACAAAATACACAGATTTCCCATGATTTATTACTTCATTTTTCATCGAAATTTTTCATGCCTTTTAAATTTTTCTTATTTTTCCATCTTCATCCCTTATTTATGTTTAACAACAACATATATATGTATATTTATGTATATAGATATGTATGTTGTATATAGAGAAAAACAACTCAATCTGTTCACGTTTATCGTGTTTATTTTGATTTTTCCTTCATTTCGTTTTGTACATATACCTATGTATTATATATATATATATATATATATATATATATATATATATATATATATATATATATATATATATATATATGTACATACTTTGTACAGTAGATATACGAGATTTTTTTTTTATGTTGCGCTCAAGTGAAAACATACATATTTATGTGTGTGTAATGTGTATCTGGAATTTCAAATAAAATAAAAAAATAACATTTCAATTTTAACCAAGCTACTCAATCAACCGAACCACCATTTGGAGCAGTAACGAAATAAAACTGTGTATATTAAATTTAAAGAGAAACCGAACATTTCATAAAATTAACAATAATAATTTAACAATGTACATTATTGTAATGACACCTTCAATTCATGTAAACCATTTTCTTCTACATATTATGTATATATGTATGTATGTATAAACTTTGAATGAAAATCTGTATTTTCATTTTATATATTTGCAAAACGAATTCTCAACATAATATAAATTTATTTACGTATAGATCTAGAGAGAACAGCGACGATAAGAACACCAAGTAATATTACAAAAGGGAATAATAGTACATAAGGTTATTATGGTATTCTGTATCTATTGGTTTATACGTATATATATATTTTTGTGTTATATTGTTCGGTTGTACTCCCAAAGGTTCATTTATAGAACAAAGAAAAAAAAACAAGAATACGAAGCCCAACCTACATAGTAATATTGTACGACGACGATATATATAAGAAGTGAAATAAAAATTGAAAAAGGGGTTTACATTTTCCAAATTGATAAAATCCAATTTCTTATGGTGTGCTTTCATTTTGAGCAAATAACACACACACACACACAACAACAAGACGTAACTACATTCTGTATTTTTTTTTTTTTTTTGGTAAACATTTAGTTATTGGCTTACCAATATTTAATTTTTGTCGTAATCTCTTGATATTTGGATGTTGTGTACGTATTGTACGGTTATCTTCGAAGCTTCTCATTTTCTCACTCTATATTCGATATACAGTATATTATTATATTGGAAAGATGAATTTCACTTTCCATCAGTAAATTGGATTTTTTTTTAAGCTAGACGAAATGTATTAACTTTTAACACTTTTGGAAGGATATTAAGTAGCGTATGGGGTAGATATGCTTTTTGTGAATATTGCATTTTTTGTGAGCACTCTCTTTTTTAATATACGTATACTTATATCTTTTTAGTAGTCTCCCAGGTTTATTTTATATGGTAATAAACGAAAGGTAGACGGATTTTATTAGTGAATTATTGTCAAAATGAAACTATTTATATACTATTACAGATGAATAATGGGTGAAATGTTATAAAGAGGAATGACTGAATCTTTCTTGTACCACATGCTACGAAGGTTTAAGGTTTTTGTTGGTGTTAATATATTTAGAACTATTAACCTTTTGAAAATTTATGTTTTGGTTAGGTGTCTAGACAAAATTATTTTGTTCATTGGCAATAATTAAATGTGAAGCTTCAATTCGTAGAAGTAAGGAAACAATAGTCGGAAAGGCAATTAAATAATATTAAATTCTCTTACTAGTGGTTTCAATTAAATATTATATTAATTAAAATATATTTCTTATTTTTTCATTATATGTATAGAGAAATGAAATTGATATTTTCAAGCCGCCTGTGCTATTCTAAAAATTTCTTTAATTTTTTATTTTTTTTATCTAGAAAAGGACAGATTAACAAGAACTACACAGTGGGCAAAATTGCCATACTCATTGTAAAATTACATTGAAATTGTTGCCTCTCAATAAAGAAATAGATAATTTTACTATTTTCAGCTTTATCTGCAAGATACAACATTATCATCAGTAAAAATTCCAATATCGATAAATCAGTTAATTTAATTTTACAAAAGATAAGTATCGATAATCACGATAAATTATAACAAAAATTTATAATTTAAGAAGACAAATAAAAGACAGTGAAAAGTCGGTCAGTGAACTGTAGAAATAGCAAAAATAACGAAAGCTATTTCTGGTCGATCACGTACAAAAATTAATGTTGGAAAAGTTTATTAAATGTGTTAGAGCGGTTCTACTATTAAAATTGATATCAGAAGAATGATAAATTGTTAAATAATAAATTTATGAGATATAAATTTGAAATTTAAAACTAAACTCAAATTGGTAGCAGAAATATAATTACTGTTAAAAATATTGAAACGAATGAATTTTTACAGACCGGTACCAGCCCGTACTGGCTCCAAAGATTTCAATCCTGAGCCAGCTCTTCATATTGTCCTATCGACAACCAAAAGAATCCAGATCATTTTCTATGCAAAGGAGCCATCGTACGGCGCCGTAGATGACACACATGACCGTTCCCTCAATTTTCAATAACTTTTCGTATTGATTCGCCAGGGTCCAACTCTCACACCTCATAATTATTGTTATTGTTATAATTATAGATGAAACAGGTAATTTAAAATAAAACTATAATAAGTGGAAACACTAATAAATTTCAGATAAGCTCGATTGCAATTATCAATTAGGCATTTTAATTTTACGTTATATTCATTTTTATGGGACCTTAGATGGGAAACATATTTATCTTCATCGGGCATGATATGCACTACAATTGCCACAAATAAACATGTTATTTTGCGCTAAATTATGCTGTTCAAATAACCAAAACTCCCGACACCAATTCCCCAACAATCAAAAAATATTTAAAAGTAATTTGATCTTATAGAGAATTAAACATGAACTATCTTTTCTTCAATTGTTTGTGCAAGCTAAATGTTTTTATACATTTTTAATTTGAACTAAATTATAAATAACAATATTGAATACGATTAAACTATAACACTTCTAATTTTATATTTAACTTGTAAATTAATTTCAATCACTTAAGTGATCATTACCAGTAAAATTTCTATTTGCGTTGCTTAAATTTTATATAAAGGGGGTTCCGCATTTTATTCTGTATCTGTCTGTGTTCCTTAGCCAAATAGGAAAATTTATTTCGATTTGCGTCGTCTTTATCTGGGCCCAATTACCGACGCAGATCGAGGTTTGTACATATCTTGTTTCGTATTGATGTATTGAAATTGATTAAGTGGTGATTGAAATTAATAAAATTAGTAATAAAATTAGCACTTATATTTATCATACAACACTTTTAAGACTAAATAAATAAATAACTATTATATTATAAACGAGTACATACCTTTATAGTCACGTTGTATTAACTATGTTAACTATTTTAATACTAAACAAAATATTTTATACGTTTACTCTCCTTGATATTTTCTTACACAATAAAATAATTAAGAACATGACGTTTGTTCTTTCATTGTTTTATTTTAAATTAATGTTTCACACAATTTTACGTGAAATGGTGCGCAGGTTAACTTAATTATCTCACAAATTTCAATTGACAAGGAAAACTAGATGAATTTTTTTGTAATTTTACAATAAATTTCTTACATTTTTACATTCTGATTCAAAATTACAGTTAATCAACAATTTTACTGACTAATGAACGCAGAATTGATGTTTTCATGTAATATTGTAGTAAAAATGTACATTTACCAGAGAAAGTACACAGAATTTCTATTGAAAATTCAATTTTTTTTTTACTGTGTACATTTAAAAAAAAAATATATAGTATTTACAAATTTATACATATATTCTTTATTATTGTGCAAAGAATTTAATGGAAAGCTGAACTGAATCGAAAAAAAATCAGTTGTCTTGTTTTTACTTCACATTAAACGCAATTAATATAGTGGAAGTTTGGTGTCTTGAAAAGAGGTTGCACAATTGGTCAATCAAACTGATCTGGTTGTGTTTTCCGGACGTAAAGAGAGAGCTAATACATCTGTTTCTATCTAGGCGTTATCCTAGATAGTAAACTCTCAAACACCTAGGCGTTATTCTAGATAGTAAACTCTCCTGGAAATTTCACCTTGATTACAAGCTACAAAAGACCATTGCTATCTTTTAGCAATGCATTAGGGCCTTTGGCAATTCCTGGGTCTGACCCCCAAAATGATGTTATTCATCTGCAAATCACTGGTTTTACCTTTGCTGTCGTATGATGCATTTGTATGGTGGCCAGTTGCTAAACTGACGTCTTATGTAGCAAGAATTTGTCTGCTCCTCTTCTTGCTATGGAGTTTATTCTATGCTTACCGGAATTGCAGTCTTACATTCTTGGTATGACGTGCTTTGCTGCGAATCGACTGAAGTGTATTGGGGCATGCAAGGCCTTCGGTACTTGTACGGGACATAGACAGATTCTTAAAGAGTTAAATAAAATTTATAAAAAATATCGTGTAAATAATAACAAAATAAATTATATATAAACGGAAAATAAGAATACACAATTGCTTATAACAGCAGAGACGCAAACCATCATATTCACCACCATATTTGATATTCTATTGAAAAATATATGGATTGCAATACCAACACAGGTAAAAGTTAAAATAAAGGAAAATGGTAAAGATGACGAATTAGAATACGTCAAACGAAATTGAGTCTAGTCAGGTTTGTGGATGATCTTGATACTAATTTTTTATGATATTTTTTTTAAATAATTTATTTATTTTTTAAATAATTTGAAAGAAAAAAAAGGAAATGATATTTAGGAGGTGATGGAAAGTAGAATAGATTATACGCGGAAATACACTCAGCAACACCCCAGAAGCCATCATTTCGAAGATGTTTGGTCGCCTTCATATCTGTGCCACTCGGCCAGAATCGAGTCCGTTCAAAAGCAGTTTGTCCTGTTTGCCCTTCGACGTCTACCATCCACACGTACTAACGTCTACGAACTCCCACCATATCGCCATCGCTGCAATTTATTGGGATTGTCACGGCTCAATCATCGACGAGATGTGGCTGCTGCGCTCTTCGTACGTAATCTTTTAATGTCACATATTGATTGCTCCGATTTACTTGCTCGTATAAATTTGAATGCTCCCGAGCGTCGTTTGAGTCGTCATGACGGATTTTTATACATCGATAGTGCTTCTACGAACCTCAGTCAATCGGAACCTGTCTTGAACACGTCGCGTTGTTTCAATTGCGCATTTGATTTTTTTGATTTTAATATATCTAGGAATTCATTCAATATCGAGTTTGCGACTTGACTTGCGACTTGATTTTTTTTTTTTTTTTTATGTTTACTTTTTATTTTTATATTGTATCTTTTATATTTTAGATGTCATTTTTTTTATTATTTTACTTTCTTTTCATTTTTATTTTATTTTGTTATTACCGATTGTAGATACAATTTGTACTGTAGGTAATAATAATAATAAATAATAAACATACTTTTAATAGAAAATTTAAAAATTCTAGGTAGGTACTACCTTCTTTCAATTGCCCAAATATTGTGTACTTGTATTTTAAGGAAATTGGTTTTGTTTTATAGATTATACAAATATTTAATTGAACAAATATTTAAAAAAAAAATTAATAATTATGTATAGTTTTTTGTTAATGGAATACATTTAAAAAAGGACAGGATAGAACAATGTTCTTGGAATGGGAAAAATTCTTCTAAAGACAGTCCTTCTTTAAACCGTACGTCTGGCAGGTTTACTATTCAGATCTATACCTTTCTGAGCGTAAAGTTCATGATAAAAAATTGAATATACGAATTATACAAGTTAAGATAACAACATAATGTAGGAAATTACGAGTCAACATAAAATAGCAGACAATTTGAAATACAACACAACGTGAGAAACGACGAGTCAACAATAATCGTAGACACGCTTATCTAGTGTAGCAATACTACATCAAGAATGTTGATTGACTTAGAATTAAGTCTTTTATAGCAAATTTTTCGAATAATTTTATTTCTATAATCTTAGAATAATGCGTTCATTGTCATTGAAAGGGAATTGTTTTTTAATATCATTGTTTATGCCGAAATATTTTTCACTATTTTGAGATGATGAATACCTGTTGATCTGTCATCGGATCTATAAGTCTGTCCTTTCTGACACATTGGTACATTTAATAAAATATCTAAACAAGAGGCTATATTCCAAATAAGCCGAAAGTGTATATTCTCAAAATATATTTTCAAACTGTATGAAGCTGTAAATCCACCTGTTAGTTGTGATGAAATAAAAAAGTTTTGTTTTTAATTTGCATGTGGTTATATAATCCAAGTGATTTCAAATTTCCACCAATATGCAAATTAATCGTCGAATCAAAATTTATTAATTTATAAAGCTCATTGAGTTGAAGGCTTTGCCTTATAAATTTCGGGACTCATTTTCACCCAAGCTAAATCTTTAGTTGAAATTCGGGCTCCTCCAAGTAAGTCACGTATGGTCCGATTAAATTTTTTACAGAATAATTTATATCACCACTCTCTATAGCTGTAAATAAGTAAAAAGAGCGAGGCTTTAATATTTAAATGATAATATTATGGTATAAATTCGATTATACCATAATATTATAGAAGTCTAAGTATGAAAACTTTAACTTATTGGTGGAAACTCTAAATCTGACTCAAATCACGTTTACCTATTATAAACTATACCGCAAGCCTGTACCTTAATTCCGTTTCTATGATAATTGAGGAATGGGAAATATTTTTTCCACTAATCCGTTCTCATTCACAAAAAAGCCTCGCATCTGGTTTTAACAATGAGTTTTACCACTTCGAATTTATTTTGTACCATACATTTTTGGTTAATTGAGTTATTTATTGACAATTATGTTCTAGATAAAACATATTCTCAATACGTCTTATCTTTTGTTATATTAAAGTGTAAACGTAATTTCTGTTTCACAAAATAACTTACGCAAAATAACTTAAATAAAACACTTTTATGAGTCAACAAATAAGTTGTGCAAATTACGGAGTACCACTCACATTAAGGTGATATTTAAATCGCATGTAAGTTAATATTTAAGTGCAATAGGTAAGTTTCTTTCATCTCATAAAAATCAAACGAAATTAATGATGCATAAGTGAAGAATTCGAGTGAAAATGTCATGCGAGAATTCTGTGTGCTCTTCATTTTTAGCATTTGGTGATTATCACAAAAAAAATGAACATTTAAAACATTAGTAGACAACATAATTTACTCTCTAGGGTAAATGGTAAGATTTTTATATAGCAATGTCTGAAACATCGGTCTCAAGATTATAATGTTTAACTTTTTGGTTTGCCAGAAAAAACCACTGGATCATACCACAATTACGTTGATAACTGATATTTCACAAAGTATTGAAATTCCGTCATAATACCAACTTGTTCACTTTGAAGGCTATTTCCATGTTGATTGGGGCCAAATTCAATTTTAAACTGTGCTGGGATGTACTAACTTTGTTATTCGATGAAATACCGTTAACATTGTATGCTGTACCATTTTCGACCATCACTTTTTCGATTTTTTATCCCAAAAATATTTTTCGATGATTTATTACGATTAGGGTTACCAGACGTACTCTTTTTTTTTTTAGTATATGCTCTTTTCTACACTTTTTTTTTTGTAGCTGTACGATATTATACTCTTTATGTCTCATCATATTGAATTAAATAAGTTTTTGAAAATAAAATTTTGTTCACACGAGACTTGCATATTCAATGGTTTCCTCATTACCTTTATACTTTACTTTAGCAATAAAATAAATTATACTTTGTAGGTAACGAGGAAAGAGTATGAGGAATACTCGTGTGATATGTGAAGCAGATTAAAATTATAAATTAGATAACAATAGTGAAAAAAATTCCACACATGTTAAACTGTCAAAAAAGTTTATTTTTTCTCTTTGTGTTGTGCTTCTTCTTAACACAAGTTGACGTAGTAAATGCAGTAGTAAATACAACAGTTTCAAACCGTTTAATATTTAAATAAATAAATGTTATATAATTCTATTGTGAAAGTTAGATTAATTTATATTTGAAAAACAAATTTTTATAAATTAAACGAATTTCAAAATTTACTATTTCAACAGATAGTTTCAAAATATCTCGCCGAAAAAACAAATTCAACAATGAGCTGGAAGAAGCATTTCCAATGTTTAAGAAACAAAATTGAATACGAAGTACTATGAAGATTGTAATACCATAGTATTCGATCGAACAAGGCCAACAAGGTCCCAAACTCAATCAATATGAGAAAAAAGCCGACCCTATAAAAGTTTGGCCATACGATTTTTTTCGATTTTGCTTTTTTGCGTTACTTTGAAAAGTTGGCAAAGGCACCACATTTATTTATATTGCGGAAATTCCAACGGTCACAAAATTATTAAAGCTGAAGTAATGGTTGCTAACAGGGTCCTTAACCTTATCGCAAAGAGAAAGTAGCCGTCCTTTAAAAGACTTGCACGTAATAATTTATTTTCAACTAAATCAATTTTACATATTAAAAAGTCTAGGATGAGTACTTTAGTACTAACTGTATACATACATATTTTTTTGTAGACGAAAAAGTCTGGGATAGTATAAATGTAAAAAATCCTGGGATGAAACAACTACATATATAAATTTTATATATATTTTTTGTAAAAGTCTGGGATGGTCGTTGTCAGAGGTATTTTTAAAAAATCCTGGAATGAGATCCTGGGGTAACTTGAAGGGGGTCAACCGATGAAAGGTAAAATACTTTTTCGTCAATGTGGAGTTTGTAACGCAAACTTCTGCTAATATCATGATGGAGTTCACAAATTCGAACCATTTTTGAAAATAATTTTGTCTTTAATTAATAGGAATAAAAGTTCTGTCTAAAATTGAAGATACCGGCTTAAAAATTTGGTCGATTATTTTGTTTGTGGTAATGTCTTTACTTTTAAATTTTTTACTGATGAATTTTTAAATAAATCTATTTTTTTTAACGAATATTTCATATTTTTATTTATTTTTTATTTATCCTCTTAATGCAAATTGGCTGGCATCTAGCCACTGGTGAGAGACAAGGTGGTCAGTAATTACAAAAACACATAATTCGAAATTTTCTTATTGATTTCGGTTCAAAAGAGTCTTTTATTGAAAATATAAATTTTTACTCTTTTCTGTTTAGAGGAATATGGTAACTTAACTACGATACGATTAAAACGATTTAAATTAAATAAGCTTTTGGTGCTCTTTCTGACTTTGTTTTTTCTTTCACTTTTGTTTTTTCAACTTCTCATTAATAAATTTTTTATTTTTTTTATTTTTGAATTTTAATTTAAAGGGATGTGCGTCGACACGTCAACTATTATTGTCGACGTTGAAGCGTCAATAATGCGTCAACATTGCGTCGACGTCATGTTTAAGTCGACAATGACGTAATGTCGAGAAAAAATTATTTTAATAAATTTTTTAGTGTTGGATTCCTTTTTTTGCTTTTTCCTTTTTAATTCTATTCGATTTTTCCGTTAATTTTTTATTTTGTTTTACTTTATAAGAGTGAGACGACATTATTTTGTTATTAGATTAGTAAGTCCCCAAAAATCATTTTAGTATTTAGTTTTTTTTTGGTTATTTGCGTGGAGGAGAGTACGTAATATAGTCAAATTTATCAATTGTTATTATAATTAATTGTGGTTCGTTAATTATTGCCTTTATTTTCTAATTTTAATACTTCGAAAGTGTTTTACGATTGTTTTTTGCCCGTTTCGTTACCTAGATTTCTAGTTTGGCCAGAAAACTTTTAAAAATTCCAGCCAGTTCCGGTCAAATTGAGAGAATTTTTTCCAACTGGGCTTATATACATAGTGACCTTCGAAATAGATTGACGATGGATAAATCAAAAAAATTATTATTTATATATTTTACCAGTAAAATTTCGGAAACAGAGAGTAATAAGTTTTCTGATTACGAAATTATTTATTAAATTTAATAATGGTAATTTTTAGTATTTCCTATTTAAACTTACTTTAAATTTTTACCTAATTTTTTTATTAAAATTTATTTTTAATTAACATTTAATTAATAATTAAATATTTTATTATTTTTTGTTAGTCATTTGTGAATTGTTAAGTGATAAATGATCAATGATCATTACAAATTATGATTTCTATATATTTTTAATATTTATGTGTTACAAATAAAAAAAAATAAAAAGAAACAAACAAAACTATCATTTTTTATATTTTTTATTGTTGACGCGGCAACAATGCACGTCGACAAAACTTGTAATTGTTGACTCCAAAAAAATATGTCGACAACAATTGTCGACGTCGACGTTTGTTGACGTCGCACATCCCTATTTAAAACCATACGATTTGAACGTATAAAGTCTATATGAGAAATTTATACTCGAACTGGAATTCACTTACTATGACATCTATTTTTTCAAGATATTTAAATGAGCTTGGCTTTGGATTTTGTTTCTAGTTGCCTTTTGATTTTTTCTAGCAAACATTTTCTTTAAATTGTTCCATTAAGAACTAAATATCAAATTTAAAACTCATCCACAATACATATTGTAATTAAAATGCTAAAAACTTAATAAAACAAGCAAATATTTTATAATATTCTTTGGGTTACATTAGATGTTATTGTGTTGAAATGTTGCTCTGCATGTTGATTCCGGTCCTGTTCGATGACATATTTCTTCCATCTAACAAAAAAATCAGCGTAAATTTATAAATTTCTCGCACTTTTCTAAATTGATATAACATTCAAAATTGATAGGAGCCGTTTAGTTGGTTCTGTGTTAACATTTGGAGTTAGACTATATCTTTCGAATATAGACATAAAAGAAAAGGTTGTTTTTAATCATCAGGTGGCTTTGAATGATACGAACGGCTAATTACTATGGTGTTATATTTCCGGAAGCCCATCATCTATTCCAACAAATTCCTTTATATGTAAAAACACACGAGGAATCCACTAAATAAATATGTTCGCTACATAAAAGAAATAATTCCTTCCCACATTCATATTATTAAATACACATAACTTAAAAGCACATTATATTGTGTTAACAAGACAATCAACTGCATATTATACAGAACACCAATCAATAAAACTCAATTAAAATTTGTTACAAATTATTTTTTAACTACATGACCTGCACAGCAACACAACAGTATAGATTTTATTACAACAAAATTTAACATGATTTCATATCAAACTGATTTCTAATTGTTTAATTTAAAGCTTCTAAAATACAATATAAAACGTGTTCAATAAATTATGTTATTTTTGGTATCAAGGCAGTACCAACGACAGCAAAAAAAAAAATTATTTTTTTAAATGGAAAACCTAACAAGAAAAATGTGAAAATTATATTTATTATTTCTGTCTTTCATTTTGTACCTCGAATATTCAACTTGTGAAATATGGATGTATATAATAAAATAAATATGTGTGTATATACTATATAAATTTCACTTCTAATTAAGATCCAACTGTGAAAAAAGGAAATAGCTACGTACATACATAATATGTATATATTATATAGCTTCTATTAAACAGTCATGTTCCAAAGTATTTGGATGCCTATTAATTTTATAAAACTAACCATACAGCACTGTTTTTTTGCCTTTCGTTTTCTTAAAAAATTTCAAATGTTATGCTAAAGTATTTCTATAAAATTTTAAAATGATGCATCAATATAGGCTATGCTTAAATATTTGAAATTGTGTGATTCATTTGTTTATCATTTTACTTGAAGTATTATTGCAATATTGTTTAGTTATAATAAATATAACCAATTTAAAAAAGTTGGAGAAATGAGTAGGCAATTTATTTAATATAACATAAAAAATAGTTTCGTTCGTAATGGGGGGATTATCAAAACTGTCATATCCGTCTGATGTGCGTTTTTGAACTATAATATAAAATATTTTATTTTAATAGTGATAGACGATTAAAACCAGTGTGGTTGGTATTGATATAAAGGTGAAGTGCCGTAGTTTAAAATGTTAAATAAAATAAATAAATGTATCGTGGAAGTTGGAAATAACAGCAAAATAAATAAACTATAAGAGGGGGAAAAAAAACAACAACAACAACATCAAAATATACATCAAGAATGCATACACAATTGCGTATAACAGCAGAGACGCAAACCATCATATTCACCACCATCATAGAATATAAAATATTTCTATTGAACGAAAAAAATCTGCAACACCAACCCAGGTAAAAAGTAAAATGAAGGGAAATAGTAAAGAAGACGAATTGGAATACGTCAAACGAAATTGAGTCAGGTCAGCCTTGTGGATGATTTTGATACAAATTTATTTATGATAGTTTTTAATAATTTATGATGAAAGAAAAAAAGTAAAAATATATTTAGGAGGTGATGGGAATTAGGATAGATTATAAGGAGCATATAAGAAATTCTAACAAATAAAATGGAAAAAAGGAAGGAAACAATATTAAAAACTATACCTTTGTATTACTCCACTTTCGGTTGGATTTATATTCTAGTTTGCTCCGTAAACTATACGAGCGGAATCCAACAATGTTGGTAAATAAACTTCAAGATGCTCGGTAATAAAGTTCACAATTTCAGATCTTAATTCATTAGATGATCCGTTATCCGATGCTTTATCTAACACAATTTATCTATATTTAATTTAAACTTAGGCTTATATATCACTCTTCTAACAAACGCTTTGTAGGTTTTTTTTAAATTTTAAATCACATAAAAGCAACAACAAAACTATAATGTCAAAATTTAGGATTTAACGAGGAATAATTTGAACGAAGAAATAACGAAAAGAGGAGAGACATCTGTTGGGGATGATCCACAACTATCGACGTCAACAGAAGCTTTACTCTTAAAGTTTGGTCTAGTGGTAGTTAATTGTTAGTTACATGTTATGGACGAATAAAGTGGGTTGGCTGAATAGGTATGGAGTACAAATGACTTGTAGTAGGACGGGGATTGCTGCAGATTTGAGTGTCAGGATGAGGCGGTTTATCGTAGTTAGCAACTAGCAACTAAACGCTATAAAAATAAAAAAATAAAATTCTTGTTGAACGGCGTTTAGTGCGCCATCTGCGGGATTTAGCTTTGTTTATTTGTGTCGATAACGTGAGGTCACGCGAGTTTGTTATGGGAATCTGAAGTGGTCTTCCTTTTGGTGTTACAAGCTATTTGATGGAGTAGGAACAAGGTGTAAATGGGTATATGTTTAAATCGAAGGTTGGCAAAAGAGGCACTAATCTAATTATCATGCATTACAGGGTCTATCACAGCTCAAATATATGGAATTAATAATAAAAAAATTGATCTAAATTACAGGATCTATGCCAGTTAAACTTAAATTTAAATTTATTTATTAAAGATTGGAATGCAGAATAAAATAAATCGGAACTAATTTGAGTTGAATTTTCAGGAGTATCTCATAAGTCTGACCCAGGAAACTATTAAATTTTTTTTCAGAGCCCAGTGATTCTGAAAAATTATACAAGTAGATTAGAATTGTATCATCCTGTGTTACTAACTATTGGCTATACCAGGTGGCTGTAACCGAGTCAATTTATATCATTCTAACTGAACCTATCCAAATGCTCTTTATGTTATGTCTAAACGGGTGTTCTGTGAGGCCCGGCCATCTCCGGGAGATCCTGCTTAATACTTGGTCGTATATTCCAATCAAATCAAATAAATAATAGTTTTGATTGTAATGAAACGATCGTATTTTAGTTCAAGAATTCACATAAACCAGCTTCCAGTGTTTCTAAAACATTACCAGTGATCATAGGAGAGCAGGGTAGTAGATGAACTATCAGGATATAAGAATATATAAGTGGAAATTAATGAGCTTTGTTTCCCTATTGGAGAAAGATTTTATGAACCGAGAAAACTTCGTTTACATTCACGGAGATCAATGCTTATCCTATGTGTATTCTCGAGAAATAGGACACAAATTGTTTTGAGGCTTTATTTTTTATATATTAGCATTGGAAACCTAATTCTGTTCCGCGATAAGTTTGATGAAATTAAAAAAAAATTATTTAATTAACATTTCGCAAATACGATTTGAATTCGAAATACTTTTGCTCACAACTGTAATGTGTACATACAATTTACAAATACAAGGAAAGTTATCAAACGTGATATGTTCATTTTGAGGATGGATAAAATTAACTTTGTTCTAGTCAGTACACATAGAAACAACACCCTACCCATTTCCCATTTCTATCTATTTGGTCCTAAATATAAAATAAAACCCCAACACAATTTCGCAATTATATTATATCGAGAGAAGAACGTACACACATAGAAATTAAATCGGAAAATTGCTCATGAATGATTTAAAATGACAACCTTTTAAGAGAAAATGCTATTAAATTAACGTATAAGAAAAAAAAAAAGTTGATTGAGTTAATCACAATTCTATATACTATTATACGATTTACTTTTCTATATCTAGATCAGGGACATGATGACACGTGTATGTATTAATTAGCTAATAAGTGAATTGGTAAAATGTTTAGCATAATATAAGGCAAAAACTCCATTTTCTTTGGGGTTAATCTTTTCGTTTCGTATATTTTCTAACCAAACATAAAAAAAAATATCAGATTTTGGTTGAAAAAAAAAATAAAATAAAAGACGAATACAAGTATGTATACGAGTACATATTGAAATACTTTTGAAATTAAAAAAAAACATTATTTTGTAGCTGATGAATTTGCTAAGCTTGTTTTAATTAATTGGGTTACGTTTGTAATGTATTCAACAAGAATTAACTTGTAACGTCATGTACATTATGTTTTTGTACTTCTGTAAAAATTAATCAAAAAAAATAAGAAAAATAAGAAAGGAATGGTAAAATAAAAAAGCTTTTAACGTTGGTTAATATTATAAATAATAAAAAATGGCTTATTATTCTCGCACAATCTCAACAATAATGAGATTCAGCGTACTAAGATAATAAAATGAAATTTAATTTTATTTCTTGGAAATTGTTAAAATTTATTTGAATTGGTTGTGTATTTTCAAACCGTCCATATTGAGTAATGCGTATGCGCCTTGTTATAAGCTCGATTGAAATTAAATAATTAGATTAGGCTAATTAATCTTTACCACTGTTCAACTATAAATTGGTGCTAAAATGCATCAATTTAAACAACAGCGTTAAAAATACCATTAAATCCTTTCTGCCTTAAGCTGTCTACAGACACAACCTTGATTTGGCGACATTTAAAGATAACATTTTGAAAAAATTAATAATTTTTTTATCCAAAATTCAGAAGAGAAGTTTCATTAGTACAATTTCTCGACACGAAAGTCAAGCCTGGTGCAATAGTTATTAAGTTCTTGTTCTTAATACAGCTCGCCAAGCGAGCTAAACCTATGATAGTTTCAAAAATTGTACTTTAACCAAAATTCATTAGAGATCATTTTCTAATCAGCTTCCCACTCAGAAACATGCAACATGCTTATAGAGTCGGTAAGTCCTGTGAAACCGCCCTGCATGAACTTGTAACAAGGATTGGAAAATCCCTTAATAATAAGGAGTTTCTTGTGGGTGCTTTCCTGGATATTGCGGGAGCTCCATTATCTTATGGATTGAATCCATGCTCAAGTCTCGCACTGTGGAGGCGGAGCTGGATGGAGTGTTAGTTTCTATTAAGGTTACCAAAGGCTGTTCTCAGGGAGGTGTGCTCTCACCTTTGCTGTGGCTTTTGGTTATTGACGAGTTACTGGTAAAGAGATACGCTGATGATCTTGTTTTGACAGTCTCAGGCAAACATCTCAGTGTCTTATCTGACCTAACTCAGCATGCTTTAACTATTGTGGAGGCATGGTGTGTTGAGAAGGGTCTTCTCGTCAACTCTTCTAAAACTGATTTAACTGTCTTTACAAGGAAGAGGAATACTCTTTAATTAGCTGTTCCCTCTCTTTTTGGGAGAATGATCACTAATTGTGACCACGCCAAGCACCTTGGTGTTGTCCTGGATAATAAACTTTCTTGGAAGAATCACCTGGAGTACAAGCTTCAAAAAGCTACTGCCATTTTTTGACAATGTAGAAGAGCTTTTGGGAAATCCTGGGGTTTAAGCCCTAGCATGCTTTCTCTTATATATAAATCACTGGTCCTACCGCTACTATCGTACGCCTCTGTTGTTTGGTGGCCAGTGGTTGGCCTGAAGGCTTCTGTGGCCAAGCTTAATGGTCTACAAAATCTTGCTTGCAGAACCATAACTGGGGCTATGTCATACGACATCGACAAATTTTTAAAAATTATTCTTCATGTTTACCAGAAATCGATATGGTAACAGACTACTACCCGAATTCCATTTCTGAAATCATTTCTTGGTGGCTTATCCTTCGAGAGAATTGTGGACTTCGCAGGTTTTTCTTATCAAATTAGATGAGTCCATAGTCTTTTATTTTGATGGCTCTCGTTCTAACCTCAGTGGAGGCTTTGGAATCTACTGTCCTTGGACGGATCTGAGACTTTTCCGTAGTCTTGGTTCGCATTGTACTGGTTTTCAGGCGGAACTAATAGCGCTGACACGTAGTGTTATTGGGGCTTTGAATTTTGCTGTTAAAAACAAACGGATAGCAAAGCTGTACTTAGCTCTTTAAGAAATCCCTTGACAGGTTCTAAACTCGTCAAGTAATGCAAACAATTCATGAACCTTCTTTGTTCTAACAATAAAGTTACGGTCATGTGGGTACCGTGACATCGTTGGTATCCTTCAACTACGGGAAGAAAGTTATAAAGGGTCACGCTTTGAAAGACCTAAATTTTCAGTGGCTTGCGACTTTTAGTTGTCGTAAGGCAAAGTACTTCATTAAGGAGCCCAATTTGAGGTCCACGAAGTATGCTTTATCTTTAAAAAAGAACCAGCTCAGAATCTTGGTAGCGATTCTTACAGGACATGGCCGTTTCAAAGGTCATCTACATCGTATGAGTTGAGCTCATGATGTTATTTACGAGGACTGCCTTGAGGAAGATGATGACTGCCTTCACTTTGTGAGCAATTGTTCTGCGTTCAGTTCTACACGACTGCAGATATTCAACTTTAGGTCTTTGAATTTAGACCAATTGCCCTCTTTGCTTTGGTCTAAACTTGTTCAGTTTGTGAAGGCAGCAGTGCGCGTTTGCAAATTGGGATAGAATCCTGGGTTTGCACTATGGGCCTTTGTGGCATTGAGTGCGGACTCCTCGTGGGTTCCAGCCAATTATAATAATAATAATTAACCTAAATACCAAATTGGTTCAGCTTAATTCTATCGCACATACTATAAAAGAAGTTAAATGCATTAAACTGGCTTAAAACAACTGTGCGAGGACAGTAACAAATTAGGTTTGGTTTCGATAATTAAAGTAATTTCAGACAAAAAGTCAAATTTTTACATAGAAACATGATTTTTTGAGATTTTATCGACATTAAGTTCAGAAATATACTCTAGCAGTCCAGAATAAAGAACTGAGAAAAGTAATCCTCCCCGACAAAACAAAGAGAATTTAATTATTTGCTGAAAAAAATATGTAATTTGCATTGCGTTTTTGTTTGATTTTTAAAAAATTTTATGAAATTGTTTAAAACCTGCTTTGAAACATATTAGTGCGACTTGAGTGGGCTCAAAAGCATGTGGCCTGGATAGAAAGTGAGACAAGGTAATTTTCTCTGACGAGAAAAAATTTAATTTAAATGGCCCCGATTTTTATTATCACGACCTTAGAAAGAAGTCCTTATATTTGTCAAAGTCCCAAAGAAGGAGAAAGGAGGATCATAATGAATTGGGGCGACATTTTAAAGTTAAGTACCATTGGTTTAGTATTCATCAGTGATCGCCAGAATAGTACTAAATATATGTTTAGTTACTGAACACACAATTATGAAAATTAGAGAGGTTTTGGAATCCGACAATTTCATTTCCAGCAAAATAATGCTGCAATCCACACTGCACACATAGTAAAATCGCTTAAAAAAATTCCGCGTTTGTTGAACAGTAAATTATATGATTCTCTGCAGAATATTTACTCTTATTAAAGCTCAAGGCGGTCGAACTAACTATTAATTTATAAAAAAACGCCATTTTTGATTTCACAAATAAAAGTTTTTCCTTTCATTTAAAGGTAAGTTTTTATTTTAAACCTATGGCAACACTGGTATATAAGGTATATATACGATTTAAACCTATGGCAACACTGGTATATAAGGTATATATCCTAAAAACCATAGTTTCTAGATAATCATATTCAGAAGCTTGTTTTTGGTGACTGATTCGTCATAGGTTTCACTGTGTTTTGCTATCTCCTCAATTTGTATAGCCTGACGAATTATTTATTTAATTATTATCCAATTCTGAAACATTCTCGACCTCCTTCTCGTGGATGTTTTTGGTTTACTGGTTTATCTTACTGCAGTACTTCGCACATCATTAACGGTGTATAATTATTTGAGTACATTACATAACGGCAATTAGGTGGTCGGCGTCTCCACGTGGTTTCAAAGCTTATTACTCCAGAAAGGCGTCTGGTGGAGGAAAAGCCTCAGGTAAAATCAAATATATCTCAAATTAAAACGTTTTCCTGCGTTGAACAACACGGACTCCCATTTATTAATACCCGGGTTTCCAAATGTATGTGCTGGCCTATTTTATTTCATTTCAGAAATGAATGACCTTTTTAAACTATGAAAATTAATTTTGAAATGTACATTGAACTGAATACATTAAAGTTGAATTACAAAATGTTTTAGACAAATTATCTAGTTTGACTAAAACAATAAAAACAGTTGCATTTGTTTTGTCCAATGGTAATTTGAAAACAGTTAACAAAAATCAAAATTGGCAATGAGAAAAACAATTGATTGTATCAGAAACAGATGCAAATGTTACTACTACCAATAGTAGTTTTATTTTGGTGTAATATTCATTAGCTATAAATACTCGATAGTTAAGCAATTCTCTGCAAATCCCAAGTCGAGCAATGTGTCTGCTTGATCCATTTTACCATATAAAGATTGCTAACGATAAAAACTTAATCAAAAATACTTTGTTTTTTCATATGAAAATTGATTGCTTACTTGCTTGAGAACGACGATCGAGTGTCTGTAAACTTTCGAAGATAAAACGTAGTTGTTTTTCAGCTCAGCGATGTGGCACGATTCATTGAGTAAAAGATACAATGATTCACTTACAAAAATTATCTGCGGCCATGCACGAAGTGGAAAACACCTTAGATATCGTTCTCAACAAGATAATGATGACTCAAAACGCACTCTCGGATCGTTAAGAACTTCAAACCAGCCCACTCTCCTAACCTGAATTCAAAAGAACATATATGAGGCATAGAGATAGAAAGATTCGCCATAACAATTTCAGATATGAGGACCACTTATTTCGGAGGATCGAGTAAGCTTGGTTGAACATTCCAAAACCTATAATAAAAATTCGCATTTCTTGTTCACTGTAACATATATGGAAAAAAACTTTTTATATTGCAACTATTTTGTCTGATTTATCGTACATATACGTAAAAATTAACTGTTACCAACTTAAAATATGTTAAATAAAGCAATATTTTTGTTTCCGAATGTAAAAAGACCGCTGTAAATTTTGATTACGCAATAAATCTTATCACCGTCACATAACTTCGTTTGGTGAATAAATCACCCTTCTTGGAAAATGATCAACCACGCATTTTCAGAAAAGGTCGACAGTTCAAAGTTTGCAAAATTTCCAATTATTTGGGATTAGTTTGTATTAAAAGGAAATTCCTGTAACACGTATTAATAATGGATTTATTGCAATCAAAAATTTTATAAATAAGGCGCGAATCAGCGTCTCAACCACGCATAACCGCGACATTATCTTTGTTTTAATAATCGTCTAAAATTTTACCAGTACAGAAATTCAAATTTCAATAAAACAACAACAACTCAAAATAATTACACACAGTTATAATGTAATTGAAAATATTTTATTTTTCTATCGTTTCGCCAATAGAAATTTTCGTATAAAAATTATTATACCAAATTTCCACGAAAAATTAATCAAAATAATTCAGCAAACAAAAAACTCCGAACCACAAAACTCCACTTCACACCCACAGTAAATTTATACAAAAAAATTTGTTTTTCTTGGGAATTTTAAATTGATGATATATTTAAGGCAGGTTAGTTTCATAATCCAATTAAAAATACTAAATTTATTTAATTTATTTACTACGGGTATAAACTTAAACCATTTATACATTTTTATTTTTACATTTAAGGATTGTTAGATCTTTAAAAGTTTCAACTCAGCTTAAAACGATTAAATTTTTGATATGTTGATTTCGAGGCATTTCTTTAAGTTGTCCCATCGATAGACGTGATTAAATTATTGAAATTCAATTTAAAGTGGAGATATTGCCATGTTCCACATCCCGTTGAACTACTAATGTTTTCTCCTGATTTTACATGTTCAGCATTATGATGAAAACTAATATTCAATCTTATTCTTAAACAGACTTTCAGGAAAAACAAAAGCGGTTAATATCCAGTAAAATATTCATAATTTAATAACGTTTTATTTAAGAAGAGGCAACTAAATTTTTAGTAAACAGAATTATAATAATTTTTTTAGAAAAACAAAAATTAGGGCCTTTTCATTTTATTTCATAATAAAAACAAAAATTTGTTTTTATTATATTTTTATAGAATATACATTTTCCAATTAAATTCAATACTGATTAAATATTCAATAACAGCAAGTCTTTTGCGTACATTGCTCATCGCCCTTCCTCATAAATTGTTCATGTTTTTTATAACCACTATGGGAATCTTGGGAAGCAAATCTTATGAGCTAAAAATATAATTAATATCGAAAATTAAAACATTAGTCTGTGTACGTGGTTAGATCGTTTTAAAAGTTGAGTGTACTACTGTAGTTTGAAATAAAAAATAATAATTAAGTTCAATTGCGTATTTTAAAATTCACCTTTACGTTCCCATAAACCGATTGTACTAACCCATGGAAAAGTTTTCCATCTTCGAGAAGTGGGTTACTTAGCAGTTATAACTGAAATATATTTTTCACTGATTTATCAGTGACATCACATAGTAATCGATCCCGAACTGAATCTGGTTCGGCTGAAATGGAATCTGAAGTATAGACTATGTCGCTTAAACTAGCCAAAACAGAAGCGAGCCAACTCGAAAATAAAAATAAATTACGTGGCAGCATTGATACTTTATTTTTTGGGCTGAAGGCCAAATATATAATTGTTATTAGATAAATAAACTACGAGTACACAAAAACAACATAATTATTTTACTTTTAATTGTTGTGGGACGTATATATATACAATATCTCCCATGGTTATCTTCCGCGTCTGTATACGAATGTGAGCAACGTCTTTACTTATCCACAAATCTTCCCTTAACTATTAAAATAAAATTATGCAATGCCACACAAACCAATACTATATATATATCTGTGCATAACATAATAATGTGCTTTGCATATTACATATATTATAATATTAAAACATACTCTATCACCATTTGTGGGAATATTGTAGTTTGGAGTAAGCTCCATCTAGATATTAGCAATTCCTTGTTACCTGTAATGTATTCTATAATATTGTGACGATAATGCCGAACGTAAAACACATCACATAAACCTCGTCGTTAAAATGGTGGTTAGACCGAGCATGGTTTGGTGAAGATCAATCGTTCGATCCTGACTAGGGCATTATTACATCACATGATGTTTTTTTGAATCAACGACCGAAGTTGATGTAATGAGTTTCAAAAACAGAATGACCATTATTCACGTATTCAGTAAAACACCAAAATATTCGGAGAAGCAAGACAACAAAAACAATAGAGGAGAAATGAACGTCACAGATTACTATTACTCCCGAATAAAAATACACCCGTACTTCAACAATTTTCAAGCAACGACGTTCTACAGTTGCATTGAATGACAACCAGGATGAGTAAGATAAGTTTAAATTCAACCAGTGATCAGTGAACAAGTGAAATAGAAGTGATCTAGTGAAATTGTATAAAGAACTTAAAACAAATGTTAATTTATTCTCGATTAGATTGTACAGTGTTAGTAAATAGTTTGAGTGTTTTATTGCAAAATCCCCTAAGAATCCAAAGAAGAGCCCGAGAATCATAACAAATTTTTGTATAATAATCGAATTTTGAGCCGGTACGAGGTGGACATATGCCATAATACAGGTTTAGCGTTTAACACAATATATATGTAGGGTAGATAATAACCCAGATGGCATCGGTTGTCTGGAATATTATACTATATACTGTGCTGTGCCCCTTTTAATAGCTGCACACCAAAAAAGTGTGTCAATTATCTGCGCATATTTTAAAAATACATCCGGGTTATTTTTAATTCACAAATGAATACTGCAAACAATTATATGTTTCAATGGATATACTATAATCATAATGCGTATGCTTTTGCTACAAATAAGGATGTATTTATCCAAACGAATAATGATGATCATATATTTAACTTCCTTGATATGATTTGCAATTCGAAACCTACCGAATTTTTTTGCAACTGAACAAAATACAGTCGATTAAACAATTTATCAAAATATTAGAGATAATGGCGTACAGGTACAATGCTTTCAATCGCTGCCCTCGATAGCACAGTAAGTAGCGTGCTTGCCTTGTTATTCGAGGGTCTCGGGTTCGATTCCCGGTGGTGACCAAAAATCACGGTTGGGTGTTTTTAATGTGTAAGTATTTGTGTTTGTCCGGGTATTGCACCGTGGGCCCATTGTGGCATTGAGTGCTGGAGTAATCCGCCCAATTTTAATTACATTATTTACAATTATTACAATGCTTTACTAAACCATTAAATTATTTGCGGAGACATTTAATCAAACACACATTAGTTGTGCATGATTTTTAAAACATATATAAGATGAACTGTTCATGTCAAAACTATATTCTCGACTGTTTTGTTTCGGTATAACAAGTCGAAATTGTTAAGGCTCTTAATCTCTGAACACAACGGCCAGAGACATACCAATAAGGCTCACAGGTTAATATCGCTTATCAAGACCAGCATCCTAATATCTGATCTATTAGATAGCTGTCTATACTAAAGTCAAATAATAAGAATAAAGTCAAACACAATTAAATTGAATATTAAAGTCTTATAAATATATTATATATATTAATAAACAAGTGTTAATTGTAAAAATTTAACTAAATTTAACATAATATTCATAATTAAACAACAAACCACCAGATGAGTGGGTCTATTGATGATAGTTTACCTGGAAATAAATAAAAGTCATTATTAGTATTTTTTAGTATTTACAAAAATTCAATTATTAGTTGGATCTTCCAAACCACTATAGAAGTAATTTAGTGTACAAAAAAGCGCTACGTTTATTGCATATTAACACTGAATCTATGTACAAAATTAGAAATTAACGTGAATTGCACGTTTTGTCACATTTTCATTCCGATATCGGGTACAATTTTAGAGTTAATAATAAAAATAGTTCAGTCTATTTCTAATTTTATCTGATAATTATTATTAATTTAATTTGATTTTTCAAAACATTAAATTGGAAAAAAATTCAATGTAATTGCATTTCCATAGTTTTTTTTAAAGAACTTTTAGATGAAATAGGGAAATTTTCCGATATTGCCAATCGAGATGTCGATAATAGCCGTGTTTCTTGACGTTTGATCTGATCCGGATCAGATCATATCTCCTTTCCTTTCATTTGTATAGCTGCGTTTCATGTAATAAACATAAATAATTTTTGTTTTTTTGTTTATCATATCTGCTTTCCTTTCATTTGTATAGCTGCGTTTCATGAAATAAACATAAAAAAAATTTGTTTTTTTGTTTTTCTATCTACGTTTTGAACCAAAATGCTAATAGGATCAATATAATAACCTAAAAACAAAAAATAATACAATTTTTGTGTTGATTTCATGAAACGCAGCTATACAAATGAAAGGAAAGCATATATGATCTGATCCGGATCAGATCAAACGTCAAGAAACACGGCTAATATAGAAAAAGTAAATATTATTAATCAGATATTGATTTTGATAGATTTTGTACCATCAAAATCAATATCTGATTAAATAGAAGAATAAATTTTAAAGGAAAAATGTTGTGACTGCCGAATGGCGATCGGAATATCGATGATATAAGTTGATAAAGAAAATATTGTATTAGAGAAATTCGAAGGTACGTTTGAAGATTACGGGTCTCAATATTTTCCAGGTAATTCTTAGAAAAATAATTCCAACCACTAAATTAAAAAACAAAAGTGACCAAACCTATGAACGAGCAGGAAATCAAAGCTTTTTTGTTCAAAGCAGGAAGCTGAGGTACCGAAAATAAAACCATGTTTATGGACACCCGTTGTAAGCGCGTCAAAAATTAATTTTTTTTTTTTAAATAATCATAAATTTTAGATATTAATAGACAGTGGATAGCTACAATTTTATCAAAATTAGATAATGATTATATGTCAGAAAGCTAGCTGACAATATCCACAGCTTATACAGGACAGCTGGTTAAGGATAATATTAATATGTTTCCTCCGACTGAGCCGCACTACATAAAGAAAATTTTTCAAAGATCTAAATATCAGTTCTATGTTTAGAATGTACTTGGTATGGATGGAAGATCAAGAACAAAATAAAATCACTGGAACCAAAAAGCATCATATTGATAGTTTTAATAATCATTTCAATGTAGCCTTTTTTATTCCAAAAGTAGTTTTGTTGAACATTTGAATGAAGCAAAACATTCTAACAATTAAAAGATGACAACAAAAGAACTTCAAATAATAGTAACAGTCATCAATTTCGAAAAATTTAACGTGCCTTAACGCAAAAATTCTAATATAAGAGAAGTTTTATTCTTATAACTTCATGAGTTGATTTTTTATCATCGTGCAGTTTGGACGTAAAACCAAAATAATGCAGTGAATACATCCGCAATGGGTAAAAAAGAACATAGCCCCCCAAAAAATATAATTACGCCAAAAGAAAAAGTGCTTCGACATCAGATTTAGCAAATTTAGTGCTTGGTCTAATATAAATATAAATACATAAGTGAAAAAATAAATGCTTCAACCCAGTGCAATAAACGTGAATACCGATATTAATTTAATTAGTGAGATAGGTCACTTAAATAAAGTAAATTTAGTGCAAACCGGAATGGACAGATATAGTAAAACTAAATCGTCTAGAACATGCTGCTGATCAAATACCTCGCGGCAATAGATTTTCTAGCTTGGAGCTGGTTGGCGCCGATGGCACAACAGCTGAACAGACCAAAAAGCCGCAACCAATTTATTTGAGAGGTGTCAAATAAAGAACTCGTCAATTTAATCGACAAGTTAACTGTTTCAAAATGGTATGTTGCCCCGCTTAAAAGGGGCAATATCAATGAAACGAAAATCCAACCTTCAAGGCGATATTACCAGCTGAAAAGTCAAAAAGGTTTGACTGTTGTTTTAAAAGGAATGGAGAGTAGCGTAGAGGTAATCGACATTCATGCGGCTCTCGCTGCGCAAGCTTCCATGCCAAATCTATTGCAAACATTTAAATCGAGAGAAGGTTCCTTAACCGATATTTCGCAAAGAATTAGAGCCAGATGAGAAAAACAAAGGCAGCCACAGTATATATAACTTGAGATAGATAGATACTGCATCGCAAAATCACTGTAGAGTGTAGTGGAACCCAAATTTGAATATGCGTAATCATTAGAGTTAACGATTCGCAAAATGGTGCAAATTTTTTGAAAACACGTGGTCAGAAAAAAAGAAATGTCGAGACATAATCAAACATGTAATTGAAAATTTAAGGGTGTAGTCATAGAAACCTAATCAGGGTGGCGGAAAATACGAGTCATTACAATTTAATTCACTGAATTTTAGAATTCTCATCATTTATTGATACATTTGCTAATAATGCCCTAAACCATAATTGATTTCGTATCCAACACAATAGTAATGATGAAAATAAAATTCAGGATAATTAGATTTCTATAAATTCCCAAAACTTAAAGAATTTAAGAGTCTAATGATGCTAAAATATATTTTAATTTTAAAAATGGCCGCAACGAGGCAATTCAACTATAAATAATCTTCCACGATTTTTTATACTCAATAGAATAACAATATTGTTTCTATATTTTTTTCCATAAACATTTCAAGTACTAAAATTATTTAAGTACTAAAAAAATCTAGTACTGTAATTATACGACAACGATATAATTTAAATTCTATAATTTTTTTTGAATCTTATTAATTTTTGCTCAGTACATACATATGTTAAATTGTTAATGAAGAACGTCTCTGATCCAATTTTCGGCTTATTTCCTAAACTAACAAAAGTAAAAGGACTTTTCTTGTTTATTATGAGTTTTCCAACAAGACACTCAAAATATTAAATTAATAATACTTTTTTGTTATTAAATATTATATTATAAGTTTTGGTCTAATACATATTCTTGAATACACTGTATACACATACAAATATTTATTGCATTCCATTTCCATTTTATATCCAAATTTCATATCCCTAAAAGTGTTTAGTTTTTTTTTGTTGTAAACGCTGTATGCATATAATGATGAAAACAGCAACAACAAAAAGTATTATCATGAATATTTTTATAACTTTTTTCATCAGCGGTAATTGAAATTTAAATGTATATCAACAAGTTAGTAGATACAAACGATGCTTCATATGTATCATGTAAATTATACGATGTACAAAACTCGTATTTAGTTTCTTAATTGGAAAGTTCACAAAATGTGTATGTAAACTTTAAAAAAAAATATTTTTATATTTTTCGTTTGAAACCCAATGAACTGTGATGTACGTTTTAAAAGAGAATCTTCATGAAATACACGAACCATGTTACAATAATTATAATTGTTGTTTTTTGTATTACACATTAATAATTAAGAGAATTGCAATGGGAAATTTGCCGTTCTTTCGCGCAGATATTATTAATTATTATCGATATTGATTGAAAATCATCTATGAAAATAGTTTATCGAAAGTATCCCTACCAAAATATTACAGTAGTTGAAATATCTATTTAGAGTATTATAAAAAGGCCATTGTGAGTTGCCCCTACATCGACCAAATATAATAATTCAGAGCATTTTTCAGAGAAGCGTATCATTCTGGGCGATTTTGTTTCATACAAAAAATATATTCGATTCCTGCTAATGATTTCATCATAATCATTTTTCGCCTATGGATTATGGAAGATTTTATAATTTCTGAGACCTCAAGAGTATAATGATTTTATTATTGATTCAAATTTCAATTATTATTTATTTTATTTTATGATTTAAAGAAATCGACTTAGTAAATACATATAAGATTTCAAAGAATAGAATTTACAATGAAAACAAAACAAAGAAGCTGTTTGTTAAATTAAACCAAAATTCTAAAATTTATAAAACAAAATCATTAACTAGCTCTTCAAATGATTTGAAGCTATATATTTTGATTTAAAAAGTTCTAAAAAAAAAATTAAAAAGTCAAAATTCAAGTTTTTTCTGGCTGTGTCTGGATAAGTTGAAATCGAATTCCGGATAACATGAATTGAAATTTTCTCGGTGATGTACGGCGAATCAATATGGCCGAAGAACGTTTCCTACAAAGGCAGCATACAAAAGAACTTTTCTAGTCTCAAGAATGCAGATTTTGTAGTCTTGGCACCTTGTCTTATAAGGTGGTAAGCGTGTCTTATAAGGTCGAAATCCCAATTGTTTTTCTTTAACATATATAGAGAAATTGATTATGGACACGTTCAATTAGTTATGAATTGAATAGTAGTGACTCTACTCTACTTGGGATCTTACGTAGGCGAAATACTGCGTCAATAATGTTAATTTGTCATGGAATTCAGTGGTCCATCGTTTGATAAACCCAAACATTGAGTTGGAATTAAATAAATAAATGGATAAATGTGACACCCAGATCGATAGTTTCACAAACACGCTGCAATTCGGCGCCCTTGATTTTGTATTTATTGATTATAGTATTTTTCTTCCTATGAAACGAGGTAATCTTGAATTTTTCGGTATTTAAATGCAATGAGTTGCGTTCACACCACTCACTAAGACCATTCATATCTTCTTGTAATAGGTCAGTATCGCTTCTTTATTTGATGGTATGGAAAATTTTAATATCGTGTGCAAACATGAGCACGTTAGAATTTTTTATAACCTCTGTAACTGGGTCGATGAAAACAAGAATTATCCAGGGTCCAATATGTCGTCTTTGAGGGACACCCAAGGTAACTCTGATAACTTTGGATTTCTTATTTCCAATTAACACATATTGAGTGCGGTTTGTAAAATACAAGTTGAAATATTTTACAAATTTGAAAGAAAAACCAAATGCGTAAGACTACCAAAGGCCGATACGTTACGATAAATAAAAATAGAATCAAATTTTTTGCTAAAGTTCACTAAATTTTTGGAAGCTGATCTGCCTGATATGTATTGATGCTGTTTAACAGATAATTGATGTGGCAATGTAATTTTAATAGTGTTGCAAACAACCAGCTTTAATAATTTTGAAATGGTTGATGTCGTTGAAATCCCTCTGTAACATGAAATGTCATCTCTTATGCCCGATTTAAAGATTGGTGTGATTTTTGATATTTTTCATTTATCTGGAAGCTCGCCGGTTAATAACGACCAATTGAAGAGATTCCGAAATGGATGCACCAAAAAGATTGCATGTTTCTTTAACATATAGTAGATGATGCTATATTATCCGGCTCACGTCCGTCGCCAAAGCTAGTCAATGCAGACATAATAATTTCATCAGTAATACTACAATAGGAGGAAAGATCGATATACTGTTGTTGTTATTCAATGTTTGTACTGTATTCACACAATGGTCTGTTGGTCTATACACAGATTGGAAAAAAGAACAAACATATCAGCTGTTCGCTTGGCGTTAGAGCTGTTGGTATTATTGTAAGGCATATTGGTTGGGTATCTCCTCAATTACGCGATAGTTTTGGAAATAGGGTTTAGGGTTGGTTTCACTATTATCTTGAACATCAGCTAGATAAGAAGTGTATTTTAACTTAAAGTAAACACCGAAGCCCAGTCTAAATGAGTCTAAAAAAAGTTCACGTTCATTGGGTATGTTATTGATTTGGTTTAAGTTGGCACAAAGCATAGTATCGACTAAAATCTATTCCGCATCTGATTTAATGTTATATGTTAGTATGCCATTCATCTCGTGGTTGTATGTCCAGAACACATTCGGCAAATTAAAGTCACCAAGCATTAGTGCTAAATCAGACGAATTATTTGTATTTAGAAGTTCACTGACGGCATCATTACATCTTTCATAAATGTCATTTCCTGACTGGGGTGGTATGTAGGCTGGGTAGATGTATATAGACTTCTTTTGTTGATGTTAATCTTCGCACAGACCTGTTCCACTACTGATGGTTCTAAATTTACTGCCGAATTTTTTATGGCAGTCTGGTGAAAGAAATTGTTTTCCATTTATTTTTCTACACTTATTTGTGATATGGCTTGTGGAATAAAGTTTCCTGTAGTAAAATTTTTTTTCAATTTCATATTTTTTAATTCAAATTAAATAAATATTAAAATATTAAAAAATAAACCATAGATATGCGCTAAGAAATTTTTGAGATCAAAGTACTTGCAGAGTCTTCAGAATTTAATTTATTGCTGATAAACTTTTAAATTAATAAACGATATTTGTGGTACTCCAGTAACCGAGAAATTAAAATTATGAAAAATTGAAAAAATGGTAGAAATTGTCAGATAACTCTTTGTTTAATTCACAATTGCGTTTGTCCATAATTTCATAATGAAAGAGGTAAAATGTATACAGTACGAAGATTCGTACGTACTACTGCAAACGACATCTTATATCACGATACGCATCATTTCAGTAGTGAATCATGAGTGTTAAACCAAAGTGGGAAACTTTTTGATATTTGATGTTATCATCGATAAATAAAACACGATCGATATTCATACATATACATTATTCATTTTGGGATTTAACATTCTAGGCACTAAAACTTCTTAGGAGATAGTAGTGTAAGACAATATTCCATATTCATTTATTTTATACTACATATATTAAAAATTGTAAAATAAAATCAAACAAATTATTAAAAACTGGGATGGGATAGAATATTGTAAAAATTTTATTATTTTGTATATTGTTATGTATTAACAAGAAACCCTGGGATGGGATGCAAAATTGTGTGGCTTGATGAATATTTTGTTTTTTTTTTCTGTGTTTTTTCTGTTTTGTTCTTTCTACTTCACATGCTTCTTTAGTATGTAAATTCTTAACAAGGTTGACGAACATTTCGTATTGATATTTGTTTTTATGTATAATTTTAATAAAAGAATTGTTTACGAAATATTAAAACTTTTCGATACTAAATTTTATTCGTTCCAAGCACTCACATAGTAAAACACACGAAAAATTGTATTGCATCAGTGTTAGACCATTTTTCGTGTGTACTATGTGTGTGCTTACCAAGGTTGAAATTTGGTCATTATAAAACACAAAGTTATAATTTTGTTTTAGAATTATAGTTTATATTCCTTATAGTGACAATTTTAATTTTTGTGGTAAATCGATTTCGACTTTAGTACCTTGATAACTATTAATCTCTTGAATAGTTATCAAGGTACTGAAGAAGAATGAAGTCGAAATCGATTTATCATGAAATCTAAAATTGTCACTATAAGGAATATAAAAATAAACTATAATTCAAAAAAAAAAATTAAAACTTTGTGTTTTATTTAAGTAATTTATACAGTGACAAAAGATTAAACACAAAACACAAAAATGGAAAATATCCATTTAAACTCAATAAAATTTGATATCGAGCATTTTTTATTTTATATTATAATTTATAAAAAATAAAAATAAATAAATAAAAACAGTGTTTAAAGGCCATTACAGCACCTTACTGAATCAACAATTTGGCTCCAACGGTTTCGATCCTGGGCTTGGCCTTCATACTATCCTAGACAACCAGAAGAAGCCAAGCCATTCTCTACACCGTGGAGCCATCGTCGCCTGCCACGACCTCTGCGCCTCCCATAAGGTGGCTCTCCTTTCAAAGATCGCTGCACAATTCGTTCCAGATGATTCGGTCGAGCCAGCGTACTTGCTGAGATCTTACTCCATGCACAATATCGGGGATCTTCATCATATCTCGATATTACATAGAGCTCGGTATGTGCCATCTATTTCGCGTTTTGGGCCGTAAATCACACACATGACTCTTCTCTCAAATGTAAGGAGCCATCTCTCGAACTCATCGGTCAACGCCCAACTTTCATTGATAGGTGTTTAGATTTTGGCAGTTGCCTTAGAGGAAACAAAGCACAGCTGCCAGCCGCACTTTAATATCCTCACCCACAATCCCAAGTAGCATTTTGATGAAATGTTTGAACGGTGACGTCGTAGTGTCAATATTCGTTGCTATTTGGAAACTTTGGTTTCGAAACGGCGTTGACAAATGTCTGTTACCAGTTTCGGAAGTGGTGCAACGCCAAGTGGGAATTATGTTTGACACAGCTTCATTTATTGTGACTTAAGGACACATTTTCTATACACAGGGTCAACATTTGTGCCTTCTTTGACACATTTTCCGCACCCAGTTTATTCTCTGTTTCGAAACAATTCGATGCACAATAATGTATTTGCGTGAAAATGTGTTTAATTGATACAGTTTTTTGACACAAATTGGGGATACTTTCTTTTTATAATATTATAACTATATAAATACTTATTATATGTATGTATAAGTAATTATGAACTTAATTTATAACTTAAATTTATAATGTCAATTTTTATAATACGAAATTTGTTGCATTGCAAACTAGAATTTTAAGGGAAATAATTTTAATTTAAATTTTTAAAGTAACGACCGCCCGATCGTTAAAAGCTTAATCAGTTTAACATCCCTGATGTTGATTAATTTTTGAACATACTTATAATTATACCACTTAGAAAATGCGCGCGAAAAATACTAGATTATTTTATTAGTGATGGATAAGAAAATCTTAAAATAAAATATATTTATAAATTTGTATAATTATATTCAAAATTTATATTTAATTCATTATTATAGTTAAATTAAGAACTATTGTATTGTAAAAGTGTCGTTCGATTTTATTACGGTTGCTCTGAAATAACATGTGAAATTTGATGTGAACTGTAAAATAAAATAAAAACTGTTGCTTAAGCTCAAATACCGCTCGGCAATATCAAGCTTTCAAAAGTAAATTGAATATCAAATTATAATTAAGCTTGTATAATTATGTGAATAAATAAATAAATTATGTAAAATATAAAATAGATAAATATTTAGTTTTTAAAAATATATAGTTATGTGAAATAATCAAACACTATAACATAATAAAACTATAAAACTATACATAAATACTAAAATTTATGTTCATTGTGATTTTGTGAATACAATATAAAAAGTATAAGTACTGCATATCAAAAGTTTGAAAAATATAAAAATATAAAAGAAACTTAAAACATAAAAGTAAAAATCTGGACACTTTACAGTTTGGTGAACGTCAAGATAAATAAATAAAAGCCCAAGTGAAATACATATTATGTACATACCGGGTGTATCTTTTAAACTGAGACGATCAAATATCTCGAAAAATAGCCACTCTACGGAAAAAATGTCCATAATCAAAATTTAATCATACCGCGGGGGAAATACATTAGTGCAAAAAAAATAGTACCCCACCCCCGCTTTGTAGGTGGGGCGGGGGTAACTTTTAAACTAAGATAGGAAGCCATATTTTTTATTGCAGATACGGATTCTACGACTAAAAGTACGTATGATTTGAATGAAATATTTTGTTCGGTTCATGATAGGTGGCGTTGTAATCGACGAAATTCAATTTTTTCAATTTTTCCTTCTTAGAACACACGCATTCGATTCTGCAATACGTTTGAAATAAAAAACATCACGTTTTCATTGGAAATACTCGAAATTCGTCATCAAAAGAATTTATTCAGTTTTGTAAATCACATTTAACGTCTGTGTTATTTCTTATCTTCATGTTTTTCGTAATTGCAAAATAAACGACAAAATACTTTAGAATGGAGCGTTTAACTGTGCCAGAGAAAATTGAAATGGTTCTGGTTTATGGAGAAGCTGGCAGAAATCTTGAAAATGCTGTTGCTATTTACGCTCAACGTTTTCCGGATAGGATTTGGCCGTACTATCAAACAATTTATTACTGATGGAAATGTTCAACCGAAAAAGAGGACCCGTAGAGCAACAGTCACTGGAGAAAATAAAGAAATTGCTGTATTGGCAGCAGTGGCTCAGAATCATCATATTAGTACACGAGAAATAGTTCGCGATTCCGGATTGCCCCTCACCAGTGTTTGGAGAATTTTAAAACGGCACAAGTATCATCCAAAGTTTAAAAGAATCACGCGGTATATACCTAAATTTAAAGTGACCACATGTATTGGTTTCATTATTTTCAAAATATGCACTGTAACTAACCGTATGCAACAGTTACTTAAAAGCCAATACATAATCGAAATTTCTCAATCTTACAAGCAGCGTGGGACATCGGCAGCGTTATTTAAGATAAGATTTATTTTTGTATTATTATTATATTTTCTTTTGTTTCTTATTTATTTTATACTCTATTAGCTATAAGAATATTTAATTAGTTTCATAATTTTCTATTTATGTTTGGGACTTAAAATTTTCCTTTTGATGACGTCATTAGTGTTAGAATACATTAATTTTCTAAATTATAACTACCGATATATATTTTGCTAATTAAATTATTCAATATAATTTCAATTTTTTTTCTAATTTACTTTAAATTTGTCTACTTCTATGTTAATTTCTATCGTTCATTGTTTTCGCCACATCGTTTTTGTTCTAGTATGAGAAGCTAAGTGTTCGAAGTTAGGATGAATTGGTAAGTTTAACAGCAGTCTCCGAGGTAAGTTGGTCAATGCAATATCCGTATTTTTCCGTCCGCATGTGGTCTATCAAGTATTCATTTATCTTTGACATACCCCACCCCACCACTCTCTGAGCTCTAGCCAGCAATATATGACCACGTCAAAGCTCTAAATGAATGAGAATTAATTTCAGTGACGAATGGCATTTCCATTGGGACATAGTTTAGCTAGTGACCCCACCATGCCGCCCAACTTCGTTACAATACTTAAAAATTATCAAATTTAGGTTTCTTATGTTGTAAAGCATTAAAATCATGAAATTAAAACTTATAATTTTTATACGCCATTTTTAAGATGTGATAAATGCCGGCGATTAATATTCCTATTTGTGAATTGCGTCTAAAAAAAAATGCTTATTTCGGAATTGTGTGTTAATTTTGCGTGAAAATGTGTTCAGTTAGGAACTGTGTATAGTGTGCGTCTAAAATAATTCCTATTTGGGAATTGTGCCTGAAAAATTTTTTATTTAGGAATTGTGTGTTATTTGCGTTTCAAATAATCCTAATTAGGAATTGTGTAATTTTGTAGGCAATGTGTTATTGTCTCAATTTGTTGTACAGAGCTTACGTCTAATAGACGTAATTTTAAAATATATATTAAAATAAATTAAAATTATGGCTTATAAATTAGTTATGACCATTGAAAAATCTGGGTGTACCGATTCACACGCTAGCCATCATTTGAAATTTCAACGAACTCATCCACGAAAAAATTGAGCAAAGGCGCAAAATTGGCATTTACATTTCCCCAAATAAACTCCAATTGCCATAATTGGGTGCTTAGGTAGCTCATCAATAGCGCTAAGTATTGGCCAAAATTCATTTTTCGAACTTTTGTAAATGGGCACTCCATCAATGTTAATAATTAACGAAATTTGCATTGGTTTATTAATATTCCGAAATGAATTTATTAAACAGTTCTTTAATCCATTGTGCCAACAGCTGCCTTCTCCCATTTTCAAAATATATTATTTCAATGGATGTTGGCAATAAAGTTCTGATGTCTCCCAGCAACTACTTGTTATTGCATGTCGAATGAAAAGTGCTAAGTATATCAAAAATAGCAAGATGCGTTATGCGCGCATTTTTAAATCATCAAGCAACACCTGAAAATTATTAGATCCTAATTCATGAATTCGAAATGCTGTTGCAATGGACAAACTATGATCAAATGCAAATGTCCTAATTTCATTATCAGATGATGATTCAGAAATGCTTTGCATTTCAAAATTTTCAATGTTAGGAGCTATCGGACCTGAAGCGCTGATATTGCAAGATAAAAGTCTATTTAACATTTTTAAATATGAATAGTTACAAAGGAAAATGTACTGAAATAGTTATAGTAATATGCTATTTAAGAGCTGAAGACCACAAATGATTGAGCAGCAAGTATAGATTATTCACTGGTTCGAAATTGTTTAATTCACATGATGCAGTGGTCTCCCTTCTTGAAGATGGGGCATATCTCGCCCACTTTCCATTCCTCAGGCATTTCTTCGGTTGGCCATACTAATCGAATAAGGTCGAAAAGACAGTACGCTAAGTAGCCCCTCCGAATATCAACAGCTCTAATCAGTCCACTCCTATAAATAAATAGTAAATGGAATTTTCTGAAATATATAATTATTTAATACCGGTATGTAATATTCGAATGAAAGAAATATAAATACTACACCTGATCGCATTACAATAGGATTAGATATGTATGCAAGATAAAATGCTAGAAAGAGCTCAAGTAATGCTTTAAGCTGAAAATCTGTTTATTTGTTGATGAACTTACAATATTTTTTGAAAATCGAGTAGATATACTTAGCAGCCGTACATACAAATAATGTAAGTTACTTTATGTATGGAATTTTTAACCTGTAACGGTACCTGTTCTGGCTTCTCAAATAGTATTCAACCCATCTAAATTAATAAGAATTAGGGCTAACAAAGAATCGTTTATTATATTATACTGAATTGAGTAAAACTGGGGATCAAGAGGTCCGGATTCAGATTAAATAAATTTTAATAACACGCAAAAAGCATACTTCAAAATCATTTATTTCTACAAAGCCAAACCCTCTTATATATTCCCAAAAGCCCAACCCTAAACAATATTCATCGTTATACGATGAATCTAAATAACTTCACTTATAAGTGTAAAGATCTAATGATTTAAATATTACAATTAATTTGATTGATTGACAAGCTCTATTCTACTGTGAATATGGATTAAAACAAAAATGTCGCCCCTCCCCGTATACCCATATATACAAAAACACACACATAATATTATGATCGAGGTTTAACCGCATAATGTCTCTTTTGTGTGTGCGAACCTAAATAAATAAATCCGGTGAAAAAATTAAATATGTTATTTTGTATTTTTAGAAAATTACCACCCACGTTGATTTATAATATATTCAACTACTTGTTAAATCTATTCGGGATATACATATATCCTCGTATATACCCTGCTTTTATTTTATTTTGTTAAATGAATGAAAACAATAAATTTTCCCTGATGTATTATTTTTGAACAACCATATACAGACAGACACACTCACACACACACAGCTAAAACTTTTCGGTATTAAACATTTTTAAACATCCATACATATATTCAGCAATTATGTATATAATCTATAAATATATATTTATGTTTTTATTTACATACGTAGACAATGTGTTGTATAGCTGCACAAAAGAAAACTTCCTATGACGTCTTTATTTCCTTAGAGAGCTTTTCTCCCAGCTTTCAACCAAACAATTATTTTATGTGTGTATTTAGTATTTACATATATACAATGGATATTTTTTTGTTTTACAAATTTATGGTATTTTAATTTTAATTCTTGTTTATTATAGAAAATTTATTTAATATTTTTTTTTTTTGCTTGTATAGAGAGTAGATAGAACAATAGACTTTTTTTCTAGAAAATACAAAATACCACTGATTTTCCCAATATTACATGGGGAGAATATTTTTGTGCAGAAAAATTTCATGAAAAGTATAACAAAAACTCCTTGTCATTGTTTTTAATAATAATAACATAATTGAGGGTGTTTTTTTATATTTTATATTTAATTCAAAAGGAAACTTAATATCGTTTTATTATGTTATTTTTCTTCACTTTTACTTTTACTTTGTTAAGGGTGACTAGACATGCTATATACTTATGTTACGAATATAAACACATAGTGAAGGTCACATAAAGTAATTAAATAATTCAATTGTATTAAATTACTGGTACAATATGTTAAGGGGACTAATATTAGTATGTAATATATTTATGGAATTCGGAATATACTAGATTAACTAGATTATGCAAGATGTCATCAATGGAATTAATTGGCTATATCTTGTATAAGTATATGTATATCAAAATTATTATTTATTGGAAATGATAGTGTTGTTAACCAGAAAGACTTTCCTATTTGTGTGGGCTACTAAGAAGGTAATACTTTAAAATTTAGATAATAATTATTTTCGTTGCAAGTGCCGAAAAAATATCATCGCTTATACGTATCTACAATCTTGCTTGATAATCATCGCACCATTTTTTTTGTTTCAGATGTTTCAATGCCTGGGCAACTGAATGGGGGCAGCAAAGAAACGAATAGAATAGGCATTTTCTTTCATAGACCTTGTAAGTTCAACACTGGAGACTAAAACTGGCTAGGGAAGGGAAAATAATCGGAAAAGAGCATATAAGGAAATCGGCAGGCTGGAAGGCAAATACGTTTGAGGAGGACCTATTCCTACTATCATTAGAGAAACCGAACCTTTCGGGATGTGCCAAGGCATTTTGTGCTTGGGGTACAGAGACCTATTCTAGCGTGCACCAAAATTACCTAGATGCCTGGAGTAAATTTAAGCATGCCATTACTGTCCAGTGATATTACTTAGAATTGTAACTGCTCTGTTTCCGCAGAAAGATGATGTGATCCCTGACGTGATCCGAGTACCTGGCATGGAAAAAATACCGCCGATATCAACAAAAGAGCTCACCAAGGCGTGTCAACGTTTTGGGAATTCAAAGGCTCCTGGGCCTGATAATATCCCTAATATTGCACTAAAGGCTGCAATACAGACCAGACTGGATGTGTTTTAGGAACTATATAATTCCTGTCTCAGAGAGGGAGTATTCCCTGAACGATGGAAGAGGCAGCGTCTGGTCCTGTTGGAAAAAAAAGAAATCAACCGGGTGAACCATCCTCCTTCCGACCATTATGCATGCTGAGACAATCATATACAATCGATTGGAGAAAGCTGCGGAGAATGCTGGAGACCTTGCAGAGGCAGTACAGATTTCGGCCCGATCGACAGTAGACGCTATCCAACATGTCGTTCAAAAAGCCAAGAACGCACCAAATGGAAAGGAGGCTCAAAAAAGTACTGTGCTGTTGTCACCCTGGATGTTAAGAACGCATTCAACTCGGTCAGTGTACCTACGAAGTATCATCACAGACTATTTTAATGATAGAGTGCTGACGTATGACACGGATGACGGTGTGAAGACATACAATGTTCTGGGTGGTCTACCCCAAGGATCTGTATTGGGGTCGCTACTGTGGAATATCATGTACGATATAACCTACGACGACGTTGCAGTCGTAGTGGTTGCAAAACCTACAGATGAAATAATAGAGATCATTAGGTTGACAATCATAATTATTAAAAGGTAGTTAATGTCATGTATGGGCTTGAACTTGCTGATCATAAAACCGAAGCAGTTTTAGTTACCAGTAGGATGGTAAAACAAACCGTAACAATTGATGTAGGTGGAATCTTAACCCAATCACAGCCTTCATTACGATATTTGGGTGTAGAAAAAGATGCGCGTTTAATCTTTAAGGAGCATCTAAGGATACTGAGCAGGAAAGCTGCCAGTGTTTCTGCAGCTCTCTCCCGTATCATGCCCAACACTGGAGGGTCTAGACAGTGTCGTAAAATGCTGCTGGCAAACGTCGAAAGCTCCATCATTCTCCATAGATCGCATCTATGGGGTGATGCGATGGAATTCGAAACATATAGACGCAAATTGGTATCGGTGTACCGCCTGAGTGCTCTAACATTGACTTGTTGCTTCCGCACAGTATCTACTGACGCGGCACTCGTTATTGCGGGGATGATCAAACTCCTTGCAAGGGAAAGGAAGAATTGCAACTTTTTTTAAAATTACTTCATGGGATCACTAAGTGGTTTATGGCAACTACCACTTTTTGGAGCCAAATCCACCTTTGTTCTGGCATATTTTGTCTTGAAGTGCTTCCATAAATCCATGCACTCTTCTGCAGTAATGCCCATAATTTCGTAGACTTCCGTCCATTTTACCCGGCGAAGCATATTGTGACGGTACAGCGGATTTTTAAGTTGCCACAACATTTCCCATCCTTCTGTTTTGTAGTTTTATTTTCCCGTCCTTCAATTTTATAACACACGTTGCATTAACTAATAAAATTCCAACTTATTAAACCCCAACATTTCAATTTAATATTCTTAAAATAACAAAAATTCGCAAAACTTAAAAATAAAATTAAATATTTCAAAATTTTTATAAAACAAAATCTGAAAAATTATTTATGTAAAATAAACTCAAAACAAAATAAATTCTGCGAAATTTAAAAAAATTCTAAATTTTATATTTCTAAAAAACTCAAACTCTTTAAATTTGGCATTAAATGTTAAAGGTGTAAAAATATAATTTCTCAACATTATTGAAATAGGCACTAAAAAATTATATTTCTGGTTTCATTCACAACTTTAAGTTATAAAATGAAGATTTATTCCTAAGCGTCTGTTTATTTTTAATTTAAAATTTAATTATCTTAAATTGTGAAATTTTGAAAAATATATTATAATTCAATTTCGCAACAAAAATCTTTTATTTCTGGATTTTAAATTCCTAAAACACTGCACTGAAATTCTCAAAACCTGTACTGTTCTAGCAATTCTAAATATTCGAAAATAAATTTTTAATAAAAATGCTAAATTAATTTACAAAATTCTGTAGCTTTCTCATTTCTGTAAATTTTAAAATCAAATTTGGTAATAATTTCAAACTATAATTAAAGATTAAAATACAACCATAAAATCTATTTAAAATAAAAATTATTAAATTTCTAAAAATTGGTTTAACGTAAATTTAATAGAAAAATAATAAGATAATAGTTAACAAAAGTCATAAACTAATTTGATTTGATTTGATTGGAATGTTCGACCAAGCATTAAGCAGGATCTCCCGGAGATGGCCGGGCCTCACCGAACACCCGTTTACACATAACATAAAGAGGATTTGGATGGGTTCAGTTAGTATGACAGAAATTGACTCGGTTACAGACACCTGGTATAGCCAATAGTTAGTAACACAGGACGATACAGTTCTAATCTACTTAGTTAATTTTTAACAGCATCACTGGGCTCTGAAAGAAAATTTATTAGTTTGCTGGGTCAGACTTATGAGATACTTCTGAAAATTTAACTCAAATTAGTTCCGATTTATTTTATTCTGCATTCCAACCTTTAATTAATTAATTTAAATTTAAGTTTAACTGGCAGAGATCCTGAAATTTAAAACATTTTATTATTATTAATTCCATATATTTGAGCTGTGAAGACACTGTACAATGAATGATAATTAGTTTAGTACTAACATTTCAACTATCAATTTTTGACCGCAAAACTGAGCTCTGTAATAAAATTTATTAGTTTACTGGATCAAAATTATGAGATACTTCTGAAAATCAATTCAAATTAGTTCCAATTTACTATAATCTGAATTCAAAGCTATAATTAATTAATTAAAATTTAAGTGGCAGAGAACCTATAATTTAGTTCAATTTATTATTATTAATTCCATATTTGATCTGTGGTAGACCTGTAATGAATAATAATTAGTGTAAACACTGCCGCCATTTGCGTTTAATACTCGTTCACGTTCTCTTCGCCTCTATCACTGCAAAATTCAAACTACTTTATATGTATTTTACAATACGTTTGTAATCTACTTTTATGATTTATTAAAACAAAAACTGCACTAGTTTAGCAAAATTTATTAGTTTGCTGGATGTGACTTTTAAGATGCTTCTGAAAATAATTTAAATTAGTTTCAATTTATTATATTCTGCATGCTTAACTGCAATTCATTAATTTTAAATCTAATTCATTAAAATTCCATATAAATGCGGATATACAAATACTAGATGAAATAAAATTATGTACATATTACTAGATGAAATAAATTTAATAAAATAACATATAAAATAAATACAACCAAGAATAGTCCTTAAAAGAAGTTCTTCGGTTTCAAATAAATAATTTCAGCAAATCATGTTGAATATTTGACTTCTATATTACTACAATTTAAATTATATTAATTGAAAATTGAAATATAAAATCATTTTCAAATCTGAACTGACATGCAAAAAAATAAATTTGTCAGTTGATTTCCTATCCATTTGTTGTGTTGTTTTCCTATTGTTCTAATGTAATATATAATTTAGATAAGAACACTGTATAATACATACATACATTTGTTCATATTTATACATTTATAATAAAATTTTAACTTTTTTTTCTGTTTAACACACTAAAATAAAATGTGTTAAAAGTCGTAAAATATAGCTCTCCAATTAGAAATCATTACCTAAAGTAAATATCATTATTGATTACTTAATAAGAAATAAAATAAAAATGAATATTATATATAAAATCATTCCACCTAACGCACCATCTAGATACCGATATCCGTATCAATTGATACTATTTGTGACTTCTCACTGTAAATCTAATTTAATATAAAAACAATTCCAATTGGAACACAAATTCCCGTATATCCATAAATGGGAATGTTTTGTTTCGATATCTAACCTAACTTAACAGACAATTTAACTTACTTAAACTTACCGAATTATCCCGTTTTGGCACTAAAAACGTTTCTACTTATGTTTTATTTGAGACATTTACCAGATTCCTTTTCCAATTTGACACCACTTCAAAAAAATAATATTCATTTATAAAGTCATATACACAATACACATACAATAATCGTCCACTAAAAATTTTTTCACAGTATATTTGTCTCTTTTATTCGAGTTTTGTTTTTTTTCGTTGTTTCTTTTTTTTTGTAATTATGTACGCACAAATATGAAGTACATAAATACTTTTGATAAAATAATGTCTTATTTGCAAGAATATCAATCACAATTCTGTTTTTAATTTACAATTTTATTATTAAATAATTTAACAAACTGAAAGAACTACACTTTAATTAAATATTAACACGAACCATACTGATTAATTATGCTCAAAACTATTTAAAATTAATTTATAATGTAGGAGACCAAAAACGCACGTCTAATCGACATGACATTTCGTTGTCCCCCCAGTTAACAAAAGTCATAAACTAATAAGAATAAAAGCGTATAAACTGATAAATGATTGCAGAAGAAATAAATTCTTTTATATTTTACATACAAAATGTAAACAACACTTCGTTAGATATCCAACACAACACAATAAATATTGGTGATACTGACTGTATCGAATAAACTTATATAGAAATGAAATAATATTTTACTAGAATCCACTTATACAGGATTATATTAGTTGCTTTCCAATCGACTACCGCAACTGCTAATAATATTGTGTCTCGGCTAAATGGTTAACTGAAAATACAAAAAATTATAACTTTACATTACTCGACACCAATCCACCAAGCGGTCAAATTTGACGTAACTGCTTGTAGCTACACTCATTACAAAAAGGCAGAGAAGATATGAGTAGTTAATTCCTCAAAGACAGAAACCATAAGTGCTGATAACTACTTGCGGTGGTCGATCGGAAAGCAACTAATATAAAACATTGATTTTTATTTTACTGCAGTTTTACTGTCATCCTAGTGGTGAACATTAAAAGTAGTTTACTATGTGGTTTATTTGTTTTGTTCATATATTTTGTATGAATATATTGATTTTGTTTCTTGATTTGAGTCAATAATATTAGACTGTGGTTGAGGAAATGAGTCACATTATTATTAGCATCATTTCCACCTTCCTCGTACTACTTTATTTTGAGCTCGAAAAAACCCTTGCACAGACACATCGATCCCTATAAAAAAAACAATAACACTAAATCTGTATCAAAGAGGACAACATGGACAATTTTTGAGTAAGAGACTGTGTTGACGTGGAAGAATGACGATGAGCTAAGTGGCAGTAATGTTAAGAACTCCAACCGAGAAGGAAGAGAAGGGGATGTTTTTTCGACATAAGCGAAACAACCATAAATGATAGTAATTCAACCATTACTTTAATTTAAGTTATTTTTAAATAAAATCTATGCAAGATCTAAAATCTATAAAATCTAAACAAGTGTCGTTTTAAGAATTTATTGTAGAAATCCTACTCTCATTGGTAAACCAAGTTCAAACAAAACCCCAAGGAAATTATTTACTGCGATAAAATCTAGTGAGTGAAAACGACATAACTTGATCACCTCGAGGACATACAAGTGTATAATTCCGAAACATAATAGTATGGATAATTTATGCCGACAAACTATATCAGATATGATAATTGAATCAACCTACCTTTCTGATAAATTGTCTCTGCATAACGAAAAAATGAGGAAAAACTTTAGCCATGTACTGTAATATCCATATAACTTGTAACATCCATATTTATAATCTACTTGCAATGGGATTAGCGGATCAAAATTTGATTGAACAAGCCAAAAATATTTTGAAAGAATTCAAACATTGCAATTTTGAAAAAAAATATTTCAAAAGCAGTTAAACGAATTCAATTAGCGTCTGAAAGTCGATGGAACTCTAATCGTGATGCTTTTGTAAATTTGTTAGCAAATTTTCAATCATTCAAAAAAGTAAAACCAAATATGTATAGTAAAGTTAATATAGAAAATTTAATAGATGAAATAAATGAATCGGTGTAATTATTCAATCGCACATTTAATTACCAAAATATTTCTATCCAAAATGTCTTAAATCCTTACGCAGCATTTTATCTACACCCTCACTATGATAATTCGAAACTAAATAAATCTCAGTTAGATGGCATAAAAAATTGTTTGTTCAAAAATCTTAAAAACGATGGAATGGAAAAATGAAATTTAGAGAAGTGGAATCTTCACCACATCAGAAAATCACTAACGAACCAGTTTCCCTGTTCCCTGAAGTTTAAGATGTAATTCGTTCATTAAATTCATGATATCAGTTAAACTAGCTAGAAATGAAAAATATGTGTTGAGTACATTAACTGTACTAAGGCCACCGTGCATCTGTGTGAAAAGTTACATCGCTACACCGAACATTTTGAAATTAAGATTTTTTAATTAACGATTTTTCAACTAACATTGGTGAATCCATTTATTCTAATTTCTAAATACGTACTACCAGAAATTGGCAATGTGGTTAATTTTAGAATAACATTCAGTTTATTCTAAACCTAAAACTGTTTTAATATTGGTGTTTAAACAAAGGAGCATTCACCTTTCAACTTTTGATGCTCCCCCTCCCATATCCAGATCGAAACAGCTTAACTAAATATTCTACATAAACAATTTTTTGTTTTGTAAATATGTACATGTACATATACATTATATGTATGTACAACCATGTTTAATGTTAAATCAAGTTATAACCTTTGCCCTTACATATTTTTTTTTATTGTATTTGAGTTGTTTATACTGACAGAATTGTTGGAATTTTTTTGTATAGTATACCGGCACATTTTCCTACATTCATGAAAAACCATTAAATATTTAAATTTTCTTTTAAAAAAACCACAACAAATTTTCCGTTCAGCTCATCTCTGTTTTTTAGTTTCTATGTTTTAATTAAATGTGAATTGTAATTTTCTTATCATATTAATAGAAAACTGCTCTCCTTGTATATAATTTTATGTATGTAAAAAATATACATATACATATATGTATGTATGTTATATACAATAATTTAATGGTTATAATATATGTTAATCAGTATATTAAGAAATATAATATGTAGGATTACATTTTAAAGGTTATTATCACAAATATAGTTTGTGTATGAATATGTATTTTTTATGTATTATAGCGACTCAAAATAATTAGTGCTACATGATAATTTTTCTACCACAAAGTAACACTGCCTCGAAAATACGTTATGGACCATAATTTTGAAGAAATAAATTATATTCCCTATATTCTTCCCAACGTTACTTTCAGTGGTTTCTCAACAATGTCACATTGTTTATTTGGTTACTTATTGTCAGTATCAAAAAACTATTTGAATGTTGAATGAACATATTGGGGAATAGTATTGAAATTTGAGCAGACACCAAAATTAGTCAAAAGGTAACGACTGTCCTTGAAAAGGTATTGGTAAGATTCAGCAAAATTAATAAGTAAGAATGACATTTGAATGAAAGGACCGTTGAATTTAGATGGTGAATACCAAATTATATAACCTGCACCCATATTGACAGAAATGTAGCTCTATTATCGACCAATTCTGATCTGACCTCGTTCGGATTGGATGAAACTGATCAACATGATTATTGTATGACACTTTTTGTGCCATAAAACACTTTTTTTTTATGGGAAAATGAAAACCCTAAAATAAATAAAAACAGAAAGAAAATTAGTAAAATGTATTAAAACCTACACTTTTGAGTGCACGTTTTGATTAACCAGTTCAAAATATATCTGTTTGTTTTTGTGAAGTGTATGCGAGAGATATGAGCATAAACGGATATTAGCAGAGCCACCTATATATACAGAGCCCTAAGGTTAAAAATCGAGCTTTTTCTAGAGGAACTAAAATTGACGAAGAACAAAACATATGAAAAATTAAATTTTTTTCGGTGCGATATTTTTCAATGAAAATGTCGATGGATTAAGTATTTTAACATTGAAATAGAATCTACAATTATCATTTTATAATTGATTCTAAGCTTGATCAAAGAAGTTGTTTAATTTTTGATATATTTATTAATAAAATTTATAGAAAAAAAAGCATTTCTCCATTGAATTGATATAAATAAACACAAATACCAACGCAATAAAATTAAACTGCAAGACGAAAAGAGAAAACAGTAAAAATGTGGTTGTTTCCTTTTAAATTATATTTTTGTGAATAAAATAAAATACTTAAAGGGTGTTTCAATAAAAGCTGCATGATTTTGTTTGAATAAATCTCAAACTAATTTCACTTCAATTTCAACGTAAATTTTGGATTTTACATTATAAATGGAACACCATGACTATCACAGTTCTTCTGGCACGGTTCCATTTTATTTTGGTAAAGTTTTATTACGCATTTGTGCATAATTATGGTTCTAAACAAATTGTGCAGCTGATATTGGAACTCCCTATGACATGTTGTAAGTTGTCAACACCACTATTTTTTTCTATCGATCGATGTTTATGTTCTCTTTTTAAATTTTACGCTGTATCGTGTTTTCAATTTTGATTTTTTTCTATTGCGATCTCAACCTATTAGAATAATTTTGTACTCTATCCCTTTTCCCGATTTCGCTACAAGGTAAACGAAATAGAAATACGTGGTGATACATTTTCAAATGTATAAAAGGAAATAGAATAATGCTTTATTCAAGCATGCTGCGATCGCAATAGAAAAAGCGAAATTAAAAAAAGTAAAAGTATGAGGTTTAATTTTTTAAAAAGAGACAAAATCATCGATCGAAAGGATGACAATATAATATGTTTAATTTATTTATTTTACCTACACATTCAAATAAATTCATGTTTACGTTAATATGATAAATTGATATTTAATTTTGATTTAATGTTTATTAAATTAATAAAAGATGTAAGGTTCTGATTTTCAGATATGTGCTGCTTCAATATAGAACAAATTCCACAAAGTGTTTATCGAAACGAAATATTAAACTTTTCATTGGTGAAAAGTAAATCGAAAATGGTCATTTTTACATTGATTCTTATGGGATAATGCAAAAAGTAGTTCCTCTAGAAAAAGCTCGACAAAAAACATGGCTGATCCTTACGGCTCTGTATATATAGGTGGCTCTGATACTAGTCTTTTGCAACTCATTGCATCAACCTCGGTCCCCAAATAAATATCTATCATAAAAACTACGACTAACTATGTGATCGTGTCAAATTAGCGAATGGCTTGTCAATTTAACAATATTGGGAAAGTAAAACTTTAACCTTGAAGAAATATTATATTTTCCAATGTATTGTGAAGTTAGGACAATATCGTCTGAAACTAGATTTACTTGAACTTGTCTGTTTGTTGAATAAATTTAGTAGATTAGTTTAAATTTAATAAATTATTTTACAAAACGAAATAGTAAAGTTAACATAATTTTCTGTTATAATAGTGCTTGCTTTGTCATTTATTTATTTCTCTGTCTGTTTTTATATTTGAAGCTTTGTTTCCTTGTCGTAAGTGATTAATTTAGAATATCGTATAGATCATATGTTATTCCTAGATTCCATATTTTTTTGTTTCCGTCTTCTATACAGACACTTAATTCTTTTGGTATATTTTGAAATACAGTATTTTTGGACTTCTAAAATGCGATGTTATCCTTCAATTATATGCAATTAACAAAGAAGTACATGAAAGAGTCAAGAGTATTAAGATTATTTATTATATTATGGCACAGGACAATATTTATCTGCGGCATCCGATTATTCAATACATTTTCACAGTTTCAGTATTTTGAGCAAACAAAAGTGCACATAACTTTTTATTAGCTCAAAATATTTCAGTCATCTTGCTTGTTGCGTGGTCTGAACATCATAACTTGTGCTTATTACATATTATAGAATAATATGTACTGTCAACTTATCGATAGATTTTACAGAACGTACATAATTTTCGTCACTTTTATAAAGTTACAACAGTAGGAGAGGAACTGGACTTCATCGTGGACGCAAGGGGCAAGCAAAGTCAACCTGGTGGTCGAAGGATCTGGGAACTGATCGCACGGCTTGTAGGAAAGCCTTTAATAAAGCCAAAAGCACAAGAGAGAAAAATTGGAAATTTGGACTTCTATAAGAAGAATCTACGATTATATAACAAGGAATTAAGGAAGGAAAAAAAAAATCTTGGAGGCTTCTGTGATAGAATGGAGTAAGTCTCCGAGACTTCTAGCGTTCTGTCTACTAAACCAACCAGTCCCAGCTATTTAATTGAGCCAGATGGTTCCTGGACTGCTTTTAGTGAGGATTCCTTGACGATTCTCATAGATACCATAAATACCATAAGTACCATAAATACCATAGATACCATAAATTTTAATTTATCGTAATTATCATAATTTTTATGATAACTACGATAAATTAAAGAAATAGATGGCATATACCGAGCTCTGTACTGTATCGAGCTCAGAGATCAGATTTATTTATTTATTTGTATATACGAGTACAAATTAAAAAGCGCAAATAAATTAAATTAATGACATATTTATAATCATAAAAATTATGTTTAATTCATGTAATTAATTCAACTCTTTATCTATTACTTTATGTAATAAAATATTAAAAGCTTTCATTAATAATAGTTGAAAATTCAAAAGAAGTCTGTATGTTTTGCCATAGATTTCTTTGCATATTATACATTTTTTGGTTATATAAAAAAAGTTCGTTTCAACATCTCGCTCAACATGGAGGCTTTATATATTAAGTTGGCTTTGCTTTTACTGACACATCAATATTTCTGGGCGTGATCTTGGACAGTAAGCTTAGCTGAAAGATTAATATGTTAGAAAGAGTAAACAAGGCTGCTGTAGCTATGAACTCATACATAGGGTTTGCAAACCGGTTAAAACCAGTTTTAAAAAACCGGGTTTTCTTAACAAAACTAAAAACCCGGTTTTTAAAAACCGTTATTTTAGCAAACCTGGTATTTATGGAAAAATAACCGGGTAATTTTTTAAACTGCATTTCATATATTGAGGCCACAACATGTGACGGAGCATAAGTAAACGGTAAATTTGGCAAAGAGTCGGAAGCAAGAAATTATTCTATGTATGAACCTTGGGTTACATCTTGCCGTTACAGATATTTTATATAAAAAATCATCCCGATTAGTGGAAGCTTCCATAGTGACAGATGAATCTGACGAATCGGCTTGTGATATCCAAATATTATAATGTACTCGAAAATGAAGTTGAATATTCTGACATTTCATTCGAGGTATGCATTAGTTCAGTTCGCAATGTTACCCAAATTTTCAAGCGTTCCCCTGTACGCATTACAATTTTACAGCAGTATGTTAAGCAAACGTTCAATGTTGACATTGGACTAATTTTAAACTCTAAAACTCGTTGGAATAGTTTGATACTTATGATCTAACGTTTTCTAAATCTCAATAATTGCATAAAGAAAGCGTTGGGTGGTTTAAAAAAATTAAAAATCCCCGAAAATATTTGTGAAATATTGCTTAAAGATATTGGTGATGCTTTTTAGCCCGTACAAGTAGCAGTGGAAGCTTTGAGACGTAAAAACGCTACAATAATAACGGCGGAAACTATAATCACATTTATGTTGAATTAAATAGATTAGCAATAGTTTATTCAATTCATTAAAAAAAAGAGTGCTTGAACGTAGAAATATTAATTAAGTGTCTTTGGGGAAGTATTTGAAAAATTCAAATTATGCAAAAATCAAATCACTTACTCAACCTTGAGTTTCCCTGCCATATTCGTCAAAAACAGAAATGCTTAATTTTGGCAAGCGGTTATTAGAAAGAATGTTTCAAATAGAATCCAAACTAGAGAGTTTGGTGGATGGTGTGGATAGTGAAATAAACATAATAAATGTGGATGACATGGAAATGTCACTTAATGATGGACTAACCATGGCTAGTGAAAAAGAGTGTGTCTAAAAATTACATGAAGTTGTTGATGCTAACACGTTTAGAAAATAATGTAATTTATTCGAAACAACTTTTACCGGTTGTACCAACATTAAAACATTTTTTTTTAAAGTTTTGTAATACAAACATTGAAAAAATCATTAATTGTTTATTTTATTAGAAAAGAAATATAGAAATGAAGCAAGGTGATTTTATTAATGATTTAATTTTTTTAGTAATCCGGTTTTCAACCTGTTAACCGGGTTTTGGATTGGGGAAAACCGAAAACCCGGGTTTTACTATAGAGAGACGATCTTTTGCAAACCCTAATCATACAGGAGCGCCATAGGATAAAAATGCGGTCTGAAACTGGAGTTTTTACAATGGCTTTTCACTACCGTTATAAGACACATACTTAGGTATTTAGTGAGTGAATGATAGGCAGATCTTGAGAAAACATCATTTATGACCAGGATCGAGATGGAGCACAGGATGGCCTGTATTAAGCATACGCATGGTATAAGCGGGGTGCTGAGAACGACACCAACACGCGCCTTAAAGGTTATGTTTCACCTTTTTCCGGTCGATATTTTTGGTAAGCAAAGTGCGGCTACGTGGCTATCAGCTGTATCACAGTGGAAATATCTTTAGACAGGGCACTCGACGGTTTGTAGATGGCTAGCGAAGGAACCGGAAACACAACTATTTTTTTTTTATTAAAACGGTTGTCCGCAGTCAATGCCACAATGGGCGCACGGTGCAAACCGATCTATCCTAATTCGCAGGAGTGTACTGCAATCTTAGCAAACTGTAAAAGTTTGAACCAAGGAATGGATACTAACTGATCTACGTTCAAAGATCCGGAAGAGAACACTTGGGATCTAGCTCCGACAAAGGCCGGACAGCTGCAGAGGTAGTGTATGCAGTCGTCCACTTCCACTTCAAGTGCGACTAGAATTCTGAGTTGGTTATTTTTAGCGATAATACATAATAAGTGAACCTCAGGTTGGGTTCAATAATGAAATGTTTCGCCTTTCGACAGCTAGGAGTAGAACGCCACTTCAGTCCCAGCTCAAGTAGAGCGAACTTCTTAATAGTGTCTTTACCACCGTTGAAGGATAGAGGAATTGCTGGTTCGGGGCCAACAAAATTACTACGCGAACCAGCTTTTGCTAAAAAGTCAGCAACCTCATTTCCCGCAACGCCACAATGAGCAGGCACCCACATGATCCTTACCCTCGTGTTAGAGCAAAGGAGAATTGACTAGTTTAGACATATTCGAAGGACTAATGAGGGTATTAAGCACGGGTTTACTATTTGTGCAGATAATAATATCCCTCCCTAAAACGATAAACTTCAACGCCTGAATCGCAGTATGGGTAAGTGCAATTAATTCAGCTTGAAAAACCGTGAAGTGTTTGCCCAGACTACACGAGAACCTTAGCTCATACTTAGGACAGTAAAATCCAAACCCAGCACTGACTTCCGAATGAGAGCCATCCGCAAACAAAACTATCGACTCAGACAACTGTCTATAGAAATCCTGAGATAGCCACCATTCTCTCGAAGGGAAAACTACGGAGAATGAGTTGGTGAAGTTAAATTCAGGCAATAGCCTGTCATTCACCATTTCCAGCTCAGGAATAAGTGATTTATACTTATTGAGAATCTGTCTATGCCCCGTACAAGTCCCGAAGACATTCCATGCCCCAATGCACTTTAGTCGATAAGCAGCAGCACACGCTGTACTCAGAATGTGGAACTGCAATTCGGGCATATGTAGAATAGACTTCATGGCAAGGAGTGGAGCAGATGACATAGCCCCGGTTATAGCCCTACAGGCTGTCCTCTGCAATCCATCCAGTCTTGCTACCGAAGACGTCAGTTCCACAACCGGCCACCAAACAACTGAAGCATACGACAGTAAGGGTAAAACCAGTGATTTATAGATGACAGACATCATTTTGGGGGTCAGACCCCAAAAATTGCCAAAGGCCCTTCTGCATTGCCAAAAAATAGCAATGGCCTTTTGCAGCTTATAATCAAGGTGAAACTTCCAGGAGAGTTTACCATCTAGAATGACTTGCTCTGTCCTTGTAATCGCTCTACCAAAGAGAGTGGGAACAGACAAGTTAGCAATGTTTCTGCGCCTCGTAAAGAGGACCAGATCAGTATTTGAGGGGTTGACGTACAGCCCCTTTTCAAGACACCAAGCTTCTACCATATTAAGGGCGTTCTGCGTCAGATCAGATAAGACGTTCAGGTGTTTACCAGAAACTGTCAAAACAAGATCATCCGCGTAGCTTTGCACGAAAAACCCAGATCGCTGCAATTTAACAAGTAGTTCATCGATAACCATGAGCCACAGCAAGGGTGAGAGAACTCCTCCTTGCGGGCAGCCCTTGGCTACTTTGGCGGACACTGCTGAGCCATCCAGCTCCATCTCAATTATCCGAGACTTAAGCAATTCCATGACACTTAAGCATGGAATCGATGAATTTAAGAATGGTCTGATCAATATTAAAATTGGTACAAACACTTGTGATCGTGGAAAACGAAGTACTATCAAAAGCTCCCGCAATGTCAAGGAAGGTACCTACTAGAAACTCTTTGTAGTTAAGTGATCTTTTGATCCTAGTTACGAGTTCATGTAGAGCAGTTTTGCAGGACTTGCCAGCTCTGTAAGCATGTTGCACTGAGAGGGGAGATCGTGAAATAATTATCTCTAATAAATCTGTCGATGATCCTCTCTAAAGCTTTTAGAAAAGTAGAGATCAGACTAATGGGCCTAAAAGCCTTTGGGTCAGTATAATCCGACTTGCCAGCTTAAGGTATGAATTCCTTCTCCAGGCGCGCGGTACAGTACTAAAAGCAACGCAGGCTTGGAACAGATTGAGTAGGTAAGTGCTGATGTGTAGAAAACCATGCTGTAATTCTGTAGTGAAAACGCCGTTCGGACCACTCGATTTGAAAGGTGCAAACGAGAAAACACTCCAGCGTAAAACATCAGTGGTGATTAGCACACCCAACAAAGTGGACAGACAATAGTAGCTCACCGAATTCTCATCTACACGAGGTTAGTTTACCGGAGTTTAAGTCTACACGTATCATGCTTAGCCAGAGTTTTGTTAAGTCTGGCGACAACAGATAAGCTGTCAATTTCTTCACAAAAGTTTCTCCACGCAGTCCTGTGCGCGGATCTTAAGCTTTTCTATAAGCCTTTTGAGCTAATATAAATTGATTACAATCCGAATTGAGATTCGTTGTTTTGGCTTTATTTTTAATTTTACGCACACTCTTCCTTAACTGTTTAAGTTCAGAACACCAGAAGGGTTTGTTACGCTTCTTCTGGTTGTTAATAATTGCTAATATCAATCACATCTTTGCGAACCGAGTTGACAAACGTTGACAAACCAACATTGAGATCCTCTAACTCAGAAGAGTAAATGTAATTGAACAGTGAAGATCCTCTATTCTTAGTATTAGAACTGCCCCAAATGGTATGATGAGCGTTAGCATCACAACCAATCACTAGAGGTAGTTTGTTGACCCTACACCACATTATAAGATTCACCATTTCCTCTGAAGGAGGGGTTGCGGTGAGGTGGAATCATAGGGTAGATATATTGATGCAATGACAAGTTTGAAACGTGATTCAGCATATACGAGAGTGATCAGCACTGCCCTAAAATCAGCAGTGCTACATTCATTAATTAGAGCGGCATCAATAGCATTAGCAATATAAATGCACGATCTAGTTTTAAGAACAGTGGACTTATGAAAGATCTAGCCAAGCTTTGAGTTCAAACCAGAAACCGCACTATCAATAAGATACGGTTCCTGGATTAGAAAAAAATCTGTGTGCGATATAGCAAGCAGTTCGCTCTACTCATAGGAACCTGATTTGCTATGTTGCAAGTTGATCTGTTTTAATTCAAGCATGAGATACGGCCCTGAGATAACATTGAAACGGATCCTCTCAAGGACATATTGAAGCGACGCACCAGACCCGGTAATGTGCTCAAAGGAATTCTGATCAACCCTGAACACAATTGATTGGCGGTTAGCCTCTCGCTTGTATCGGATAACCTTCCATCCTGTAATCGACACATTTGGATTCATAATGCCGATGTTAGTAATAATTAAAATCGGATTCTCAGGTTGCCCCGGAATCCATGAGTGGTATAAGCGGTTTCGGGGGCTTCCCAACCGAAAGTTGGCAGCAACCTTCGAAGCTAGACGGTAAAGAAGGGGAGTTTCCTGTGATAAACTGAATGTAAATATTATATAACAAACAAAAATGAATGAGAGATCAATGAATGCTACCTATGCAATATTATATTGCACACATCTTGGGCGCATTCTGGTCTTCCATCAAGTTGGCATTGAAAATTCACTGATGGAAAAAATTAGCTTTAAAGCATTGCCAACAAATTGTGATGTATCAAATGCATTCAGAGTTCAACATGTTGTGTTTACTAAACATGTTGCCAACAGTTGGCGTACCTGACTGAATGCGCCCATTGTCTTGAATCATATCGCATTGAAAAAAAAAGTCGAAAAATAATTATTTTTATATAATTATTCTTGTTATATATTTTTCATGATTTGAATTATTAAATAAAACAAACAAAATCAGTTTGAGATCTTCCATGTCACTGTACAGGGTGACATGGAGCTATGCAATGCGCAGGTGGTATACTGTACTTGTGTGAATGGGATGAATGAATCGATTGAATGAAAAATGAATGTTGTGTGAATGTGGGTATTGCACCCTGGGCCCATTAGTGGCATTGAGTGCTGGAGTAAAATCCGCCCAATCTTAATTTAAAAAAAAAAATCAGTTTGAGTATACATATAAACCAAGTTTTTTATTCATTTCGTCTAAATATTTAAAACAAACTTTGGATTTCGACACAATCGATACAAAAATATTTTATATCTTGATATCCTGCACATCTCCTTTCGTACTACTTATTTGTTGAGTATATTTCATCAAATCAATACAACACATTATCTATAGATAATTTATGGATTTGACTAAATCAATGAATTTAATTTAATTTTATTTATTATTCGTTTACTTCAAATGAGTTTAAATTCTGTTGAATTTTAATTGGTCCGCATTAAAACTAATTTCCATGCCGAATGACATGTTTTTGTTGAATGTTTGTTACCAAAGAGAATATTTAATCATCAATTTAAAATATTGTTATCACATTTAAATTTATGAAAAAAAAATACGAATATTCGATTTGCCCACAAAAAAAATGGTATGTTTAGGGCTTAGGAAAATCGATTAATTTCGAATAGTATAATAGGATCATTCTCGTGTATAAAACACGCGCACGAAATATCCAATTGATACGGTTTGGTTGATACGACGTTACATCGTAATACACATTATATTTTATTTTGTATATACGTATAGGTACCTACATCGAATTTTCCAATAATAATAATTGAATGTTTAAGTATAATTAATTTTCCATTTTGCTGTTCTTGTGTATAATATACGTACCATACATAAATGTTTAATAAGTATGTGGGGGTGTGCGTATACTTTTTGATAAATACAAAAAATATAATTATTAAATTGTAATTTATAATAACTAGCTTTTGTAGAATGAATAGATTTTCATGGTAATTGCGAAATCAATTTCAATAAATTTTTTATTCGGCATAGATTTTTATTGGACTTTAATATTTTGTAACCTCCCTCACGGATGAGTACGAGAGATGGCTCCTAACATTTGAGAGGAGAACATGATATAAAACTCGCAGCGAGTAGACTGGCTCGGTCACGTTCTGCGTGCTGATCCGAAACGAACTGTGCAACGATTTTTGAAAGGAAAGCCACCATATTTTGGTAGGCGCATAGGTCGTTGCAGGCAACGATGGCTCCACGATGTAGAGAGCGACTTGGCCTCTTCAGATTGTCTTAGACAGTATGAAGACCATGCCCAGGATCGAAACCGTTGGAGCCAGATGGTTGACTCAGTAAGTGGCCAGTAATGGCCTTATGAAAACTGATTATTATTATTATTTTGTAACCTCACCACCCTTTTGTAACCACCCTTTTGTAACCTCCTCTTTGGCCCCTGTGGTCAGGGGGCACTCCCATGTCTCGTAAATCAAAATTGTCAAAACACGAAAATGTTTCCCAAGAATACCACCATTGTATCCTCTGCTTGTCGTAGGAGGCGACTAAACGGTTGGATCGCTGGGCTGACGACCCGCATCCGTAAAAAAAATAAAATGTTTATAAAGTCAACAAAAAGAAAAATGGATACCGCCAAAACAACACCGGACCCCCGCTCAAGTACCCGGACACGAGATTTAGGATCGGCACGTGGAACGTGCAATCACTAAGGAAACCAGGAGCGTTAGAGGGCCTAATCACGTGTATGAAGGAGTATCGGCTGGAACTCATTGCTCTTCAAGAAACTCGCTGGCCTAAAAGTGGAGACCATGTGTCCCAGGGCTATACGTTGCTCTACAGTGGAGATGACCTCGGAAATCTTGGAGCTGGATTTCTTCTTGGCCCGCCGGTAAAGAACGCTGTTTTGGATTTCCAAGCAGTCAATAACCGATTGTGTAAGCTTCGCTTGCGCATGAAGTTAGCTAACCTGTCGATAATTTGTGTACATGCGCCCACAGAAGTCAGCCAGCCCCAAGATAAAGACTCATTTTACAATGACTTGGACGATCTGATGGGATCTATACCCGAACACGATGTTAGAATGGTAATTGAGGACTTTAATGCTAGAGCCGGCAGAAATCAGACCGACTTGTGTGAAAACATAGGTCCGTACTCCCGACACGAAACTGCGACCGATAATGGTGAGAGAATGATGTACTTTGCGGTTGCTCATGATCTTAGAGTAGCAAGCACATTCTTCCCTCACAAACACATACATCTTGAGACATGGACACATCCTCGCGGAACTTCCCGCAGCCAAATTGACCATGTGTTAGTTTCTAAATGACGGGCTCAGGTTGTGCAGGATGTGAGAACTTATCGGTCAGCAAACAAATACGTAGGCAGCGATCATCATTTGGTCGCTGCAAAGCTACTATGGAAGTTTTCGTACAAGTCTGGGAACACAACGAAACGCATGGATCGTTTCGACTGTGAAGGTCTGATAAATGAAGATCAAAAGAAACGATATCAGGATCTTGTCAGAGACAACATTAATGAAGCTAATTACCAGTCTGACTGCGTGAACTCTGTCTGGGAGGTACTGAAAACTTCGGTTGTCAGTGCTGCTCAACAGCCTTTAGGTATAGTGAAAGTCAGACCCAAGAATGATTAGTTTGGTGACGAGTGTCGTCTTGCAATTGAGCAACAAAATATAGCCCATAATGAAGTGCAACAACGTCTCACAATCGCGAGGAAAAACAAGACTGCTCTTGCAAGAAGGGCAGCTAAGCGGATTTGTAGACGGAAGAAGCGAGAATGGTGAAAGGCTGAGGTTCTGAAAGTACAACAACTCAGCAATGAGCGCAGTTCGCGTAATTTCTTTAAAGGAATTACTGGACTGCACCATACTTTCAGGCCTACGTCAACCGCCATTCGGGACCGGGATGGTAACCTCTGTGTCAACATCGACGCAGTACTTGACGCAAGGAGTGGACACTTTACTGACCTGCTTGATGTCCATCATGCGTCACAGACTGTTGTTGAGCCACCTCTAATACAGACTGCGGAGATTTGCACTGAGGAGCCGTCCCATGAGGAATTCACTAAAGCCATGCAGAGATTGAAACGAAACCGTGCACCTGGAGTGGACTGCATTAATTCGGAGCTCTTGATATTTGGAGGGGATACTTTGTTGAACTGTCTTTTCGACCTTATTCGATTAGTATGGCGAACCGAAGTTATGCCTGACGAATGGAAAGTGGCCGCGATATGCCCCATCTTCAAGAAGGGAGACCGCTTGAAGTGTGAGAATTATCGCGGTATAGCTCTCCTTTGCACAGCATACAAGTTACTGTCATATATTGTATTGGATAGAATCACTCCTCTATCGGAGGGCTTGGTTGGTGACTATCAAGGAGGATTTCGTCCGAATCGATCAGTCACCGATCAGGTCTTTTCGCTGCGGATGATTCTATCTAAATATTATGAGACAGCCATCCCCGTACATCAGGTGTTCCTGGATTTCCGGCAGGCCTATGACTCGATCAATCGAGAGAGTTTATGGTCTGCCCTGGAATACCTAGGAATGCCAACAAAACTGGTACGACTATGTAGGATGACAGTGACGCAGTCCCAATGCTGTGTTAAAGTTGAGAACAGGCTATCGATAAGTTTTGTAGTTAACTCGGGTGTTCGGCAGGGAGATGCTCTGTCCCCGATACTCTTTAATCTCATGTTGGAGTACATCTTTCGTAAAACTGAAACACCGCAGCGTAACATCTTATATCGCCAGTCCAATCAGGTGCTTGCATATGCAGATGACATATGCGTGATTGGACTGAATAGCAACGGAGTGAAAGAAATACTTGATCCGCTTGTAGAGTTTTCAGCTTCAGTTGGACTTCAGATCAATGAGTCCAAAACGAAATACCTGATCTCTGGTTTTAGGGACAATGGCACACCAGATTTTAGTAGTGGCCACCACACGTTTGAGGGAGGGAGGAGGTTCAAATATTTGGGTTCTCTTATCACTCACGATAACAGTGTGGGTGAGGATAATAACGTGCGGCTGGCAGCTGGCAGTCGTTCTTTGTATCCTCTAAGGCCACTGCTAAAATCTAAACACTTATCAAGTGCCGTGAAGCTGAAGCTTTACAAAGCGTTGATCAGGCCCGTTGTTATGTTTGGATATGAAAGTTGGGCGCTGACGGATGAATACGAGAGATGGCTCGTAACATTTGAGAGAAGAGTCATGCGTGTGATTTACGGCCCAAAACGCGAAATAGATGGTACCTACCGAGCTCTGTACAATATCGAGATCAGAGATCTGATGAAGATCCCCGATATTGTACATGAAATAAGATCTCAGCGAGTACGCTGGCTCGGGCACGTTCTGCGTGCTGATCCGGAACGAATTGTGCAGCGATCTCTGAAAGGAGAGCCACCATATGGTAGGCGCAGAGGTCGTTGCAGGCGACGATGGCTGCACGGTGTAGAGAACGACTTGGCCTCCTCAGATTGTCTTAGACAGTATGAAGACCATGCTCGGGATCGAAACCGCTGGAGCAACCCGTAGTAGAACATTTATTTTCATTCTATTTTCGTTCGCTGACCTATAAAATAAACATCTATTTACTGTTTGTTTTTAGTTTCATTTCAAAAAAAATAAAAAAAAAAAATAAACAATTAATCTCGTAAATTAATCATTAATGTACTATTTTAACGTTAATTTAATATAATTTATTATAAAATAAGTACATAAAAGTAGAATTAAAATATAACTTGAAAGTTTTTTTGTCAAAATTTTGCTTCGCTAAAGTTGCAAATACTCATATTTAACATGCCGAACTGTAACAAATGTAGTGGAAATATTACGGGTAACACACGAGGAAGTACCGGTATTCAGTGCAATGTGTGTAAAATCCAGTTCCATACGAAATGTGTTGATGTTGCTGAAGAATTTCTCAAACGAGTGCAGTGTGGAAGTGTGAGTCTTGTGAAAGTGTATCTTTATCGACTACCAGTTTGCCTGACATTATGCGGATGTTAAAAGACCTTAGGGGTCGCATGATAAATATTGAAAATTCCCAACAATTTACGTGTCAAACACTCGAAGACCTTAATAAAAAAATTCATTTGGTAATGGAGCAAAAAAACAAGTCGCTCAAACTTAAACTGGGTGTAATTGAATCTAAGTGTTCAGCTTTTGAGTACAAAAACAAATAAAATTGAAGCTGAATTGGACTTAAGGAACCGGGTCAATCTCCAAAACAACTTAGTTATCTTTGGTTTGCCCGATGATGCGGATAATCTTGAGAAATATGTTAACTGTGTCTTTAAAGCTATAGATGCTATCGTGCCGGAAACTGATATATTGTCTGTAAAATTGATTAAACCAAAAGAAAAAAAAGAAAAAGAAAAAAAATTTTTTAAAAAAATAAAATTGAAAGACAGTATTGACAAACTATAATTTGTTTTGTTGCAACATTAATCTACTTCATACAGATAAGTTCTTTCGTTTTTCGAATTTACCTTTAAACTTTTTATATCATGTTATTGTATTAACTGAAACTTGGCTTAGATTAAGGAACTCACAATTTTATAACATTAAAAATTATTTCAGTTTTTTTAGTTGTAGGGAAGGTAGAGTTGGTGCAGGTATAGCTTTGTATATTAGATCCGATCTGGATTTTGTTCAGGTTTGTATTGACGATAGCCTTTATGAGTTTCAGTATATCACGGTCGAGCTAAAGAATTTCGGTACCAGAATATGTGCAGTATATAGGCCACCAGGAACAGATATCACTCAGTTTTTTGAACGCATTGAAGTTATTTTAAGTGACAATAATAATAATAAATATGATACTATAATGGTAGGAGATATCAACATACCATTAAATACGGATACTAACATTAGAAAAGATTATTTAAATTTACTTAGCAATCTAGATCTTGTAGTAACTAATTCTATAGAAAATCGCAGTGTTAGTGTTAACATTTTAGATCATGTGGTTAGTAGTTTTACTAATATCATGTCTATTACCAATAATACAATTTTTCTACGATCAGTGATCATAATATCGATCTGTCTAATTTTAATTATAAAGATAAATATGTTGTTAAACAGCATTATAAAATATTGTTAGCTATTATTGACATATGTATATAAGCAACTATTGGTGAAAAATACTCGAGTTATTTATATTAAGGTGAAGCTTAAAACAACAAACTGCCCTTGGATAAATTATGATATCTGGAAGCTTATTCGGGAAAAAAATATTTTGTTAAAAAGATTAAAAAAATTTAAGAAAAAAGTGAATCATAAAGTATGGAAATCAGGACCACTCTTGAGGATAAACTACTTATCTTAAGCAAGGAAATTTCCAAACAAAAATATTTTGCGAAAAGAAGGTATTTCCACAAGATGTTTAATGAGGTACTCTATTTGAGAGATTTGTGGAAAAACATAAATTCACTTTTTGGTAGAAGTAAAAGTAATTCTGATAATATTGAAATTCGTAATAATTTGGTAATGAAATCAGATACATTTGAAGTAGCTGAAATCTTTAATAAATATATTGCGGAATGCGGACCGCCGTTGCTGGGCTCACTAAATAGTGATAAGGATTTCAATAAATTTGGCACCATTAGGAGACTATCAAATTCTATTTATTTGAAGGCAACGTCGCCTACGGAGTTATTCAATTTAATTACTGAGCTTGACAACAATAAAGGTTGCGGTCCCAATAGTATTTCTGTTGGAGTACTTAAACCAAATACCCATTCAATATAGTTATTTCTACTGGAATTTATCCAGACTGTTTAAAGCTGGCCAAAGTTGTGCCTGTATTTCAGAGTGGTGACAATTGTGATGTCAATAATTATAGGCCTATTTCAATCCTTCCCGTTTTCGATAAGTTACTTGAGAAAGTGTTAAATATTAGAATCTGTAATTTTCTTTTGAATTTTTTATATGGATATCAGTATGGATTTCATTGGTGGAAACCGTCGACATGATTAGTCAGGCGTTAAATGATCGCTCATATATGGGTGCTTTATTTTTGGATTTACGTAAAACATTTGATTGTATTGACCACGATATCTTATTGGAAAAATTATATCTATATGGTTATAGAGGAATTACTTTTAAATTGCTGAGAAGCTATCTGAGAAATAGATACCAATACGTTTCAATAAATGGAATATGTAGTAGTATGAAACATGTTTCAACTGGGGTGCCGCAAGGTAGTGTTCTTGGTCCAACACTATTTTTAATATTTATTAATGATATTTGTAATTTACAGTTAAATGGAAATATTCGGCTCTTTACTGATGAGTTAAGTTAGTTGGAGAATAGACATGGCCAGTTTAGCCGAATGAAAGCAATGTACATTTTAACAGAGCGCTAATTGAAAATGACAGTGAAGTAAATACTAAAAAAATTACGCTGTTAAATTTGGCAATTTTTGCAATTAGAATTTTATTACGAAAATTTGAATTTGAGGTGTTTTGTAAATTTTATGTTGCCGATTCTAGAGATAATCACATGCTCTCGAGTACATATTCGGATTGCTTAGACCAACTGTCACCTCTGCTTCCAAATTAATTATAGATTTTCACAGAATTTTGAAGTGATTTTAAACAAATTTTAATAATTGTTACTGCCTATCCTAGAGATGACCACAGGTACTCATGTATACTTTCGGATAGTTAGGACCAACTAGGATTTCTATTTGTTTATAAAATTTAAACATTTCTTGATTATGATTGACTTTTAAAATTTTGTACCGCCGATCCCAGAGATGTCGCCGAGTTCTGGTCTATTTTTCAGATTATTTAGATTAAATTCTCATGAAATTTGCTATTTATTTTACAACATTTAGAAGTTACGTAAACGATTTCTTTTTACACGATTTTTAGAAAATTTGTATCACTGATCCTAGACTAGAGATGTCCACGGGTACTCGCCTATATTTTCAGATAGTTTAGGCCATTTAGAATCTTTGTGGCCAAGAAAATTAAATACTGATGAATTTCTGTTTATTTTACATCATTTAGAATTTCAGTGTTTTGAATAATTTTTAGTATTTTCTCTACTGGATTTTTTGTTATTTTTCCCAATTGGATTTTGTATTATATTTTCCAATTGAAATAGCTAGCCCAAAAATCAAGCCCGAAAAAAGCCTATAAAGAAATGGTTGTTTCTCTACTACGTACTATACAAATTCATAGTAACACGAAAAATAAGATGAAAAAAAGTTCTGAACATAGCAAAATAAGGTAAAAATAAAAATCGAACCAAAAATGTAAATTTTTTTCGGGCTTAATTAAAAATAAATAATTTTATTTAAATTTTATTTTATTTTAACGTTACTTTGGCAGTAACGTTAAAATACAATAAAATTTAAATAAAATTATATAAATAAATAATTTTGAAAATTCATAAAAAAAAATTCATCATAAACCGCACATTCTCATGGTGTTTGGAATCTTGGCTTAACTTGCACTTTTGAATCAATGCCATCAGAAAAAATGCATTTAAATTTATAGAACCGAAACTTAATCCTCATATGTAACAGTTTACCAAACATGTCATTTGCATTATAAATTTTACAATACCGTTGTTCAAAATGAAGAGGAAGATCCGAAACATAAACAGATAACTAGGACCAGGAAAAAAAGGTTTCCGATCATTATACTTTAAGCTTTCACGATACTAATTTCAATATCAATAATACACCGTTTCTTTCAAATCATTGCGAGGTTTGGACGGGAAATCAATAAAATAAGTGATAAAATAAAAATATAATAGTCAAAAAGTGCAGTGATAGTAGTTTCTTTTTAATTCTTTTATATTTCGGACATATTGTGAAAAATACAAAAATGCAGTGTTAGCTTCAAAATTGTTGGGTCGATGAGTTTTTTTGTCAATTTAAGTTAAGGTGGTACACCAAAATCTACATTGGTAAATCCACGATCTAAGGAAACTGGTCTCTATGGATTCTGAGGAGGGCCATTTAGTTCATAACCTCGAAATATCAATTCCGTTCCAAAGAAGACTAAATATAGGAAGATCACCTACTAAAGAAAAAAGTAGCAACTAATTAGTTGATCAAGCCGATGCTCCTAATGCCAGAAGTGGTGCCAGCGGAAATTTTAACTTAGACTTGTTATCGCAAGAAGGGCTTGCATCCTGAGACCATCATCAACTGGTTACTCTCAGTTAGAAAGAGAAAATGCGAATTTTTGCGCAAAAATTAATGAAATTGAAAAGGTTTTTTAACCAAAGCCAATGCACCTCAAATTAGTAACGAGACTACAGAGTTCTATACTGATGAGGAGAAGTTAAGTAAAGACACCGAAAGGATTCCCAAACGGAAAAACGTCCAGCAAGAAAAGGAAAGCGAAATACTCTCCGTAGCTAGTAGTTCGCAGACAGAATCTACTAAAAGGAAGGAGGCAATGGGAAACAGCGATATAAAAGTGAAAGCAAACCACTAAAAGAAGAAAAACCTCCACCAATTAATATTATTGTATAATATTAATACAGAGTAATACCCTTAAACAACAATATATGGAAAATCTACACCCCTGTCTCTAATACTTAACTTAGAGAAAATCAAATGGTATACATATGACAATAAAAGCAACCACCCATTAAAGCTTATGGAAAGGGGCCTCCATCCAACCTGTACAATAACATTTATATTTATGCAGCAAATATAATAAAAACAGAGAAATTCAAAGAAGAATACCAATTTAAAAATATTAAAAGAGGTCTCCAGTTACTTATGTTAGCTTTCAATAAGAAAGAAAAGATAGAAGCCATATTTAATATAAGAGCTATTTTAAACATGAGGGTTAAAATAGAAGCACTAGGAAACTTCACCACATCTATATCGAGTAAAGTAACTGATCGCAAGTCGTTTTCACAAGTGGTGGCATCCGGGCTACAAAGTACGACCCCACACAAATCAGTAAATTTCAAAGACTCCAAAGATACATCTATGCTTGAAAAAATATTTAAAAGCATCGAAGCGCTAAATACAAGGCTTATAAAACTAAGAGTTATCGATAGATGCTTTAAACCGGCGACTAGATAAACGAGAAACAGTGGATGAAATATCATCCATATTATAGTAAACTAATATGATAAATAAAACATTAAGAATTGCAAAAAAATTGAAGAAAAAAGTATGCAAGTAGCTACTATCAGCATTCAACTTAACAACAAAAAATATTCAATATCTGTTCAATTTACTGTCCTCCAAGACATAATTTAAATAAAGAGGATTATAAAATGTTTTTGATCCAGCTAGGATTTATTTTTATCATTGGAGGTGATTTCGCAGGTCGTGCTTACAATTGTGAATTTCTTTCGGGAGGAAAACCAACGTACTGGCCTAATGACATAAGGAGTTCCTTATCTAATTGATTTCTACATTACAAGAGGTATGTCAGAAAACCACATTTTTCTAGAAAATAGTGAAAGTCTTTCATCGGACCACTCGCCCGTCATTATGACTGTTAGTTTCACGATTGTTCAGAAAATCCACCTAGACTAACTAATAACAAAACCAATTGGGAATGATTTAGGAAATCGGTTGAAGAGAACACCAAACTTCTTGTACCAATCAATCAATTAGAAAATGAACTATTAATCAATAATATACAACAAGCAGCATGGGATAGCACCCCTGTAAACCAAAACAAGGAGCGTAATAATTTTTTTCACTTATCAGGGAGTTGGGTAATGAAAAACGCAAAGCAAGGAAAACATGGCAGAGGAAACCTCCGCATAAGCTTAAGCAAAGAATTAGAGAACTGAAAAATAAATCGGTCACCCGTTTTCTTCGTAGTCTTACAGAAGATAAAGAAACTGAGTATTCTCTATGGAAATCCACAAAAGCATTAAAAACCAAATTATAAAATACCGCCAATAAAAAATTATGAAGGAAATTCGGTAAAAAGAACCAAAGAAAGCAGCACTTTTCGCATCTCATCTTAAAGAATTATTCCAACCATATGCTAGACAATCAGCGGATGAAAATATAATACTAGTGTACAAGGAGGATTGGGGGGAATACCACCTGTAACTCTACGAGAATTGAAAGATGAAATTAACCATAACATGTTCAACAATATTTCTGGATGTAGCACAGGCGTTCGATAAAGTATGGAACCCTGGATTGGTATATAAACTGCATTGAGATTTACCAAAAGTGTACAATATACCTTCAGATATTGAAATCTTATATTGCTAACAGATATTTTCGCGTTAGGTGTGAAGAAGAATTTTCCGAGCTACAGAGTACTGGGGCCAGTCTTGTATTTACTTTACACAATCGACTCACCTTATAAAGTAAACGGATGACACCGACAACTGCAACGGGCCACGAACAAACTAAGTAACTGGATCAAAAAATGGCGCATTAAGCCAAATGACGAAAAATCAACAAACGTTAGCTTTACCAATTAAATAGTTAACTGGATACCAATAGAACTAAATTCTAAACAAGTACCTTATGCCAGCTCAACCAAATATCTCGGCATGACTCTCGATGTAAAGTTAAAATGGAAAGAGCACATTAAAAAGAAAAAATAGGAACTTAACATTAAATATAGAAATATATACATAGTATTGGCTAATTGGAAGAAATTCAGAGTTGTCAATACCTAATAAGTTGCTACTATACCAACAAGTTTTAAAACCTATATGGACTTATGATATTCAGCTTTGGGGCTATACTAAGAAAACCAATATTAAAATATTACGAATTTTTCAAAATAAAGTGTTACATGGAATAGTGAACGCTTCTTGGTGCATAAGAAACGATAATCTACATCGGACCACCGGATGAAATACGTCAGAGAAGAGATAACAATTTATTCAAAGAAACACTTACAACGGCTTGGTCTCCATCAAAATGTGAGTTACGTGGTATGATGAGTAACACAAATGGAGCACGAAGGCTCCCAAGAAAGAAACCGATGCAATTGGGAAAACCACAATAGGGCGGCCAAATTTTTAGAGACTAACTAATGGGTTACATCTCTGCAAAATTAACTTAAACAAATTATACACTGCTATGATTTTTTTCAATTCTATGCACTTTTGGCCTCAAACGATCTTATATACATATAAAGCTATATTAATCTATAATCAACAACAAAAATAATATTTACTACCTACCATACATGGATTCTTTTACCTATTGTTAAAATAATAAATTATTATATGGTGTAATCTCCTAAAACATATGAATACTTTTAATATATAATAACATAACATTTATTATTATTATTATACTTACGAATACCTTGAAATATACAAAAATATTAATTCTATACCATGTTGGAAATGATAGAGTAAACTAAACATATAAACTAAATCAAACCATACAATTTTGTAATACATATTTAATTAATTAATGTACAGACACATACATTTTACAACCATGATGAAATTTAAACTATCAGTTAGAATTCATAATGACCACTATTATAGTTTTATATGTGTATGTGTGTGTGTACCAACAAAATATAACATAAATAAAAATGTATTGGCATATGTATTATTAGTTCATGGAATGTTATATTTGTTTTATTGTTGAACTATTATAAAATTTAATGAAGTTTAAATATGATTCCTTCTTCATTTATATTGGACACATAACATAACTCACAACTTGTTAAATGGAGTTTGATACTGCTGATATATTTCATATAATGCCTGTGCGCTCTGGTAATCCAAGGAATTATCTTCGGTACACATTTTGTTTCATTGTTTTAATTTATTCGAATCGAAAAAATAAATTTTGCGATAACACGACATAATAATATATACACATAATATATATCCCCACGTAGAATTACAATTAAGTCATTCACGCCAACGAACGAGCGTATATACCAAAAAAATGTCAATGAAAATCACAAAGTAAGTTATACTGCATAATTATCCACTGTGTATTAACAACATGAATAATTTATTAACTAAGATCTCACAGTATGCTGTAATGTAAAATGATACCCCCAACACACTAACCAACCAAGAAGCATAGCGATGGAGGAGGATCATCATAAATTTCATCTTTTAATTATATCACCTACAGAGTCCTACTTAATATAATCGAACAATTAAAAAAAATAATACAGAAACGTTGGCAAAATAAAAAAAAAAATTAAATTTAAACTGAAAACCGAGTATATACTGCGAACAATACGAAAAGCTCGAATAGAAAAGAAAATTAATAAATATTTTCCCGTTTAATTTAATTTTTACATTTATTTCTTATTAAAATAAAAATAACAAGAAAAAATCGTTCTACTTTCTTTCGTGTTATATCCACATTTACTTTTATACATGTTGGTGTTGTTATATAGGTGTTTTTCTCTTAAATAAAATTAATTTCCTTCATTTTCATTTAAAAACATAAAATTTCATCTCTTCGTTAATATTTTTTTTAATTTCCATCAACGTAAATAAAATAAATTAAATTGAAATAAAACGAAAAAATGTACAACACAATACTCGTATTAAAAAAAGTAAAATACCGAAATCACCCTTTTTTTTTTGTGTAGTTTTGTTTAAAAAATATATAATTATAATAATAACAACAACAATACCAACCCCGAAACAACGTACAGTGTAATATACATTTTACATTGCAAACAGAGTATATGTAAGTATATATGTACAAAAAAGCTCATCAACTAAAGTTAGCAAAAAAAAATTGGGAATGAAAATCTTTTAATTTTCTTTTTCTTGGTGTTGTTTTCGTTTAGTTTAAGGTCAATATACATTAAAAAATGAAATAAACATTTTCTTCGTTCGTTATTTTTTCCAGGTGTTTGTGGAAGTTCTCGTTCCCTATATGTATATATAAATTCATTATAATTCATTACGCTTACTTTATGAATATATATATATATTTTTTGAGCGACTCGTCGTTATTAGGAAAACTTTTTGATTACATAGACAACTTTTCGAATGAAACGTGGTAAACTCAATACCGAACAAAAATTCGCTGTGGATAGCTGAATGGGGGCTCTAAGATCTACATACATATAAGTAAAAAGTTTAGTTATTCTCAATGTTAACGAGGAAGGTTCTAGGAAGCGGAGAAAAATATTTTAGTAACAGGAGAACAACTAAAAACCATTAGTATACTTTTCAGTTGTCTATAAGCAGTGCTGGTGGATTTAACAAATTAACATCCGCATTATAATAGTATTATTAATTTGATTTCCTTTTTTTAATTAAGTTGTTCGCTTGTTAGGTGCATGCTGTACACATAGTGAAAAAGCACCCGCTCATCGGGGAGAATTTGTTTTTATTATTAAAACCATGTTTTGATTAAATAAAAAGCCTGATTATTTCGAAAGTTTAATGGGTTTGTACTTATGCCTAATAATTTAATAAACTTGCTATATAAAATTTCAAACCATCAAAAAAAATTCTTAGCAGTTCATTGGCTCCGCCAAACTAATAACCTTTAAAACACGAATTTAAAAGTTCATAAAACTTCCTTTGCACAATCAACCAATTTTATGTTTTGTTCCACCCTTCAAGCAAGTCATACTATTAAAAATTGCTTCATGATGGACAATATGATAACAAACGTTAACGAAACGTTGATTTCGATTAAAAATTTCGCGCATTTTTGTTGTATTGGGTTTTGAACTATCATTTCGATAATAAGTTTGCACAGAACAAAAATGACATAAAAAACAAATCGTGAATGAATCACAAATCTCGATTAACAATAGAAACATTTTTTTTTATTTTCAACCAGGACTTAAGCGATGGTTAATGTAATTTAATTGGGGGCAGCAAAAATCTAATAGAAAATACCTCAAATTAAAATGGCTGTAATAATACGTAAAAATTGGCTAAATCAACATCAAGCACCAAACCACAAAATAATATGAATCTAACAATTTATTTCCAAAATGTAAAAAAATGTCTTCGAAGGCTGCACAATTTCAGGCCAAATATGTAACGCGTTGTTCGTTCGGTTGTATCGTTTCTAAATTCAAAATCAACAACTATAAAAAAAAAATGATGTATTTAAATAAAATAAAACATCAACTGAAATTAATGATTAGGACCACTAATTCATAAATTATGTACAATTTATTATAATTAATAATAAATTTTCCCATGCGGCCTTCATCAGAAAACACATGTGTAGGTAGGTACATATGTATATACTTCAACTTTAACACATCATTCATCACCAATAAAACAAACAAAAATCTCAATATAGATCGTAAAAACGTTCACTCTTCATCAAAATGTTTCCATCTCTCATTTACTAAATCATAATAGTAAAACTATACTCTGATCATTATTATTAGTGTGCACATAACACATTCTCTAGTTTTCTTCTTTAATTCACAAAAAAAAAAATTATTTATAATCAAAAAAAATTTAGTGCCTTGCTAAATTAGCCCGCCACAACGAAACCTAGCCCATAATTTATTACAATTTATTACATCAGGTCTCGATTTTGTTACACTTGCCGTTTGCGAGAAAAACGTGGTTGGAGTAACTAACATCAAGTTGAACCTACACCGCCACTTTGCAACTTTTGATAGTAGTAGTGGGCCCACATGAGTCCAAGAACAGATTAATGTGACGTCATGACCTTGAGCGTAAACGATGACCTACCGTAATATTATCGTGTTTGATCGACCTTGAGCGTAAACGACGACCAACCTTAATATTACTCGTGATCTTGAGCGTCAACGATTACATATTGTTTTTTTAACCGGACATTGACCTGTATATTTGTACGGAAATATTATTGATTATAAATTTTTATATAAATAATTTTTTGGTCAGCGTGTGGAATTGAACTCGGGTCCGCGACATGAAAGGCGCCATCATACTACCGACGTATTAGAAAAGACTATGACTAGTTGAGGTATATAAGCAAAATATACCCCTTAAGATAGATTACTGGTAATACTCGATGTATATATATATAATTTTTCCTTCAAGGTATGTTATTAGATCGTTTACGCTCAAGGTCACGAGTAATATTAAGATAGGTTCGTCGTTTACGCTAAACAAAGTCAAGGCCCAATTAAAAATATTTCCGTACAAATATATAGGTCAATGTCCGATTAAAAAAACAATGCGTAATCGTGTACGCTCAAGATCACGAGTAATATTAAGGTAGGTCGTCGTTTACGCTCGAGGTCGATCAAAAAAACAGCGTAAACGTTTACGCTCAAGGTCATGCGTATTATTAAGGTAGGTCGTCGTTTACGCTCAAGGTCATAACGTCACAATAATTTGTCCTTGGACTCAGGTGAGGCCACTACTACTTTTGATGTAATTGTGATATCGAGAATCGAGATAAAACTTGGGCCAGAATTTATTACAAATTAATTACAGTTCACTGGTAAGTCGCCGAAAAATAAATCGTAAATATTTTGTGTAAAAATCAACTTCAATCTCTCTATCTATGTAAGTCTTAATCCAAATTCCCATTTACACGTCAAATTAGAAATGGGCGGATTGTGAAATTCTAGAAATCAATTTGAATAATTAATTCAACACCAGAAAACCACAAAAATATTTGTATTAAAAAAATAATTTTATTACCTAAATTAATTGAAATACTGTGCACGTGTGGCAGGATGCGTTAAATGTGCTGGTACTTAACCACTTTACGAGCACGTGTACATTAGATAGGAACTCAGCTGCAAAATACATTAATTGCAAGGGCCAACATCCAGCTAATTACCGTGGCTGTGAGGTAGCTAAAGAATTTCAAAATATAAGAAATCGTGCTAGAAAGTCTGATATAAACCGTAGAAACCCTGTTAGAGAAGCTCCGACAGACAAATCGGGGATTGTATAAATTACGAGGAAAAGAATCATTTGCACAGGTGATCCAAGGTCAAATTTTGATAGATGTCGTGAAATGCATAGATGCTCTAAATAAAAAACTTGATGAGCAGGTTGAGACCAATAAACTCATATTTAAACAGCTGAGAAACTTGTAATCATCGTTACCCAACACGACTAGAAAATAAAAACAAATTTACAAACGCTCAGAGTAGTAATTTGGAATGCGAATAGGCTGATCCAACACAACCTCGAGCTGGAAATATTTCTATTTAAACAAAAAATTGATATTTGTCTAATCTTTGAAACCCATTTTAACTCCTCATATGCCAGAATACGTGTGTACAGATTTTACCATGCTATCCATCCATCAGAGCAAGAGGCGGATCTGCCATTCTTATTAAAGAGAATATAAAACACAACGAAGAATTAAAAATTGAAAGTGAATCTATGCAAGTTACAACAGTCAAAACTCGCACAAAGTACAAAGAAATAAATATATCAGCAATATACTGTCCACCACGACATAATTTGAAAAGAGAGGAGTATGAAGAACTTTTCAACATCATGGGAGGTTGTTTTATCATTTGTGGCGACTTCAATACGAAAAACACATACTGGGGCTCCAGAGTTACTACACCAAAAGGGAAAGAGTTGTTTGAAGCAGGAAAAAAATTAATATGTGACTTTCGATCTGGTGGTTCACCAACTCCGGATCTTATAGACTTTTATGTGACAACAGGTATATCAGATAACAATATTCGTTTGGAAAATAATGAAGAGCTTACGTCGGACCACTCTCCTGTTATTATGACGGTCAGTGAAACAATAATTGAAAAAGAAATCACAGCGAGACTGTCCAATAAGAATACCAATTGGAAAATTTTTCGAGAATTATTCGAGAAATTCAAAATTTAAACATGCGAAAATCTCCTGGGTTCCACCTCATAACTGGACAAATCATTAAAGAATTACCAAATAAAGCGATACGTAAACTTCTCCATATATAATCAATGCTGTGTTTAGAATAAGATACGTTCTAAGGCAATGGAAGGTGGCAGAGGTAATCATGATCTTATAACCTAACAAACAATGTAACGATAAAAAGCACTTCACACCGATATCCATACTCCCAACCATAGCGAAGATTTTTGAAAAGTTGCTCCTGAAGAGAATGAAACCCAGTCAGAAATCAGTTTGGATTCAGAGAAAACCACGCGATTATAGAACAAGTATAGAATCACAGATATAATAGAACGAACACTAGAAACTAAATAAATATTTGCAAGCGTTTTACTGGATGTAGCACAAGCATTTGACCGAGTTTGGCACAGAGGATTGGAGTTCAAGCTCAAGCGAGACCTTCCCAAACAATACTATGAAACTCTGAAATCATACATAACCGATAGACACTTCCGTGTAAAATATGAAGACGAATACTCGGACCTAAAGAAAATTTCAGCTGGAGTACCACATGGTAGCGTATTGGGCCCTGTGTTGTACCTCCTGTATACTCGGGATATACTATTCTCGTCAAATTCAGTCAACAATTGGATGAAAAAATGGAGGATAAAACTGAACGAAACTAAATCTGTGCATGTGAACTTTACTAATAAAAATATTTCTAATAGAATCCCAATCATAATCAACTCTAAACAAGTTGCCTATGCAAATACGGCGAAATATAGGTATGCCGCTGGATGCCAAGTTGAAATGGAAAGAACATGTAAAGAGAAAAAGGAAGAGCTGAACATGAAGTATTGGGAGATGTATTGGCTCTTAGATAGACGTTCTGAACTATCTATACACAATAAATTGCTTTTATACCGGCAAATACGGAAACCTGTATGAACCTATAGTATACAGCTTTGGGGCTGTACCAAGAAAACTAACATCAAGATGATACAGACGTTCCAAAACAAAGTACTTCGGAATATTGTAAATGCTCCATGGTACATTAGAAATGAAGACCTCCACCGAGATTTAAAGATGGAATACATCCATTAAGTTATTACGTAAATTTTGTTTTGCTGGAAAATTTCTACTGAGCCATATATGTCGATAGTGCAGATTTTTCTGCTAACCTCAGTAGAATTGTTTTTATTTCTTGTCCACCAACAGAATATTAAAAAACATTTTCAAATTTACTACTCTAAAATATTTGTATATCGACAAATTCTAAATTTAATTCAATTTTTTTTAAAAATTTTTTACAGTTAATGTTAATGTTAATCTCTGAGTAAATAAATCTTAAATTTTCGATAAAAGTAAGAATTGCAAATACCTTTTTCAAATGAGCTGTAACTTTTAATTTTGGCAAGCTAAAAAAAAGCTTGCTGAAAAATTTTGCTAAATCAGTCAAATTCTAAGACAGATTCAGCAAATTTAAGTTCGTGTCACCAGAGGTCTTGAGCCTTAATTTTTTTTAATAATTTAATTTTTCAAGATTGGCCATTTACATGCTTTTAAAAATAAAAAAAATTCTTCTACATTAGATTGCATTTATCATTCAATTTACATTAGTTTCAGTTTCGAGTAGTGCAACTAAGTTTTATGTATTTCATTTATAATATATTGTACAGAAATCCAATTTCAATTTAATATAAAAAATTGAAAAACTACATAAATCGGATTTTTATTTATTTCCATTTTGTTTAGTTAGATATATCGAAGAATCAGGTCGTTCCGTTTTTTATATATTTTTTAGTCGTATATATGTATAAACGGTATTTCAAATTGATGACGAGAATTTTTTTCTATATACTATGTGGAGTTGAGCATAAAAAAGTTGATATATTTTAAGGGGTTTGTCGGAAATATTCCATTTTAGAAAATTATTTATTAAAGGATTTCCTTAAAAATATATATACATATATATATATATACATATATGATTTAATTTATGTAGCATGCTAATGTTCATTTTTTAATTTTTTATTTTATTTTATGTGTACGAACGAGTATATGGTATATTATGTATACTAAAGTTGTAGACATTACATAAAAAAAACCATAATATTTTATGGTTTAATGACAAGAAAATACTTTAAAAATAAACTTTTTTGTTGTTGGATACTTTTTGGAATGTCATTGATGGAAAAGTATAAATTCGATGATAGCGTTTTGTGCTTACGTTATCCAGTAAATATTGTTCAATCATACTCGTTCAATGTACAAAACGAAGGAAAAAAAAAATTTTTGTTTGAGTGGTAATTGTAATTCCGTTTAGTCCCATTAATCATTTTATCCAAAAAAGAAATAAAAAATTTGTTGCGTGCGCGATTCAAAATAAAATTAAATATGGCGCATTCGTGGAGGGACATTTCGTTTAGTGCCGTCAAAAACAGCAGTTATAATGTACACCCCTTTGTACACATTTATAAAACTATTTATTTATAATATTTGTTTGATTTTAATCTGCAAATATATTTTAAAATACTATAATCACTTTATTTATTTATTTGCAAGTAATATTCATTTATGAATTAAAAAATAAAAATTGGTTTGTAAAAAGATTCAAAAAATTGACTTTGACCTAAGGGCTGGCTGTATAATATAAACTCATATGAATTCCTTTGATATGTATTATTAAAAATAAAAATACCCAGTATTTATATTTTTGTTTGAAATTTTAGTAAAAATAAATATAAATACATAATATTGATTGTCGTGTTTACCTGTCATACTCATGTATATGTAGATACTGTATACATACGTATGTACATATAAAATGGAGACAAATAGGAAAACATAAAATTTAAAAAAAAATTGTTTTTGGAAACACTTGTTTGACAAGAAAATAGAACTAATTAAAATTGATTAGGAAAATAAAATAAATATTAGTCCAATAAAATATCTGTTTTTAGTTTATGCAATTGATATTATTTACTACTTTTCCCTGTAACCGAACGTTTATGTATTTGTCTAGGCAATTTTCGTTATTTGCTTAGAAAATAAAACCGAGGACAAAGTTTTTATTTATGCTAATAATAATCAATTACATAATATGTATATTCTATATTCCATAAACAAATATTTTCGACGAATTGTACATCATTCTAAAATAATTGAGACACGAGCATTCTCAGTTTCCTAACTTTCTTTAGAAGAGACTAAAGTTATTGTTACGAAGCATTTACTACGTATTTATTTTAATATTCACGGAATGAATATAATATGTATATTATGTAGGCTGCGGGCCAATCCACGGGTAAATCAATTACTCAGGTAAAAGTCGATTTTTAGTATTTTTATTTTATTGAAATACGTGATTTTGTTTATTTTCAGCTTACCAATCCATAGATTAGAAAATCAACAACCTAAACGTCAAATATTTACTTTTGTGTACTCGCTTTACCTTACATTTTGATAAGGTAAATTCATTTAAATTAAAGTAAAAGTCAACTTTTACCCCTGAATTTTACCCCTGCAGCCGTCGTATTTGGTTTTTCAAAGATGTATAATGTAAATTTCACATAAACTCGGAAAATTACCGAACGAGACGAAGCAGAATATTGCACTTAGGCTGCGAACCAAATCACTGGTAAAAGTCGACTTTTACTTTAATTTTCGGTAAATTCATTTACCCTATCAAAAAGTAGGGTAAATCGGGTCCACAAAAGAAAATGTTTAACGTTTAGATTGTTAATTTTTTAGTGATCTACGGATTAAGTAAGCTGAAAATAAACAAAAGCACGTATTTCAATAAAACAAAAATACTAAAAATCGACTTTTACCTAAGTAATTGATTTACCCGACAGTTGGTCCGCAGCCTTAGTAATCGAACTGAAATATATCGATTTCTCTTAATATTTTCATGTGTTTCTAATAAATGGCTAATTGGATCGGGGACAAGAAGCGCTCAAGTTTTAATCAAAACTACTACTTTTTTAATTTGTTCTTTAATTGAATATTGGTTAATTCAAATAGAAAAACCTACTTGTTAACCTTACTTGTTTAAGTTTTGAGGAATGCTGTTTATTATGCTTAGACATTAGTAGCAGATCTCTAATTAAAAGTAAAACCGTACAGATATTTAAAAAAAATCTCTTAATTTAATAATTCATTATAAAAACATAAAAATTCGTTTTATCGAGACTTTTATTATATATTCACACTCACATGTTTGTTCCGCTGAATTCAAAAAGAATGCTACTAGATGAGTTCGAGGTCACGTCATTCAATTAAGATGGCACACCAACAACCCAGTAAGCACATTATCCAACCTACTGGACACAATATCAATCGAGCTTGACTCTGAGCCTGTATATGATGCATAGCTCTTTGTGGAAAAAGCACCAATCACAATTTGAAATGTAACTTCAACACTTTCATCGATGAAAAGCTCGAGTAAGCTGAAATTCGTTGACATCATCTTCGTTTTTAGTTCTCAACTAAGCTTAACTCTAAAATTTGGAATTGATTGAATTATTATATGAAGTAACATCACAATACCAACTTTCAAATCCATTGCTCAGCCTTGAGTAACATCGCATTGAAGAGCCAGTTTTAGCGCAAATTGCCAGCGATTCTATACTGACGTTGCAGATGGATGCATTATGTCATCAATAACAAATTATGACATCAATACACTCTACCCACACTACGAAAAATCGCATAAGCCTAAAAAAAATAAAAAATTTCAGTTGGAACGCGACCGCAAATCACAGTATATTGCGCTTAAGTTGCCTGCACAAACGCGATGGAACTCTTTTATAATCTCTCTTTCAAGTTTGATTAAAACAAAATAGCCAGTTATGAAGGCATCTACTATTTTCACCATCCTAAGCGAAACATTTTGAAAAAAAGTCGAAACTGTTGATTGGGTGCTTTTTCAGATTGCTAAATGAACATCTTTTTTTGAAAACGACAATAGAGTAGTTCTGTTCAAAGTGGTGTTCTGTTTTCGGGATCGCATAAACTGCAAACAATTGGTGAGATTTGGTGGGCCGGTGTATGTTCTACAACACCGTTAAGTGCATTGGCGGTTGATATATTGAACATGGCCGCATCGACAGCTGCTACGGAAAGGACGTTTAGTCACAAAGCTAAACGTAATCGATTGACTTCCACAACTTCAAACTATAAAATCGGACGAAAAGATGAAGCTTTAAGTTGTTTAGTAGTTAGTGAATATTTATATTCGTTTGAAGAAGAAGAAGGTAACCTAGAGGAAATTATGAATACTCCGATTATGGATGAGGTTGACGGTGACGCTGATGAAATGAATGTCGGCTGAGATGAATTATTGTAAATTGTATTGTAAAATGTATTATTTACTGATTACTGTTTTCCTGAAATACAGTGCTCCTTAAAATGTTTGGCAAGACTAAAAGAAATACTAGAAATTAATAATATTCAAGATAATTTTCTTAGTAATTCCAAAAATCGAAAAACGCAAAAAAAAAGTTTTGCTCTAACTATAATGGCTGATTTTCATTCAACGTCAGTTGTCCAACAAGAATCTGCGAGATTATCTTGTAAAAAGCTGAGACACAACATTGAACAATTATTTAAAGAAAAAAGAGGAAAAACATCATCTTGTTGAAAATCAACCGATGAAACCCGAGAAACGCACCTAAAATAGATTGTACTTTTCTAGATTACAATGACGATATTCTTCTTATATGTTACTTGTTGTTATTTTGTTACCTAGATTTGATAATAAAAATTGTGTAAAACGCAGTAAGGTATATTTATGTTGGTTTTAATCATGAAGTATACCTAATCTCAATTATGTTGACATACATTTTTAGTGGTGACATTTTATTTGTCTCGCTTGCTTCATAATCATTTTTACTTGTGCTATCTTATCCATCAAGATGACCGAATCTGCCAAATTTCATTTGAATCTAAATCACCTTAAAAAGAAACCGAGGAATATAGTGAAAATAAATTACTACGTTCGAATCGTGCAGCATGAACACGATTATATTTTAGTATTAGGTCGTATTTTGGAATATCGAAAAGTTGAGGGAGTCTTTGTTAAACTATTCATAATTCAACTATGCAATAGCTGCAGTGATGCTTCATATGAACTAAAAACGATAGTGATTTGTCGATTAATTACAATTTAACAGCTCTGACAGAGATTCATTCCGAAAAAAGGAAATTATCAATAAAAGATTGTCTAAGAAAAAGCATAGCTATACTTATTTATGCTCATTTATTTATGTAGGTACATAAAGTATAAGAAAACTAAAATATATATAATTAATAAAAAAAATCTTTTATTTTTCACTTTAAATTTCAAAATTAAAAGTTAGTACTTCAAAATATAAAAATGTCTAGTATTTTTGAATTTATCACCACATTATAGCACATTCTGTTAAATTTCAATTTCACATAATCTACAGGATAAGAACTTTAAAATACTTTTGAGGGCTACTTCAGTTTTCTATTTTCCGTCTCCTCTATTTTTTTCCTTCTGACGAGGCCCAGATGTCGAATATTGCTCAGTGATATATGAAACTTCTTAAAATACTAACACATAACTGCTTCATTTGTACCTTCTTTTTATATTTCAATAATTCTGTTCTAGGTAACGAGTAGGTTACTAATTTGTTTTTCCGTAATTTTTTGATGTTTTAAATTTAAATGACAATCATTTTAGATTAATCATTTATGTAGATATTTTTTGGATCAGTTTTCTCGGTTTCGACTAATCAACGGTTGTGAGTAGCGAACCCACAAATTATATATAGGCAATTACGCATTGATTAATTACATTATCACAAGTGGTACGAGCATATTCAAGGATGATCTAATATATTATTCGTATAATATTCAATTGGCACTTTGCAAAGACAAAATCATTTATTATAGGTCGTTTAAAGACATTGGTTACATTAAACTATGAAATTTCTAATTTAAACTGGGATTTAATTTATGAGTGATCTTCTGTTGATCAAATTTTTAGTTTTAGTGGCTTTGTGAATTATATTTTTGTAAAATATATTCCACTTAAGAAGTTCAAAGAAGTGTCGTCTTCAACTCAACGGCATAGTTTGATAATAATGTCTTTCTTGATATAGTGAAACGTAACTTAGCCCATGCTCACTGAAAAAAACGACAAACTCCTAGCTGATTTAATTAAATTCAAAGCATTGATAAATAGAACTACTGCTATCATCCGAGATAAAAAAAGATAATGTTTCGGAAATCAATTAAAGTTATGTTTGTACACTCCTTTAAATCCAAATGTCTTAAACCAATATTTTTCACAGCTAACATCGTCTAGTGACTAGTCATACGTCTATGAACACACTCGATATTCTATTTAAACAGTTTTACTTTTTATCCTTTTTATTTACTGACATTAACCAATATGAAGCATTTAAAGCAATTATGCATATAATGTTAAACTCGATAGGGTTAGATAAACATGTCTATTCTGTAACTCGCTTGGAAAATTTCCACTGGATAAATTCTATTCCATTGGAGTTTGTTTTGTTATTCTGTATGTCGTTTGACTGGATATTTTGACGAGAATACCATTAAACAATAAAATATTTATTGTTATATAATTTACATGTATCTTAGTAAAGTTTTCGTTTTCCAAATGTATAATGAACAATATATTGTTGGTTTCTTTTCGTATATTCTTGGGCAAGGTCATGAATTATAATTCTCCGACAGCCAATCCAACAATTTTTGTTGTAATTTATTTGTTGTTTTTGACATAAAGCTTTGGTAACAAAACTACGAATTTTAGCTACAAATTTTAACTAAAACAACCGAATTTATATTTTTCAAACAAGTACTTAATTCTTGTGAAGCCGTGAATAGTCCAAAAAAATACTGTTGACCGACCACCTTCCATTATCAACGAACAAACCCAAAATTTAAAAAAATTACGCTTTTACAAATTTGGGCTATCAAAAATTGTAATAAAACAACTAAAATATCGTCTATTGTTTATCCCGTCTAATTTTTATGTATGTATACCTGCAAACATAAAAAAAATTAAAAGAGATAAAAAGATGACAATAATTCAGAAAGTCCTGATCTCGGCTATGAGCAAATAGTCGTCTATTGGCGACAGGTAATGTCGTTTGGCGGCAAATTTTTTTTGTACGTATAATGTTGAAAAGATTTCCACTGGATCATTATTAACCGCGTCTTGGGAGCGCTGGTGATCAATTTTATACGCCGTATTGTCAACACTTTAGTAGCCGGCAATATTTTTTATTTTATTTTATTTTATATCTATGCAATACAAAGCAGACAAGTTAAAGCAAACCAAATATTTAACAGAACAAATGCATTTTCAAAAAAATTCAGTACAGTTTCCTGGCGAACATTTTTCTACAAAAATAATCAAAAATCCCAATGGAATTGAATTACAGAATAGCAAAATTCCAACCAAATTTAATTTGAACATAAACGACATCAATAACTTTTTAAAATTTATCACATTGATTTTTAAAAGTTATTTTGAACGTATAATAGTACTACTACAGCTCTCATTCATGTTATTATTGATCTTGTTCAAAATATGAGTCAATCTTCTAGAACATTATTGTTTTTGTTCTACTGGACTTTATAAAAGCATTTCATACTGTACCTTATGATGGAAAGCTGGTAAAATTATCACAACTTTTCAATTCTTCTAGTCCAGTAGTATCGCTTACTATTTCATATCTTAGTAATAGATCTCAAACCGTACTCTCCCATAATTTATTTTCAAGTGCTAGCAAAGTCACCTGTCAAAAGAGTACCTCCGGGATATATATTAGGTGCTTTGATTTTTTCATTATATACATATATGATTCACCGGACGTATTAAAGCAGCCGAATTTAATCTGTTTGCCAATGATTTTCAGATATATATCTTAGATATACAACACAATGGACATGTATATCTGAAAATCATTGGCAAATTATCCTAATTATTTATATTGGCAAATCATTGTCCATTAAACCTAATGACCGTAGCTGGTATTCGTAATTTAAAATCCAGTGAAAGTTGGTGTTACACAAATCAACTTATTTTGAATGAAAATTATAGTAACTTTATTTAGGTGAATCACCACACAATCCAAACGACTATCGCTTCGGACATTTTGGTCATTGGTTGTAGGGTAGCACAAAAATAATTTATACATAAATAATTTATTTTTATGAATATATATTAAATAATTTAACCCTTTGCCGTGTATGTAGAATGTTAAACCTAGTTGTCCTAGATATAAGTTTTCTCCCACAGAGAGGTCATATTTTGATAATGCAATATCTAATTACTAATTGTCTTAGAAAATAATACATCAACTAACTCTTTTACATTTAAGGTACATGTATAAGAAAATACCTTTCATTTGCTCTTGACAGCTTGCACAATGCAGTTATTGTTAAAAGACTGCAAAATCTGACTTAATTATTGAACGAAAACGCTTACTTCGTTTTTTCAGATTTTGTGTTTGTTATAGTTGTCATATATTAGCAAAGAAGTTGAAGTTCACTGTGCAGTGTGCACCATTATTTATTCATCTAGTATGCCAAACGAACAATCCGGATGGAATATATTTGTATTGGACATTGCCTGTATATGTGGATAGTAAATAAATCACGACAAAATAGCGTCTGCTAAAAGCTGGGTGTAGTTTATAGTGTTAGAAGTATGAAATGGTCAGGACAATTAAACATAAGCAAAGAGTATCCAAAAAGTTTTCAGTACCGGGAAAATAATACAAATAATTAGGCTAGTGAATTCCAGCATTTCAATTTTTCCACCCCAATTTTCCACCCCAGACTTGACTTTCTACTACATTTTCAAGCTCATGTGATGTATGTTATCACTCTCAGGCTTTATTTCGTATTATCCATTTATTTGCAATACATTACATTACATTTGTTATGGCGCTTTATTCAAAATTCTATAAATTTGATCGAATTGTATAAATGGTCTTATATGTGTATCTAGCATATTAAAAAGCTGTACTCTACGTATGGTTATTAAGGTCCCGCTTTATGGAGAATACGTTGGGCATTTTTCAAAATTGATTAAACTAAATATAAAGTAGAATGCTTTGCCTTACCTCATAAGTATAAACAAAACAAATATTCAACTTAAAAAAATTATTTTTCTGTTAAACTTTCAATTGTTTATTTGAAAAATCTATATAAATATATAACATGTGGAAAGCTTTTTAAGTTGAAAAGAAAATGGATAAAATATTTACGATATAAAAAAAACTAAATAATTTATTCGTAAAAAATTATAACTTTTTATTTTTTCCATATATACGAATACATAAGTATATGCAGATACTATATACTCGTATGCTTTGGGAAAACTCATTGAAATTTTGCCATTTCATCTAACTATTATTCCACGTTTCCTGGTGCTATACATACTCGTACATACATATATAAATTCGTCTCCAATAAAAAGTTAACCCAAATTTCCAACTTTTCAGTTTGTAATTTTCTTTTTTTATTCTCGATCGATTAACTTAGGGAAGTATTTCCATTTACAATCGAGATTCCTTGAGTTAAACCGAATACATACATGTATAAATAAGAAACTGAGCCAACCGAAAGAAAATAATGTTGTAAACTGTTGATTGCTCGTAGAGATACATTTTTCGTTTCTTATTACACATACATATGTACATTCAGATAGAAGACTTGTAACAATAGCGAAGAAATGTATATTTCATTGTAAATTATTACAATTGTTTTCAATTTACAAACGAATTAAATATTGATTTTCGGGAGTAAAATGTACAGTAGTTAAAATAATTTATGTACTACATATGTACGTATATACGAATATATAGAAGGACGTTTATTCTAATTATATTTATAAAAAAATCGTTAATTCTCATTTTGTGTGTTTGGTAATATTTGTATGGTATATGTTTGTATATATAATATTTAGTTGTTAATTCATATTTAATTGCTATAAACGCGTGTATATACAGGGTGAGTTTTAAAAAAAAAATACCAGGCTTTAGGAGGATAATAATTGGAGAAAAATATTTTTAATAAAAATATTTGAGTGTCGAAGTGGTCGTCTAGTGGAAATTTTGAAACCAAAGGAATCATAGTTAGTCTCATGAGGATATTGTTGTAGATATGCTAGCTGCAGTATCATAGAACCTACACACAACAACACGAAAGATTGTAAAACATAGAAGAATATCTGAAGCAACAAATTCTTACGTTTTCCGAGAGAAAACAAATTCCATGCATACCACATCACTGTTACAACAGTTATCTGCAAATGATTTTAGATTGCGAATTTAATTGTCGGATTTCTTTCGTCGTGTTGAATGCTTGCAACTCATATTTTTTTGATGGAATTTGTGAATTTTTTATTAAAAGTTTCTCGTAATTTGCTGGAAGACATTCCGTTCCGAGAACGACAAGAAATGTGACTTCTGTTGGATATTATACACTGTCCGTTTTGGCACAGCTTCTCGACAACAACTAAATTTATTGTGTCCTAATAAATGTATTAAAAGAAATGACCGTATTTCTTTGCCAGCTCGATCACATGATTTTACTTGTATGAATTATTCTTTATGGAGAATAGTAAAATACTTACCCTCTTTCAATCGACCTACCACTGTACAAAATATGAGACAAAGGATTAAATATATTTTTAGAAATATGATTACAGAAGTTGAATTAGAAGCAGTTTATTTAAATTTTGTAGGACAATTAAAAAAATGTTTGGGATTTACTAATGGAATAGACAGTTTAATGAAAGAAATTTTGTATGTTCTTTTCCAATTTTTAAATTTTTATTTAACTGTAGAGCTTAGATAATTTTTTTTTTGCTTTGGTGAATATCTATTCTTGCTCATATCTTACAAATCAATCAAATTGATTTCTTTATAGTGAAAAATATATTTGTAAATTATATACATATAGATGAAAGTCTTGACTTAAGCTCTGATCACTCTCTAATACTTTTGTCATTAAGTAAAAGAATCATTCAAAAAGAAAGCTATCCTAGTTTAGTAAATAAGCACACAAATTGGGAATACTTCAGACTGTCTTTAGAAAGAAAAATTAACTTAATGGTTCCGCTAAGGAGTGAGGAGCAATTAGAAAAAGAAGTTCACAAGTTCATATGTGACATACAGCAGTCAGCTAGGGAAAACACCCCTGAAGTTAAAAAGAAAATTAGGGGAAACAACTACCCTAAAGAAATTAGAGAGCTCTTGGCAGAAAAAAGAAGGGCAAGGAGAATATGGCAACAAACTAGAGCCCCTCAAGATAAAACTAAGCTAAACAATCTGACTCAGCTACTTAAAAGGGAAATCAAAGATTTGAAAGACGAATCTATCAGTAACTACCTCAGAAAACTATCTAATGATACTAGTACTGATTATTCTCTCTGGAGAGCAACCAGAAGAATTAAAAGGCCAATAATGCAGAATCCATCAGTCAGAACAGAAGATAACAAATGGGCCAGAAATAACCAGTTTTGCTGAATACCTGGAAAAAATATTTGAACCACATGATGACCAATCATTGGAAGCCGAAATACTAACTGGAGGGGTTGTACAGAAAAGTGAAAAGCTCCTACGAGCAACACCAAACGAAGTCTTGTATGAGATAAAAACAAATATGAATCCGAGTAAAGCGCCGGGTTATGACCTTATCACAGCAGAAATTTTAAAAGAACTACCAAGGAAAGCATTATTAAAGCTCACCAATATTATAAATGCCGCCTTTCGATTGAAATATGTACCCAGCCTCTGGAAACCACCACAGAAATCTGGATCATACAGGCCAATATCACTATTACCAGTTATGTCTAAACTCTTTGAGAAGTTTTTAGTAAAAAGACTAAATCCGATAATTAAGAGGAAAAGCCTGATTCCAAATCATCATCGTTCGGTTTTCGCAACCAACACTCAACATTAGATCAAGTACACAGAATAACTAATATTATTATGTATTAGAAAGCAACACTGTGGCGACCTTACTGATGACACGGCAATCTTAGCTGTTGGAGATAGCAACGAAAAATCAACTCAGAATTTACAGTTAGCTATTACTCAAATACATAACTGGACCAAAAGATGGCGAATTAAACTTAACGAAACTAAATCAGTTCACATCAATTTTACAAACAAACGACTCGAACATATTCCGGTTACAATTAATCAAGAAATAATACCGTATGCCAACACGGCTAAGCATCTTGGCATGACACTAGATGCAAAACTACAATGGAAAGCACACGTCAAAAAGAAAAATGAAAAACTGGGGCTTAAGTATAGAAAGATGTATTAGCTGATAGGAAGGAGCTCCGCTCTATCAACATACAACAAACTTCTATTATATAAACAAATATTAAAACCGGTTTGGACTTATGGTTTCCAACTTTCGGGTTGTACCAAACAGAGCAACGTGGAAATCATCCAAAGATGCAGTGAGACATAGGCAAAGGCTCGAATAACATGTTAACACTGAGGCAACTAAGCTGTTAAACAACACAGATATTGTACGCAGGCTCAAACGAACTAAACCTCTTGAGCTGGTGTACTAGCAACGATGTGGTTTAATTCATTTTCTCAGACACTATGGAATACCAGTGGGAAGAAGCCATAGATTAATACAACATAGTAAATTATGTTAGAATAAAATTGCTCATTAGTCCAGGTGACTAGATTGTAATAATTATTTATTTAAAATATTAATAAAAAATTGAAAAAAAAAAAAAAATACTACAAAAATTCAAGGTCATTCATCCAATCACTAGTTGTTCCCAAAATTCCACCACTTAATATTTTTTATTATAAGTATTTTCTCTTATCTAACATTGTTCTCGAGATAAAACCATGACACTTTTCAAAAAACTCATCCTGTTAATTAAAGACAATATCTCGTTGTTGCTTGCGCAAGATACAGGGTGTCAAATATTTGAAATATAAGCGCAATTGATAATGTATTTCTGGCTGTCAAATTAAAAGTAATTAACGGATAACTATGATAGATGGGTCGTTTTTTAGGTAAAAGTGTGCCAATTAAGACAAAAATATAAAAACCATATCATCTGTAAACTTTTACATCTAAAAATTTCCGTAAATGTTTGTTTTTTTTCTATCAATGTATATTTTTTTTTTAATTTTCATTTGTCCATTTAATATTCTTTCTTACATATACCAAAAAATCAGATCCCCCTTTTTTTGTTTTCTTGCAAAAGTAATTTAAGTGTGAGCTGGTCACTATTAATAAACAAAATAGTATAAAACTTTATTTTTTATTATAACATTTCTGTAAAACAATCATATTTATATAAATATATTTAAATAAAACTAAAATGATATCAAATTTTGTACTGCCATACCATAGCATTTTTTCAGCTGAGTTAAGTCACGTACATGAGAATGAATTTAATTCCTAGGATTTAAAATTCGTACTATAAACTTTAAAGTTGATTTTTTGTCATTTTAGTTGATTAGATTGGGTTTAAAATTCTAGGATTTAAATCCTTATTCGTGTATACAACTTTAACTAATTAGTCTATCACGCAAATGGATTTAAGAATGGATTAGCTAATCTCGTTTTGCTTCGCTGATGAAGCATTGGTACAAAAATATTAGATTTAGCTTTGGATTTATATTTTAACAAAGCAGAAGTATTGTTTTTAAATTTTGATATTGTTGTTTATTTAAGTGTTGGAAGGGGATTTACTATGCAAGCTTACATCAAAGTCGACAAACATTTGGTGATGCTAGATTTTTTTATAATTTAAGACCTCTACTTGTCTCAGGCACTAAAACTTAAAATCGGATTACGATTTATGAGTCCAATACTTTTTTCGAATTAACTTTTCTGAATAAAATACATTGCAATTTTTGTTGTAATTTTTTAACCAAACCACTACCTCTATCGTTTACAAAAAACAAAACGCAATTTGCAAAAAATAAGACGCAAACAGCACTAAACATTTCAACGAAGGTAAAGCACGAAAATCGAAACACAAAATTCAAAATTGGACATGTTGGTTGGCATGGTAAATTTATAATTGTGCATTTTAATATTGACCAGCTTAATATTCTTATTTACTTCTATCTTTATATGCAAAAACTATTTGCACACGGCGCCTTCTTTTGTACATCTATCTCCAATACAATAATGTCACTACATTAAAATTTTAGTATTACCCTCACCTAACCTAACTTGGTAACTGCATAGAAATCTATTTTTTTCACAATCGAGATCATGGTGGACAGTAGATGAACCCGAAGATATAATCGCAAAACAATGCATTGGGCCATTGTGCCTTTACTTTATCGAAAGCTTCAGGAATGTCTAAAAATGTTGAGGATCAGTACTCTCTCTATAATAAATGTAGTATACCAAACAAATCAAAATCTGATAAAATTGATTAGAAAGTTAAAGATTACAAAAATTTGAAATTAGGTAAAGTGCAGATGTATAAGTTTGTGCATTCTTATGATTTGAAATTTCAGTTGAAACTCTAGAAATCAAATTAAAACTAGCAAATTGACAAATTTGGAATTCGATATTTTATGAGCTTTTTAGAAATTAAAAAAATGTCAGAGTTAAGAACGTTCCTTAAGGCTTTACTTTACCTAGAACAAAAACCAAAATTGATGTCGATATTTAAATGCCAAAATTTGCGTCTAAAATAAAATTTGAAATAGTGTAAATCTCCGCTATCGAAAATTACAAAATATTCCATGAAAAAATTGTTTTTTTGCTTCACTTATGACATCTAATTAAAAAGGGATGAACTAAAAAATACACGATATTTAGTTGATTCCTAAACCATTTTTACATCGAAGATACATTTTTTTCAATAAATTGATTAGTCAGCTTATCGATATAAAATAGTTTTCAATTAAATTTTGAATTTTCTCGCTTATTAGAACGAATTTTTATAAAAACGTGTGTTAATCGCTGGATAATATCTTCCTGAATGTACCCACTACCCATATATAAAACTTTTACAGATTAATGGAAAAATATGGATAAATTTGGTTTGTGAGTAAATGGTTTTTGTTATAAATTCATCAACTTTGAGACGTAATTACGAGGAAACTACAACGAATTTAAGAAAAAACGGGTATTACTCGCTTGCAAATATAAGTCGTGTATTTTAATTCAAAAATTTTCGAGTTCGAATGAAGTTCTGGATAAGAATTTTCTCATTTTTTCAGTAAACTCCAAATGAATTTAATTTTTTATCAATAAATAAGATACATTTAATGTTAAACTACACATTTTAATTCACTATTATCGAAATAAAATAAAATTTAACTTTATTTTTCAATGTTCTGGATAAAACATTGGTTTTTTCAAGTTCGCGATAAATTCATAGTACACGAACTCGAAAAAAAAGAGAAATTTTAAAAGGAAATATTTTAAACAAATATTTTTCATTGTTTTATGCTTGATACCTGTATTATTTGACAATAAACGTCAAAAAATATAGTTAGAAGTTGAAATTTATTCAAATAAATAGAACTTAAATTAAATATATTGGTTAAACTAAATAAATATTATTCCCGATGTTCTTATAGAACTTGAAGTTCTGTTAATAAAAAAACGCACCTATATTCAACTTTGCTACAATATAAAAAAAAAAATTGAGTCAATGCCTAAGTTTAGTGGCCATAAAACGATTTGTTCGATACACAGGTTTTCGCAAATTGAGTAAAGTAGAGTGTTAGCATAAAACTTAGAATTAAAAGTGTATCAAATTTATAAATGTATAAATAAATCCTTGGAACCTAAATAAATGTATAAATAAATCCTTATTATAAAAATAATAATAAAATAATAAAAGAAGTTAGTCAATAAATTAATATTGAACCGAGTAGTCTCTCTGAAGCTCTTGAATATTGCTCTAAAGAGATACAATATTTAAAACTAAACATTTAATAAAGAAAGTTTTATTATTTTATTTAAAATAATTCAAAAATACAAAATTCGCGCACAACTTTAAACCCTAAAATAGGATATGCCTGTATATATTAGATAAATAAAAATTAAGAAACGCTGATCAAATTAATAACTGTCTTCATTATAACAAAAAGATATAATTTAGTGTTACAAAATTGCCCACAAAAACAGTATATTCCATATATAAAACATATTTAAATATTCTTCCATCTGGCCCGCGTATAATTATCTAAATAATTATAAGATATATAATAATTATAAGTGGTCACACACATACACTAATACAAAATTTAAATGTTTGGTAATAATTTATTTTTTCATAACGAGATAACCATCTACGTAATTAACGTGATATTATTCAAATTACATACAACTAAAAAATATAATCTAGTCTGGGAAATATACAATCTGCGGCTACAATGGCTTCTTTATTGTTACTCTTAGTAATTATACTCGTACTCGTCCTAAATTTACATAATAATATAATTTAGTAGTAGGTTAACTTTAACATATTGAGTCAATTTCTATAATGTCATTATCCTTATATCCAAAGGTTAAAGTTTATATTTGATCGATTATAAATTATATTAGTTTTGGTTATAAATGTTGTGTAATCAATATTAACACTATACCCTCCCCATACATCTTAAATATACGTATAACGCAAAACAGACCTACATATACATATATTAAGTCGAGACATCCTATTGTAATGACTATATATTATAATAGGATGTCTCGAAGTAAGTACCATTAGTAAGCAAATACAAGTATGTGTGACATCTGTATTTTCTATATTGGCGTTAGAACAACAAAAAATTAAGTATTTTCTAATAATAGCTTTTCATCTCATTTCCTATTATCGGATTTTGTGTGACTGCGTGTTTTTGTTGCTGTCGTTTTTAATACTCGTACAATATCAAATATCAACAGTAACAGAAACATTCATCAATTTTATGTAACAGTCAACATTTTTATTATGCTATCTGTCTATCTATCTATCTATATATGTATGTATGTATAATAAATACTATAATACAGATGAAAATGAATGATAACATTCTGTCTATGTACGTATGTATGTATAATGAATTTTAATTTGAATAAAAAGGAAAACTGTTGGTGTCGTATCTTTTGCGAGGGCATGGTTTAGTATATGTATATACTGAAGCAAAGTGAGGCGCACGAATTAAGTGATGCGAGATTAGATATTAATGGAATGAAATTTATCTTTTTTCACGTCCCGTGCACACTCTATAGCATCTATATAGATATTTTGATATTCCCATGATTATATGCATTCAAAATAATACAAGGATATTTGAGACATAACTTCAATGTTTTTAATATGTAATACATGTTTAGCATATCATTTCCATATTATACGACTTTTGGTTTCTTAGTTCAGATCACAAACATGCACACACATACACACACACAAACTGTTATTTTCGTTTTTTAAGCATCGATATGATCTTATGTCAAATACTACTCACGTTGAATATTAAAGAACTGAAATTGAAAAAATGATAAGATGGAAAATGTTACATATGTATGTATGTACTATATCGCTGTATGTATGGTATCGAAAAATAAATAAATGTAATGTATATGGTAAGGAGTAATGGAAAATATTCATAAACCGCAACAACAAAAAACTCGAATAATAAATTATCAGAAATTATGGGATGGGATTTATTTTGGCGTGGTATATAGCAACTGTATAGAAAATCAATACTTTGCTAGTATAATTTTCGTCAGAAGATCTCACTGCGCGAATTATGGTTTTATTCGTGTATAGTTTATAATTAATAAGACTGGTCAAACATGAATTTCAGGCGCCGGCGGTTCCGTGCAATGAAAGTCTTATTAATGAGACTTGAATCAAATTCAATAAATATGTATACTTAGTTTTACAGCGAAACAGTCATGGTATATCAAAATTTCTTGGAATACTCCTCTAAGCCCTAACTTAGTAAGGCTGCAAACTTACATATGGCGTGTACATTTAAACCTTTCCGTTAAGCTGATTTTTAGTCATTTTGCTTATAATCAAAAATTAATGGACATGTGTGGTAGACACTATATAATATGTCATCTAAATTTTCAATTGCTTTCAGTTCAGGAACCAAGTGAAAAAAATCAACATAGGGAAATAATTGTTGTACAGTAAACTTGGTATGCAACCAAAACTACTAGATTATTCGGTACATCCTAAGGATCCGATAAATATTGGGTTTTCCATTAGGAGGTTGCATTTTTATATTTAATAAACGAATATTTTTTAAGCGTAATCAATAAATGTTTATTTCATTGTAAAGAGGAAGGTATGCCATTAACATTTGAAAACGATATCAGCCAACTGGCCGCCACATTAATCATAGCCCGGTAGCGCAATCCATTTACCGTAACAGTTGCACCACCCTCGTTTTCGAAATAGCAAAGTCCATTCACACCGCCAGCCCAAAAGCCGCACCAAACAGTGACACGTTGAGGTTGGAGAGGCTTTTCAACAATTATTCTTGGATTTTCTAAGCCCCAAATGCGACAATTGTTAATCCTCACCACTGAAGATGATTTTTCGTTGAAAATCCGGATCATTTTAATGCATTTGAAGGACCCAATCAGCTAAGAAACGACGTTTATGGTGATCGACTGGCTTGAGTTATTGTATTAACTGAACTTTAAAAGCCTTAAGACCTAAGTCTTTATGCAAAATACGGTGTAATGTCGTTTGTGGAATGTCTAATTCCAAAGATCGACGAGGAATCGACAAACCTGGGTTTTCTTCAACACTACGGGCTACAGCAGCAATATTCTCGTTGTTCTTGAGCGACGCACACGGTTTCGATTCTTCAGATCACTAACTAGTCACAATAGCTCAAATTTTGCCACCAGTTTCACTATTGCCGGCCGAGAAGGTGCTTCACGACGACCAAAAAGTGCTTTTGTTTTGAAAACTGTGACTGCAAAAGTTTCACCATTTTAGTGAATGTTAACAATTTCAAAGCGTTGTTGAAGCGTAAATCGTACCAGTTTTAGTAATGGCGTAGTTTTGCTTGTCGAATGTCAAAAGATGACAACTTCAAAATTGACAGCAGGCTATTTAAAATGAAACCTCTTATTGGAAAACCCTTTATAACAAATAGTTTTTGTACTAAAAACCTACTACGAGTATAAATCGAAATTATAAGTTTTTCTTGCAAGTTATAGTTTTTTATCACTAAAACTCGAAATCATACAGTATGTTGTATACCACGCATACGAATATTACAGCAAATCCTATATGCAAAACCGAATTGTACAGCAAATTCTATATGCAAAACTGCTAGATAAATTGTTTCATCTTAGGTTAGGTTAGGTTAGAGTGGCCATCATTTAAGTTAACTCTTCTTAAGTTACCTCAGCTGTACCACATTTAAAATACCTCCTCTTCAGTCGTCGAACCATCTTGAGCTTACCAAGAAGCGTTGAAGGCCCTTGGCATCGATCCTACTAAGATCCGTCAGGTCGTCTAAAGGAGAAGTTCCCATAAATGTTGTTCTGTTGTACGCTCGACTTGTTACATCTTAACAAAACTATGAAAAATATCAAATAGGAAAATAAATTTCAGTCATACCTCCTAGTCCTGAGGTATGAAAATTTTAAAATTGGAACAAAAAAAGGAAGTTGCAAAATTTAAAATTGAATGTGAATTAAAAATATTTAAAAAAAAATTTAAAATATTTATTTATGAATTAAAAATTATTTCACACAATGCTTGCCTTCTAACTTATTTATATATCTCTAAAGAAGATATATTTAGAAAATCATCCTGGCTTTCCTTTAAATTTTCAATAACATTTGAAAATAAGTCATCTTCAGACAGGATGAGGTAATATTATTTTGTAATTTCATTAAAAATTTTAGTTTCTTAACTTGATAATTTTTCTTTCAAAACACCAAACCAATGTTCAATTCGAACACTTGCTGAAGTATTTCTTGAACTTTGTTCTTTTTACAGCAGTTAACACTTACATAGTTTTTAAATGGAATTAACCTACACTTGTTGTTAATTGATATGCAGAATCCAATGGTTATTTAATTTAACTAAGGAACTTTGTTGATGTCTGCAGGCCAATAAGTTGGCTTACGCGGTAAGTGATATTCACAACCTGACATTTCTATTGTACTTATGAGTTTCTTTTTCTTTCCCTGGTGTTATGAGTCGTAATTCCTACGCAGTGTGTTTCACGTTTTAGTCACCTCCAATAATAAAACTCGGTTCAAGTTTAGTACAAAGGTTGAAATATTGATTTCTTGCGATATTTTGTCTAAGTGGTCAGTATAGATCGCCCTTTGAATTAGTTCAGCACCACCATGGTTCATCGTTATTAAGGTATCTTACATAAATGGCTCTTTAATTTTTTCTTGTTGGAAATGTAGGATGTTTTGTTTGATTATGATTGCTGTCCCTCCTCGAGCACGACCACTAGGGTTTATACGAGTATCCTATAATTTTGATAAAGTTTTTCTCTGTAAAATGCGTCTCTAATATTAAAGCTATGTCTATGTTGTTGATTCTTAGAAATACATCTAGTTCTTGGGCTCTTGCATTAAGCATGTTAGCGTTTCAGGCTATTAAACGTACGACGTTACAGTGATTTATTTTTTATCTTTTTTGCAGCATTTTGTTTTGTGGCTTGAAATTATCTCCCAGTTTTTCCACCCTGTTAGAGAGCTGGCTGAAATTTTGTTTCATTTCAACCTGAAGTTCGGTGAGCATCTTCATTATATTACCAATGATTGGCTCGTTGAGCACAGGTATCGGCCTGATTTCTTGATTTTAAAATTTGCCAATACTTAAGTTCTGAGTATAGTAAAATATGTAACATTGCTAACATTGGTTGGTGTTGGTAAGGGTTACTTTTGGGGAGCAGGTTGTGGTTGTTTTGGTATTTCATTAAATTTCGGTAGAAATACCCTTGGGGATGGCGTTTTGGACAGGCTCCTCTTTTTAAGTACATTTATCTTATTTTGACTGGGTTGAGGGACTTCCTTCTCAAGCTCCTCTTTCAAGCATTAGTAGACATAGAAGGCTTCATTTGCCTAGTGTTTCAATTCTGCTTTGTAAGTTTACCATGATATCTTGGTATTTAATACATATTGTATACATAATACCTCATAATGGTGGCATTTTATCCTTAGTTCATCATTCTAGTGCTCGAGCAAAACCAATTTTGAGGTCATTTCATTGCCGTCTTATATCGCACACGATGTCTTTGCTATAATATAGATGATTGTTTGTAATCTATTAGAGGTAGGGGGCTTATACTTCTATCTGCTGTTGTAGCTAAGCTTTCCGCTACTAAAGCATTGCGGTCGGTGGATATCAATGACTGAAGCCTGTTCGCTCACTTTCCGAATTCGCCGGTACTAGGTATCCTGATCCTTAGCAGCAATTCATTGGTATAATCCTTTTAATCACGCCCTAGCACTGAAATATTAAAAATTCTCGAATCATGAACGTTGCCTATGGGTATTTAACACAATTTTCATAATTCGCAATTTGTGGTCACAAACTATGCTTGCAATTTTATTGCATATTGTTTGCTTCGTGAATATTCTAGTTTAATCTAATATTGGCGCTTCATCTAAAGGTATCTCAGATCCATCTAAGTAGCCAACCCAATTAGGAAGTTCCGTAAATGAATTCAATGCCAAAATACTTAGAAAATCCGCTTTGTCACCTTTTGCCATCAATTCCAAACAAAGTGGCATTTATTCCAATTGAAGCATTATCACCACCTAATTGAAATAAAATAAGACCTAACTGAAAAAATGGTAAAAACAAAAACTGAAATTTGGAATTTTGGCCGTGGAATATTGGGTGGTCTTTAATTAAATCTAAAATGAATTCAAATTGTCATTCTAACCATTTGATTGAATCACTTAATGGCAAAGCATTGCCATTAACACGGGTGGTGCATAACCCATCAACTATGTGTGCTCAAATCAATGAAATAATTCGTTGATAAACCAGAGGAACCATAATCCTAACGGAAATCAGTATTTATGCAGTCGACTAATAAACGATGACTGTTCACATTCTGTAGCAAACTAGCAATAACAACTAAATCAGAGATGCTGACTTTAAGAGCTATTAATGCTCAAATTATCGATTCTGGAATTGTTTCTATTTTTGAGCGTTTTTCCAGAACTCACACACGAACCCAGAGACACCAAATTACTAAACATAGTATAATACATATAAACATAGTATAGGCCCTAATTTCGTCAATTGCATCAATTGCATCGAAACACGGCGACTCATCACAGAAAACCAATCATCAGATCCTCATCGAAGAGTAATATATAGTCAAAACCGTCATCTCTACGCATTTGGGCTTCACAAATTTACACGAATTACTTTTCATCTGAGATGTTTTGTTTATATTAATCAAGACACTGCACCAAATCATGAACATTATCTAGTTTACTCAACCAGAACCCGTACAAGAAATAAAACAATTTTTGAGCGTGTTATGATGGTTGACGAATCTTATGCAGCTATCGGTGCCTTCATAATAGTGATTCGCTGAAAATTTGTTTATTTCACTTCAAATACTTCAAAAAATACTTCAAAAAATTCTTAAATGAGTGTTACATTTAAAAATTCAAAATAAAATTAAAACAGAAAATATATTTCAATCTTCATTGTAAGTTTAAAATTTACATTTAAACAGTTTTTTCAGTCTTGAACTTCAACATAAAGTCATAGATGTTTTCATTCTCGTTGTCAATAGCATTCAGATTATTGCAACCTACTCTTTATTGGGATCTGAACCCAGTACCTACAGATTCAAACTCCAACTTTTTAAAACGCTAACAAAAAAAATGTTATAGTTTATAAAAAAATACATTTCTCCATACAATTTCAGATATATGATATTTAATTTGCTGCGCTAAACAATTTACAAATTTTGAAAAGATCAATCACCTTTCAAAACTTTGTATAAAAACCAAAGTTTCTTTCAAAATTAATTTGCCATTCAATTTAAAATTTAACATTTTCGTATGAGTTTCAAACCATTTAGTTGAAAACTATAGCAATGCATTTGAATAATCTCATTTAAATAACATAAACCGCAGTTTCTCCTGATTGTTAGAAATACAACCTCAACCAAATATACATAATTTTATTATATTTCCATAAAACACATGGAAGCTTTAGATTGGAATAAACAAAAATAGAATATAATTTTGAATGTTTAAGAAACCCGACATCGTTCTGCATTTAGTTATGTTGACAGAATCAACTATAAATGATTGCTAGAACACATAATCACAGTACATCATCATGAACCAATATTGTGTTGTTAAAAAACAAAACATTCTACAACCAAATCGTGCAAGCACAAAAAAAAATCGTACTAAATTGTCAATTCATTAAATGTAACAACGAATTCAATAACCGTGATGTCATATTATTGTATTTATACATGTGTATACATATAAAAACAATCAAGCACAATCAACAATATAATCCAAAGCTCAGTCAATCAAAGCGTCTTTTTATGCAACCAGAATTTTTATGCTTTTTATTTTTGTTGCTCTATATATTTTGTACTTGTTTATGATATTATTGTTGGGCTTTACTAATTCCGAACATGTTTTTTGCTATACACACAAAAACAATAAGCATTTATATACTCCTGTATGTGTTCAACTCGAATCTGCCATACTTAAAAAATAATAACGGCACATAAAAAGCACAAACATTTCTATATAACGATAAAATAAAATTATTGATGTTTTAATATCTCATACTCGTGTGTGTCGACCAAAATATATCGCTTCAAATGGAACAATTTTTTCTGAATTCGTAATTCTTGTTGTCGCAAAAAATTGTCAATGTTGATTTTTAACTCATAAAATGATGAAATCACATCAAAAACTATAATCTATTATGCACTCATTTGATATAATTAACAACTATATGTATATGTACATACATATGTACTATTGAAGTCGTATGTTTTATAAACGAAAGATTATGAGTTTCCATATATAAAACGAAAAAATATCGTAATCCTATCAAACATAATATTTTATGTTATTTATGAAAAAGGCAAAAAAAAAAAAAAAAAAAATTTGGGAAAAAGGGATATATTTTTTTAAATCTTGAAAGGCAATATTTAGATTTCGGTTTTCTAACCAATTCGAAATTAAATTATACTACAAAAAGCTATAGAAAAGTTTATAATCCCTTAATTGAATGTTTACACTTCAATTTGTAAATAAATTTAATAAAAAACAAAAAAAAAAAATAAACTGGAATCGAAAGATTATTCGAAACATGCAATTATGAACATAAAGGGAGCTTTTGGTACAAGCTTGATAATTTAGAATAGCAGTATAGCATATAACAAATAATTTAAGTTTTGTTTAAAAATATGTGAAAATGTAAAATGTATAAAACAGGTCAAAGATTGATTTAGAAGTGCATCCAACTAGTATTATTGACTAATCTATTCAATAAGACTTTCGCGCACATTCTAACTTTTGGATGGTTTTTAGAATAAAAGTATTACTTTTAATTTTTAAGATTCTTTCTTAAATTAATTATTTAATATATTTCTTTGGAAAAAAAGGCAGATTGTGACACCCAACGGGAGCATCCGAAGGTTGCGGATAGGGGAGAATGCGCAGGATAGCACCAGACAACAGGAGGAAATAAAATACTTCCCGCGGACAAACAAGATCAAAGCAATGAACAGAATAAATGGAAGTAATACCCATTGGTGGTATACCAGTGAGTGAATATTAGTAACTCCACCCTCTACGCAGGCTAACTTAATGGATTCTGCGGATGATCATATTTATTGCATAAACCAATCAGCTAAATTGATAGGAACAATAATTTTTTCCGAGGGGCCAGCAGAACCATAATATCTCATGAGAAACCTAGAAGTTTTTTTAAACAGAAATGATCTATTTCAAGCAAAATATATCAAGAGCTACGTAAATTCACTGGTAAATACGAGTTCTCAATGACAACAGCATGGCAAAAATTACGCTACGGACAAAGAAGAATTTTCTCTAAGAGTTGAGTGCATAAGAGTCCGGTATAAAATAAGAAGGATAAACAGTACTCTTACACCAAGTACTACAAATACAAATAAAACAACAGACAACAAAGAACTTGCAAGCCAGCAAGTGTTACGAAATACTTGAAACAAAGACCATTGAAAATCACTGGGGCAGTTAATATGTTTATGTTAAAATTCGAGACAGATGAAGATACTAATAAAATCATTAAATCAAAAATATCTTGGGTTTTAAAATACAAGTTCAACAATTAAAAATATCCAAACTGATATCTTAGTACCAGAATATCAAAATTATGGACATACACAACGATTTCATTCTAAGTAATTAAAATAGTTTTGCGTAAATGTGCTGGAAAGTACTTAACAAACGAATGTTTGAAAAAAGAGAAAGAACCATCCAAATGTGTACGCTCATCCAGCAGGCTACATACTCAGCAAAACAAAAAATTATCAAACAATTTATAAGGAAAACGTTCATGATATTACTGATATCTCATAATTAACTATCTGCTCATAAAGCGACAGGCAGCAAAATGACATTTGCACAAGTGATAGCAAGCACAAATCGGAAAACCATAAATAATGATATTAGTATAACCCTGCAGTGTAATTGACAGAAATTCAAATATAAAAAAAACATACCTCTCCATTAATAAAAGAGTTGAAAAATTAGAATACAGTAGTAAAAAACCCTCTCAAAGTTAAATATCCGACAGCCTAAAAAACATTTTTTGTTATGGAACTGCTACAACACCAACAAGAATTATAAGCAATCCTAGACATAAATAATATTGATTTCTGCCCCACTAGAAACGCAATTGACAAGACAATCATACATTAAGTACAGACTGTTCCATACTATTCACCCTACAAACTCGGCTAGAGATGTGTGACCAGTTACACCAGAAACACACGAATTTAGAAAAATCAATTTATTGAATTATTCAAATATGGGATTCTAGATTAACAACGACAAAACAAAAGAATGACTTAATGCAATGGAAGAATATAAATGTGAATTACACTGTTGAAGGGCGTTTGACCAGAAACAATGAATAAAAAGCGATAAGATTCGCAGGGCACGTAGAATCCGAATGGGAGACAGGATAAAGAGGCGTACAGCCTGTTCAATGTCACGTAGAAATATCTCTGAAGTAAGAAAAGACATGCAAAAACAAATCAATCCAAAAAAAGCTAAAGAAATGCTTTGATAAAACTTATTAATTTGATTAACGATTCATTTAAGCTCAAGCATATACCTCTGGAAAGTGGCTACCAGGGAAATCTTCGCATGTAACATGATCATACAGACCAATATCATTATACTACCGATAATATCAAAACTATTCAAGCAGCTGTAATTGAAGAGTTTAAAACCTATATAATCGAAGTAAGGAATCTTATTCTAAATCATCAATTTGGATTCAGCAGTAAACATTTTATAATCGATGAAGTACATCGAAACGCAAATATTATTGAAATCTCTGCACGATGATTTTGTTTGCGTATTGGTATTATCGCAAGTTGTTATTTCTCCTGCCAAAACCCATCCAAAAATAGTGTTCTGTGCTGAGAGTGAAATGTTGATGTCCTTTATATTGCCTGATAACAATGTGCTAAAAACAGTGCCAGTATTTATAATGATGTCAATTGGATTGCGTACGTTGAACTGTGGATCAGCCAGCTCGAGAAATTCATTGATATTTGCAACCTTTTAACCAATGATTGAGTTATGAAATTTCCCATAGACCCTGAATCCAACAAGACACTACATTGATGCAGCTTGCTATGTATATCAGCAACATTCACTATAGCGGTGGGTAGTAAATGTTCGTAGGTTGTATGCTGAGCCATATGCCGTATGCTGAGTTTGATGGATTTTGCATAGTTGCAGTAGTTGTATGTCTGGTTGGGCAGATGTGTCTGCTGAAGTTGATTGATCGTGGAGACCAGTTGTAAGAGTGGTGGTAGTAGTGACAACTAATGGTAAATCTGGCGTTGTTGACAATATAGTAGTTTCTGGTAAATGAAGTAATGAATGATGTTTCTCCTTACAGTAGTGGCATACATATTTTGATGTGCATGACTGTGCTGAATGTCCGAGAGATAAGCAATTGAAACAAACGTTATGATTGGAAACCAACTCTAGTTGAACTGAAATGTTCATGGCTTTGAATTTTTGACATCTAAACATTGGGTGTCCGCCTTGACAACCCTCGCATTTGAATGATCTAATGACTACTGATGAGTTTGTGGAGTGATGAACTGCAATTTTACCTTGTGTGACTATAGGCTTAGTGGTTTGTGACATACTAGCAACGATTTCACTATTTTCGATAGTATCACAGCGTTCGTTGATAAACTTCAAAAATGAGTCTATGGACGGAAAACCGTTATGCAAGGTTTTTTCCGACCATAGTTGGCGTGTATCTGGGTCTAGTTTGCTTAATAATATGTTTACTAGCCATGTATCTTTTCCTTCTGCTTCGGTTCCTAAGTCTCGTAAGCCACGAATCACCTCATCCGCAGTATTAAATAATGTTCGAAGACTGGACAGAGTTGACTTTGAAACTAGTTTAATCTCTAAATATGATTGGATGTATTTAGAAACAACTTTCTTATACTCGCGTTGTTGTGAATTGATGATTCAAACAAGTGTTTGAATGCTGGAAAATATTCGTATTTCCCACCAAACGACTGAATATTTATTTTAGGTAATCGGAGATCCGTTGATTTGTTGTTCACATTTTGAAATGCTTCCAAAAAGGGGGACTGGTTTAATGCCAATTGAGTCATCATTTGTTTTAGATGATGCTCTATGCCTTCGCCATTAACACTGAGTTCCTTAGATAGTCGTTTAAGCTGGGCCTAGTCATCAAAAAACCTAAAAATTAATTATTTCAGAGGTTTGGTCCGCATAAGGCATGATTTTGTCGTTTGTCACTCAAGCCTTCAATTCTAACGGAACATTCTTCAATAGTTGTTTCGCTGGTAACATTTCTAATGAAAGTTTCGATGCGTTTCAGGGACTCTACTAATCGTTTACGTTTCTCAACCGTACGATAAAGAGCCTTTTTGTCATCTGGGTTCATCACAAAGTGCCTTGATTCTCGTCTTGGGTTAAGTCTTTCACGGTTTGGTTCACTTCACACCATTTAATTTTGATTGCACTTAGTTTAATTTTTGTTATAATCAAGCAAATTAGAATCTAATTCAACTTGATTAGTTAGAACACAGTTTGAGTTTAACTGTTTGGAATAACTCGAAATCACGGACAACGGTAACTTTTCTGTTTTAATCAGATATTTCTGAACACGCCACTAAACTAGGTTTTACACGTTGTTTTAATTACTCACAGTTATTCTGGTAATATCCTAATTCCTATACCTCGATTGCCAATAAATCAATTGCCAAACTATTCAAATTCAATTCAAATTATGAAATTTTGTTGATTTTAATCTCGGTTCACCGCCCATGCTTGCTTTGTTATTCTTGCACCGTGGGTCCATTAGTGATGGGTTAATTTGATACTTTTGAGTATCAATATCAATTGATACTTTTGAGCAATTAAACTGATACTTTTAACCTGATACTTTTAACCAGATACTTTTAACCAATTGACACCAAATAGTGATTTTAGGGAAGAGATTTTCATCACCATCCGATATTTGTAATATTACCAATTGTCAATTGATTTTTGTAACGTGAATTTAATACCAATGAGCCATTAATTACCGTAATTAAAAACAAGTAGCTATCTATTCAAATATTTTTGATTTTAAAATTGATTTATTAAATTAAAACTATATTCATATTTTAATTTTAAATTAATTAAGTTCATCATTACGTACATATTAATCGAAATTGAAATAAATTGATCCCTTAAAGAACCATAATATTAATTTGATGAATATTGAACATATCACTTCAACTTTCAAATTAATATCAATACTCATTAAAGTATCGATTCAATCAAAATATCTTCGAAACGTTCAAAAGTATCAATATCAATTGCCTGTTACTCCATACTTTATTTAACATGCATTTGGTTCATTCTAGCACAACAGTTTAAGGGGGTGCAAGAATGAACGAATAATAGAAAATACGTAAGACCAAATAAAAGGATAAACTTGAGACAACATTACAATCTGTTATTATAATCATAATATACGAATATACTTCACTCATTTTCGCAAAATCTTGTTCTTTTTTCTGCATGAGTTGTGACTACAAACACTAAACGTCAAAATAAAAATAATAATTTTCGTCGGCTTGCGCCCATTTAATTAATAAACATGATAATTTAATTTGGATAAAACTTATTTTTTATCTTTTGTAACAACAAAGTTTATTTTAATTAAAATATGGTATCTTTTTATCGGACATTTCGTTAAAGTGTTAAAGTTAAATATGAGTGTACGAGATTGTATGTAATAATAAGAATGGTGTTATCTACTGGCTAATTACGAGGATTTTGGTTTATTTTATTGGCAACATTAAGTCGAATTGCTGATTGGTAAATATTGCAATTATTATGTCAAAAAATCAAAAAATTAATAAAGCAATAATCTTCTTTGCAGTTTGCATTTTATTTATGTGACTAGAGGCAAAGACAACAGGTGGCAGCACAGTAATTGTAATAACAGAAAAATGGTACTAAGAATGATTAGATCGATCAAACATAATATTAACCGTCTTTGAGACATTGAGACTAATCACAGGGGTCTCGTTAGCCACGTAATACACTACCAATGTCAAGAAATGGCAAAAAAATTAAAAGAATCGTCCGATTTTAATTTATAAAATAAAAACGTTTATTTATAAAATGTAATTCAATTAAATTTAAATACATTGCACTTTCAATTTTTACATTACACAATATTTTATATTATATTTACGTTTTTAGCTTGAATAAAATATATGTATAACAAAAAAAAAATAATAATAGTAAAACTTTCAATAATAGTAAAACATCGCCGATGTTGCAGGTATTGCTAAAACTCTCTTCGCAATTGAGGCCAAATGAGGATATATCAGGCTTCTGCTATGCCACCATTTTAGAGGGTCATCTTTTCTGGGAATCAGCGCTTCCTCATTGTATTGCCGTAGTTCAATGATTGCCATAGCTGATGGCGAAGTTATTCCTTTACACGAATATTGGTAATCAAAGAAACTCCTAATTGAATTGGGGGTTTCTTGGTCTTCAACAACTGATTCTTCCTCCACGATGTCGACTGCTCCTCTTTTTTTTTGGATCAGGTCCGTTACTAATTTGATTGCTCGTTCTTTAACTAATTTGAACGTTGATTCTGAAAAAACTTTGATTTTTAAAACGAGGATCGAGATACGTAGATAATTGGAGTAGATAATTTCTCTCGTTATTATGAAATCGCTCGGATATTTTGTTTTGTGCAATATCTAACAAAGACATAGCAGAAGGGCAAACCATTGATCCTCTCAAATTAGTTAGGTAGTGCTTAACACCCTCCACTATTACTAGTATCTTTGAAACCGTAACGTTGTTTTCGGCAGTTAACTCGCTTGTTAGACCATCAAACGGTTTCAGTATAGCGCATATTTCTTTTAATGCTGGTTAATCAATTTAAGCGGAGTAGTCGATCCATTCATTTGAATTTGCAACTGTTTTAGTTTATCGGTTGCTGTGATGCTGCGATGGAAATATTCTACAATTGATTTGACTTTTCTTTGGGTTTCTACAATTGCCTTAACTCCATCTTGAACAATAAGGTTCAAAGAGTAAGCAAAACATCGTAAATGTGGGTATTTTGATATATTTACCGCTGCCGAAATATTGCTAGCATTGTCAGTAACAATGGCACTGATTTTTTTTTCAATGCCATATTTTCGGAAACAGTGGATTAGACTATCTTTTAAAAACTCTCCGGTGTGCCTGGACGATGATACATCGGCACAATCCAACATAACACTGCCCATAGTCCAGTCAGCCGTTATGATATGAGCTGTGATTGCCATATAACTTTCTGTGTTTAACGATGTCCAAGTGTCAGTAGTTATGGCTACACTTTCACCCAGCTTTATGAAGCCCATTAGTGGCATTGACTGCTGGAGTAATCCGCCCAATTTTAGTTTTTAATTTTTTAAATCTCGGTAGAACCTCCAAAAAATGTTCGTGTCGAAAGTAGGAAAATCGACAAAACTTATTTTGCTAACTTGAGATATATTTTTAATTATATCAAGATGAGTATTAATTACATTTGTTACATTTTCTTAACTGATTTTCATTTGTTTTTGGAACTTTGACATCTTAACACTAGGATTGTACTTAACAAAACAACATACAAAGGTATTCCGTGGCATAGTAGACGCAAGTGGTATGATCGCAATGACAATCTACTATACTCGTACATAAGCACCCGAAAATTGATTTCGTTAAGAACAAAATTACATAATTTGCTCACAGACTATACCGAACATCGAAGGAATCCAGCTCTTGGACAATGACCACATAGTAAGAAGACTCAAAAAATAACAAATAATTAAACTCAAAATAACATATTTAAATCGTATTAAAATAGTTTAAAACCTAAAACATTATCAATGGATAAGTGCTTAGATAATTAAGTTAAGTATGTATTGCGTAGCATCACAGTTGGTAATAAATGTACAATGTTACAGCTCTTGGAGTTGTTGCAAATTTGGTATAGATTTCAAATCTTTATTGAAAAGAATAGGTATTGATTTGGTGCATTGTCTTAAATTCAAATGAGTTATGAAAGCATCTTATAAATCTAAGGAAATGGTAGGAAACTTGGATTAAGTCAAAGTTCATTTACTGTTCGCTTCTACATTCCACAAAACTCCTTTAAACATTTGATAATGTCAGAAAGATAGTTAGCAGCCGATGATAGGTTGGAGCACAAAAAATAGTACGTACTTAGCCTTAAATTTGATAACATCACGTTACTAGTTTTAGATTTTGCCTAAAAAACCATTTTTCAATCTCCATTCACCAAGGTTTGGCGGTGGTATTTTGAGACCAATAATTAAATATTCCACAAAGGGAATTTCAATAAACAAACAACTCGTACAGCAAAAACTTAAATGTTTAAAAAGTTTTTTGTTTGTGCTTTTCAAAATAATTTTAATTAAACTTTTTCCCCATTTTGCAACCCAATTACTTATTGAAAAAATGTTTTTTTTCTCTATTTTTCGAAGATTCATCATCATAATAATCAAATAATTTTATTAAGCCCTTAACAACAACTACAACAACAACAGCAATAAATCAATTAAATTTAGCATTTTATTAACGATTTTAATTTTTATTTTTATTATTTCATTTAACACCTCGCGAATTTTGTGTTTTTGATGCGGGGTGGTATTTTGGTTTGGTTCCATAACATCCATAAAATTATGTTGCCTTCCCAAAAATAAAAACAACAATTAAAACATTTGAGAATATATTTTATTGATTTAAATTTAAAATTTTATGTTCATTTTGTATTTTATTTCTCGTTCTATTGATTTTTTTTTTTTTTCGCTTCATTATCGCTTAAATTTTTTTTCACGCGAGACGGTGAAATGTCTGATAATGATATAAATTAGAAAATAAAATAAAATTTTTATATTTTCGCCAACATTATTTAATTTTTTTTTTTGTTTTTTATCACACAGATCGTCGTTTTAATGTAATGACTTTAAATAAAAAAAATGAAAATGTCTCGCGATATTTTTCATTGTTATATTATTGAAAACGTTTTTTATTTTTTTTATTTAGCATTTTGAATTGATGTCAAGAAATTAGAATTTATGACAGGAAAAATTTTATGTTTTTGATTTTTTTTGAAAAATTATAAAAAAAAAAAATCGTTGTATAGTTCAAGTTCAATTGTGTCAGTGCGCAAGAATGCCTATATATTATAAATATGTGTACACAAACACAATAGAGATGATGAATTTTTAATTTGTGTATACAAGACGAGAGTACTTGATCTTGTCATGAACACAAAAGGTATATACTTATACATATGTACACATATATAGCGGGAGTGAATGATGGATGTGGCACAAAAGTGTCATTCTCGTATGGGAATTTAAATGATTTATTTTTGTGTGTCTGTTACACGCGGTAATTAGTTTCTGAAGATTCTTAGTTGACTGCTGTGTCACTATATGTCATTTACAAATTTTTTGTCAACTTTAACAAACATCATATTCTGGTATTGTTTAATATTGATTGATGATTGATAAATTGTATTTCTGTTTCGATTTATAATGAATTTGTTATGTATTTTACAGAAAAATTGTTTCAAGCTGCATGAGATGAGATACATTTTTTAATTTCGTATGGATATTCCTAGAAATACGACTGACTAGCAAAATATTGTAGAAGTTCGTAGCAATTACAAAATCTACTGAAATTGAATATTTAAAAATAAAATTTAGATTATTTAGAAATCAAGTATGTATGTACATATGTAGACGTCCAAAACTGTTTTAATTTCAGCAATCTAACAGTAAAAGAAAATTTGTGTTGTCTATTTTTATAATCTCAATGAATTGGAGAATTTGAAACTTTCCAGAGTGTTATCAAACTTATAATTATTATAACAATAGAAAGAACGCATATTCGATTAATTTCGACCACCTTCAGTATCTTAAAGTATTTCAAAGCGGGAATACAACGGATCCGTTTTTTAGGTTTTTTAATTATTGATAATACACACCAGATGGCAGAAAAATCACAATACCGAAACGTACAAATGTATCGAATATATTTACTACATATATTTATCATATTGGGGTTATTGCTATTTCGCTACGTTGAAAGTACTGATTACTACACAGAAGCACGCGAATCGTATTATTTGTTTTAAATCCAGCCATTAATTTTTGGCTTAATGTTTAACGTTTATTTTACTCGAGAAGTGGTCATCGTACATATGAGATATAACTTGCATTATAATTTTAGAAATATTAGTTATTTTGCAGCCGATGTTAATTAACCAAGGGACTGTTAATGAATCGATGTGGAGTTGGATGACCTCAGCACCTTAAATGCTGATAGTGTCAACTCAGAAATCAATTCGGGTTCGGAGAATGCCCTTCTATTTATACCCTTCGGGTGGTGAGGGCTTTATTACTGAGCCAAGCCATTGTGGTAAAGCTAAGCGACTTGGCAAGCGTCACCGCCAATTCTTACAAAAAAAGTTGACTAGACTGGCATTGGATGCATTTTCCGAGAAGCCTAGCGAGAACAGCTCGTCGGGTACATTCAAAAGGCCCAACTCGGCATCGGGCACTACGCCTGAAATGGCTGCTTAAAAGCCGCGCACAAACGCAGAAACAGTAGCTCATGCAACTGTAAAAAAAATTCTACGTGCGGGAATTGAACACAACCATTACTCTCAATGAGGAAAACCTGCATCTTTTCCGAAAAGAGCTTGGCCGTCGTATTCTCGAGACGGCTTAATCTTCCGGCTTTGTGCCGTAATTGCAGGGTTGCTACCTGGCCCTGGCTGATGCTGTCTTCATCTGCAACTCGAGCAATGATGAGACGTACATTTGGTTCTGTGGGGAGGTCGACACAATCAAGGAAGTCTGGCAGGGTTGTCAACTTTTGGTTGGTGAGCCTCTGAAGCCTCTAATACTGCACTCATAGATTCCTGGGCCATTACTCTCAATGAGGAAAATCTGCGTCATTTACGAAAAGAGCTGGGGCGTCGTATTCTCGATACGGCTTAATCTTCCGGCTTTGTGCCGCAATAGCTGGGTTGCTACCTGGCCCTGACTGATGCTGTCCTCATCTGCAACTCGAGCAATGATGAGACGTACGTTTGGTTCTGTGGAGAGATCGATAGAATCAAAGACGTCTCGCAGCCTCTAATATTGCACTCATAGATTCCTGGGCTACCTGAGAATGCGAGTGTTCGTTATTACTAACATCGCCATAATGAATCTACATGTCTCGACCACTGGATTAAAGGTTATTCGATACAAGCGAGAGGCTAATCGCCAGTCGATTGTGTTCAGGGTTGACTAGAAGTCCTTCAAACACATTACTGATTCCAGAGCGACGCTAAAATACGTCTTTGAGAGGATCCGTTGCAGGTTTATCTCAGGGCCATAGGATTTTGTTTTATTATTATATTTTGTTTACAGCTGGTCTTCATGATGACGTCAATGCTTGAATATAAACAGATCCACCTGCAACATAGCAAGTCAGCCTCTTATGAGTTGAATAGGCTGCTTGCTATATATCTCATACAAATTTTTGTCTAATCCAAGAACCGTACCTCATTATTTGTGCGGTTTCTGGTTTAAACTTGAAGTTTGGCAGGATTTTTGTAAAGTCCACCGTCCTTAAAACCAGCACATATATTTCTAATGATATTAACGCCGCTCTTATTAATAATTACAGCTCTGATCTTGCGGCGGTGCTAATCACTCTCGTGTATGCTGACTCATGTTTCAAACTTGTCATTGCATCAGCCTATTTACATATGATTTCACCTCGTAGGGTCAATAAACTATTTCTCGTAATTGGTTGTGATGCTAATGTTTATTATACCATTTGGGGTACTTTGAATATCAACAATAGACTGTTCAATTATATTTACTCTTCTGAGTTAGAGAAACTCAATTCTTTCACAACCAACGAGAACGTTGTGAGCCAACGTTTGTCAACTCGGTTCGTAAAGTATTGATTGCCATTAGTTTGTGCGTCATGACCATGGTTGGCTTGATACTGAGATTGACGGACGATATTCTCACCTCTCATTTATATGTGCATGTGTATTAATATTAACTTTAAAAGACCACCGGTTAAACCATATCGTATAATAGAAAACTTACGAATTGGGATTCATTCTCCTCTGAGCTTGTTTCACTACTAGATTTGTCTAACCAGATTAGATCTATCATAGATCTTGATTTTTAGTACTAACGAAAGAAATCTCGACTGCTTTTGAACAGTCTTGCCCTCCTATTAACAACCAGAAAAAGCATAACAAACCCTTAAGGTGTTCAGAACTTAAAAACTTAAGGACGAGTGTACGTAAAATTAAAAATAAAGCCAAAAATACGAATCTCATTTCGAATTGCAATCAATTTTTGGTAGCCCAAAAAGCTTAAAAAACACATAAGATCCACGCACAGGGCTGTGTGGATTAACTTCTGTGAGGAAATTGAAAGCTTATCTGTTCTCTGAGCTACTGTTGTCTGTCCACTGTCCTGGGTGTGACATTGTTGATTCGGGTGTGGTTGCCTCCGAGTCTCCTGACACTTTTGTTGGTACTCCTGATTGGAACTAAGTCATCAGTACTCACCTGCTCAAACTATTCCAGGGCTGCGTTGTATTTTAGTACTGTCCTACGATCCTGGGGCAGGGGTATAGTAGTTCCCATAAATAAAGCTGGCAAGTCGGATTATACGTCTCACCAAAAAGCTTTTAGACCCATTATTCTGACTTCCATTTATATTAAAGCTGTAGGTTAATCAATCCTCTCAGTAACATACAACATGCTACAGAGTTGGCAAGTCATGCGAAACTGCACTAGATGAACAAGTTACCAGAATCGAAAAATCAATTAATTACAAAATGGTTTTAGTAGGATATTGCGGAATCTATTGCTAGCACTTCATTTCCTACGATCACGAGTGCTTGTACCAAATTTAATATTAATCAAACCATTGTTAGATTCATCGATTCTATGCTCAAATCTCGCATAATTGAGACTGAGCTGGATGGCTCATAGTGTTCGTCAAAATAGCTAAAGGCTGTCCGCGAGGAGTAATCTCATCCTTACTGTGGCTTACAGTTATCGGTGAATTACTTGTTAAATTGCAGCGATCTGCAGGGTTTATCGTGCAAAGCTACACGGATGATCTTGTTTTGACAGTTTCTGGTCATATATATATCTGATTTGACGCAAAACGCCATAATATAGGGGAAGATTGCTGTCTTGAAAAGGGATTGCACGTCAATCCCTCTAAAACTGATCTGGTTGTCTTACAAGGACAGAGCACGTCAAGCACCTAGGTGTTATTCTAGATAGCCCTCCTGGAAATTTTACCTTGATTATAAGCTGCCAAAGGCCTTTGGCAATTCCTGGGTTCTGACCCCCAAAATGATGTCATTCATCTGTAGGGCTATAATCAGGGCTGTCGTCTACCCCCTTTCTTGCTTTGGAGTCTATTCTATGATTGCCCGAATTGCAGTTTTAAATTCTTGGTACTGCGTGCTCTGCTGCGTTGGGGGTTGAAATTGTGAATGACAGGCTATTGCTCGAATTTAACTTCACCAATTCATTCTCCGTCGTTTTCCCTTCGAGAGAACTGTGGCTCTCTCAGGATTTCTATAGACAGTTGTCCGAGTAGTCTGGGTAAATACTGCACGGTTTTTCAAGCTGAATTAATTACACCCTCACCGTGCTTAGTACAACTTAATAATCCTTTGACAAGTCTAAATTGGTCAAACACTACATTAATCTCTTTTGCTCTAATACGAGAATAAGGGTCATGTAGGTGCCTGCTCATTGTGGCGTTATGGGAAATGAGGTTGCCGGCTTTTTAGCGAAAGCTGGATCGCGTAGTAAATTTATTGATCCCTAGACAGTAATTCCTCTATCCTTCAATGGTGAGAAGGACGCTATTAAGAAATCCGCTTTACTTGAACTGGTAGGTGTTCTACTCATAGCTATCGATAGGCGAAACGGTTTATCTTTGAACCCTACATAAAGTTCACTAAATATGTGTTATCCTTAGAAAGAGCCAACTCAGAATTTTGATTGCACTTATTACTGGCCATGGACGTTTCAAGGTTCAACTCCAACGTAACGGGACTTGCTTAGGATAGTCTTTGTGGGGGACTGCCTACACTACCTTTGCAGCTGTCCGGCCTTATTCGAAGCTCGATCCCAACTGTCCACTTACGGAGTTTTGAATGAAGATCAGTTATCATCCATCTGATTACGGCGAAACAATGATAGTGCTGACCAGAAAAGATTTTTCCGCCTCTAAACAAAAGATCTATGTTGCTGGATTACAAAAAAATATCAAAATACCGAGTGCATTTAATATATTCATTTAAACTTCTACAGATTAATTAGGTATAAATAGACAATGCAAAAAGTGTTCCAACTTGCACCTTAGGCGACCTAAATTAAATATAAAAAAATAATAAAATAATTAGAAAAAAATTATTGTTGTGACTCAATATTTATAAATAATAAATGAATTAGAATCACGAATCACGATTCAAAATAATGATATAACAATTATAAAATATAATTTTCTGAACTAATAAACGTAACAAGTGGCCATATTTAATATAAAGAGTTATTATCAGGGATGGGCGAGGTAGATTACGCCGTGTAATCTACGCAGTTGTCGACACGTAAAATATTACATAGATTACTTGGCAAGATTTTTTGTCAATGTCGACAATTAAGACAATGTCAACAACCTACGATTTTTAAGCGATATGAAATATTATTTAAGTTGTAAGAAGAAATGAAAGAGAAGGTGCAAATTAAATCGGGAACCACATACCATACTATAACTATGGTAATATATGTTGAAACAAAACAACCAAAAGGTTTAATTAAAGAAAGTTTGTGCACTAAACGTAAGGAGTGGTCTTAATTAAAAATTTTGTTATAACCTCCTTAAGTCAAGCACATGTGATTCTACGCAATTTCTGATGTGAGTTTGCCAGCAATATTAATTGTTCCAATTAGAAGGCCAGAACATTGGTACTAGACTAGTTTATCATAAGCATTTCACCGCAAGTAATTCATCCCAAGCAGTTCATCGCAAGCAATTAACCGTTACCATTTCAAAATTCAGATATTTCGACTACTAGATGAGGATTATACTTGATCAATTATGATAAATCTCAACATACTGGATGGAAATGCAAATTTAAATTGATTTTGGAATAATATTCTGGATAACCAATTTTGATGAAACTAAGCATGTTGAAGGGCAATGGGATTATAAAATAATTTGGGAATGAAGTTCTGGCTTACCTATACTGAAACTAGAGGGTCACTATTCCCGGGATCATTTGATTCCCGGGAAACAGGAATTTTGAAATTTTATTCCCGATTCCGGGAATTTTCAGGATATATAATGCCCAGTGTGATTTTTACAGTCAATAACAGTCAATACTATTTAATAAGCAACGATCGCTTTTTTTAATACAAAAATTTCCTGACGATGAAAACACCCGTTCGCTTTCTATAGATGTTTGCAGAATAGTGAACAATCTAAAAGTTTATTTAAAAACAAATATTGTTGTGTTACCGGTAGTTTCATAAATTTGAATTTCTTTTTGTAGAGTACTCTTTTGGAGAACGTGACAAAAGGCAGGTTTAGACATCATCGAAGCTGTAATCGCTGCCGCCAGCATTTCCTTTAAATTCGATATTTCTGTACTTTACCGGTTTCCTAGGTCGTCACCTGCTGCCGCCAAACACTCATTTGCTGTGTAACCTGAGTACGATTCGGTTGTATTGACTACAATAAATAATCTGTCTAGAACATTCCGTGCAAATTTGGTAACTGATGTTTTTAACGAATATATCAGTGGTTGTTCCGTTTCGGTTTCATTCAAAATTCAGAGTATGTAGAAATTTCAGCAACGAAATAAGCTCCAAATACCGACGCTCCTTCATTCGCGCTAATAAAACATCAAAAATCTCATTTGAAATTTCGTTTTTATTCGACGGGTTTCAAAGCAATGTGCAAATCACATACGACTTTGATATTAGATTTAATTAATAGATTAGATTCCAAATCAATTAATGCCGCACAAATTGCGTCGATAGTGTTCAAAAGTTGCAAAATTGTGTTTCGCACTGTTGAAAATTTAAATTTTTTTACAATGTTTCACTCAAGTCACTTCGAATGTGCATTTTGGCTTGTTGTGGTTGTTCAACAATGAGATCATTCGGATTCGTCTCATCATCATCGGTTTCAGAGCAATCTTCATTTAGGTATTCTTATTCGTGATCACTATCACTAATATCCTCTGGTTAATAATTTAATATCGATGATTTCTTACACTCCTCCATTCATCTAAAGTTAGACTGAACTATCGACATTTAGACATTTTTTTGTGAGACTTTATGGTTTCAATTATTTCCTATTTTGCCAAATCATAAAACTAATATATAAGATTCATCGCCCTCTCGGCAAAGTATAGTCCCGAGTACTAAATGATTCACGAATTAATTCACTTTTATAAATGCCGTGAATCGAAAACCATCAGCAGGAACAAGTCTCGCAGGAATTTCCACCATGGATTGTCGTTTCATAAAAGATACAACAGAGCTAGACCACTGCTCAATTTTACCAAATTTTTCTACTGATTTGGGGATTCCAAAATACTACTACAGCCTGTAATATTGCAGTCGTCTTTACGTTCGTTTGGATCAACGATGTGCACAGTTTCTAGATGCCTTGTAGAAATTCCTTTGTAAATTAAAATTTTATTTGGGTATGTGTTGTTGGCAAAACCTTTTTTATATAATTTATAGTATTTAACAGCATGATTTAAATCATGCTGTTAAATACTATAAATTATATAAAAAAGGTTTTGCATAGCCGCAGGCATTTAGCGTTTTTACCATTTCTCCAACGAATTTGGGCGCACTTCAACTCGAAATAATTCAAATGCATAAAAAACTATTAGTGTTTGCTTTTCGCATTGCATCTGCCATGTTTGCTTGCCTTTTTGTATTTTGATAGTTGTTTAAATGAAACTAATCCTTAAAACAACTCCCGGGAAATACCAAAAAAAATCACGGGAGACGGGAAAAAGAAATCCGACATGTTGGATTGAAATGGGATTATAAATTGTTTTTTGGGTAAAGTTCTAGAACATTATTAACTGTGGTGAATTTAAAATTATTTTTGTACCATATTGTGGAATACAGCCAACTGGAATGAAACTAGGCTATTTCTGCAGGTAAATGTTATAATTTAAGGTAAATTTAAAAATGTTTATTTTTTTAATTGAAGACAAATCTCTCCAAGATAATATGTATTATATTACACTAACTGACCAATTTTCACAAAGAGGACATATTTTGTTAAGCGAATGAATTTTTTTTTATAAGTAAAGAAATTTATTCAGTGAAAGCCACATCCCAAAACTATTCTAAATCATATTCTAAAACTTATCTCGATAATCATGTTAGAATTTTCATTTCAACCGAACATATCGAATGACATCATAATCGGTTATCGAATACTCTCAAAATTCATTTTAAAATCCGGTTTTTATCGGTTTCTGTCTATTCAAGTTGGCCATATTCAAGAATTGTAATCAAAAAATATTTAATCCCACTTTTTTCAAATCAAAAATCACCTAAAAGTCCTATTTCCATCCAACATGTCGAGTTTTATTATAATCGGTGTAGGATTAGTCTACATATAGTTCAGTTCAAGTTGCTCATTTTTCTTACCTTTAAAATGTCATTTATATCCAAAATCTCATTTATATCCATTTGCCGCGCTGATTTGCCATCACGATTCGCGATGAATTGCTTACAATGAATTCCTGAATGTCACAAAGACAATATAAGTCGACAACTGTAAAACGCTTGCCATCTTAACTCTTTTTGCAAATTTATCTAAATTGATGTGCTTATATTTCGCGGGAGCCCATTTCAAGCAAGATTCAAATTTATATTTTATTTAATAACAATAATTTACAAAAGCGAATATCATTTCATTTTCCAACGTAAACCTTCTTCAGAACAAACATCCTTGTATCTGAACCTAATGAATTTTCAAAATATTCAGAGATTTTCAATTAAATTGCTGGACAGTAGCCGTCACAGAGCTAGCAATATCTTTGATCAAATTCAGAAACAAAATTGGTGTTATTTATTGATCAGTCCGTTTCGTTTATTTATTAGTTTCAAGCATTTCGCTTATTTCATAATTAGTTCGAAATAGTATTGTAGAAAAGGTTGACATGTGTCTCGGCGTTCCAACTTAACGTGAATTTGCTCACTAAGACAAGAAGATCACTAACATAATAAGAAAAATATTACAAGTATTATGTAATTTCAATGCAAAATGTAAATTCAAAAAACTTAAACTTAAAAAACATTCCCAATGACTACGATCATTATTACTTGTATAGGATAAAGTATTATTCACATACCATGGTCATATAAATCAGTATTATATAGCCACTGTAGAAAATTTACGATGGTTACGAGAAAAACGCCATAAACGTCCATGCGGAATGTCATTGTTTGATGTGGAATTCATTCTCAACAAAAGTACAGTTTTCAACAATTCTCGTCCTAGACAGTAAGTTATTATAGTACACAATCGTTGTCCAGCACTTTATGCTCATGAAGCTTGAGCATTGTTAAGGCGAGATTCTTCAAATCTTTTTTTCTGTTAGCATTATTCAAATAAATTTGCTTTATAAAGATGTATCTACAACACCTGAAAATTTGCGTATTGCTTACACATGGGCCGCAATTAATGGAACCATATTATGATCAAAAGAATGAAGTTTTAGAAAACCCTTTGTAAAATGAGTTGCACAATTAATTAGTGTCCAGAAATTCCCAGATTTTAAATAAATTTGAATTTATCTTTTTTTTAAATCGGACACCAGAGAAAGGCACAAAATTAGCAATATGGGTAGCACAGAAAAGTCAAATATTTTTTGTATCTTAAATGTTGAGACATATTTGGTCCTGCAGTGCACTCGTTAATTTGGTGAAATTTTTGTCTAGCGGTTATTGCTGATAACAAGATTATGAAATAAAGTAAAATTTCTGTCAATATACCAAATTCTGAAATACCTATGCTACTGAGATTAAAGCATTCATAATAAAAGTCAGCATTCGTGAATTTAGAGTAAACATTATTGATTTCTAAAAACTAATTTTAGTTTATTGGTCCTTGCCTTAAATAAAAAGACAAATTTGTTGAACACACTTGTGTGGGCGCTGGGCGTATATAAATCCACTAATAATTATTACTATTTATGATGATATTACACGAAGTATTAACAATTCGAGTTAGTACTTTGCACAATGAACTATTAACACTTCACCAACTTGATTTTTTATGAAAAAAATATATATATATATTTTGATGATAATCTATATCCGGCAAAATATCGTAAGTGAATAAGAAAAAGCAGAACTGGTAATAACATGTTGACGATAACATGTTGAAACAACATCGCGATATTCTACCATTATGAGGTCGTTTAATATTGTTGGTTTGTTAATTGATGCAGCTGCTCGTTGTAGGATGGCGGCGCGGATTTTTAATGGTATAAATTGGTGTTGATCTGTGATGTACACAGTTGATCAATCCGTGAGGCACGGCTGAGTCTGTAGGAGTGTAGAGAATATTATGAGGAAAATTCGAGTCGCTACAAGTTCTGTTAAATGTTATTGAAAATATTACTCCGCTATATGCTGGCTCAACTGCAACATAAGTAAATTGGTATAATTTTCAACATTAGCCCTTAATTAAACTCAGATTGTTTTAAAAACTCACTAAAACTAAACATTTTGAAGTATTTATAAAGTATGTACAGATAGAAAATATAAAAAAATTTATAAATTTTAAAAAATTGATAAGAGTGGGAAAATTTAGTAAAATTTCGGTAAAGTTTAGTAAATAAATATGTTAAGGTTACTATACGGATTTTTTGTGGTTTGCGGTATCTGGCAACTATTATTTTTCAGTTATATGCATTTATATCGACGATCATGTGGTACATACATATGCTTATTGCCCCAGTCCTTAATTACATATTTATTTAACCACACATTTGAAAATTTCTACAACAGTAATAAATTTCACATGACTCGGCAATAAAGTTTTAAAATACTTCAACAACTCAAAAGAATTTTACGATTTTAAAACTAACGCAAATCTGACTCGATACAATTGAAAATAATACTCCAATTTATTGGTTAGAATTGTTAATTCCGATAAATCTAATGGACATTGGAGTTTATATATTCAGTAAATTTGTAAGTTCCACGGAAACGTTTTAAAGCTTCGATTTAAAAATCGATCCTACTCGATGTAGGACACTGAAAAATTAACATCTAATGGCATTCAGATTATAAATTATTGGTCAACCGCAGAACAAAATGTATAACTGCAACTTTCAAATAAAATAATATCAAATTAATGAGTTCTATATATAATATTGTACACAACGATATATACATATACGTTCTCAATATTTACTACCTCTGCATTTAGCTATATAATTTATTATGTTTGCCAACAAAAAATATAAATATACGTATATACTGATAGGACAATATGTATGTGCTGAAGTGTTCATTCTAATTAAGTGGAAATATTTTTCACATGCGACACAATCATCAACAAGCATGTACAACGCTAATTGTATATAAATAGCTATGCATGAATACACCGACTATATCGTTACCTTAACCTATGTCGATTCGTACTTATGTCGTTTGTCAATTTAAAACTTGAAACAAACAACAATTAACAAATAACCTTTCTTAAAACCAGTCCTATAATGCTCGTTATATATTGTTTAGTGCATTTTTTTTTCAAAGTTGGTATCAAACTAAACCAACTCTAGACTTTGGAATTATTCTTGCAATGATTTTTTGTTTCAAAATTATGCTAAATATAAAGGGGTAACAGTACATAATGATCTAACTTTAAAGTTGGAATGTTATTTATAGTGTGTCGAAGTATATCATCAATACACAGTAGATCTACTTATACAAATTATTTTTATTTTGAAGCGGGATAATATATTAATATTCTTCACTGTTTCTCTTACAAAAAGGATGCTCGATATTTTATTTACAAATTAAATTTTATAATAAATTTATAAACCGCACAATGAAATTTATAATTTCCTGGAACATGATATCATCATCATTTTGAATAGCTGTAAGATATTTAAAAATCAAAATCGATTTGCCATAATGTTGATCGAACACAAAACCAATTCCTATTTCTGCTATAATTAAATATTTTAATTTGGGCGAAATTCATTCAAATGGATTTCATTGTAAATCAACAAACCATAAATAATTACAGTATTTTTCTAATTTCACTTTGGTGAAAGCACTAAAATAATAATAATCATAATAATTTATTAGATGGCTTAATAAATTAACACTAACCGTGGTTGCTATAAAGAAGATAATATACTCAGAATATATACCAAATCAAATATATATTTTGGGTTTTCGTTTTTTTTAACGGTTGGTTTAATGACAAATGATATTTTTCGAAACAACTTTTCCAAACTTTTTTTTTTTTTTTGTTAAATTTCCTTTATGTTGTTGAATTGGTTTAGTTTATATGTGTTTGTTATTTTCTTTTAACACTTAAACACTGAAATTAATTTTTTAGAATTTTTTTTTTGATTATAATGCCAAATAAGAACTCGTTGAAATTGGTTGAATTCATGACAAAGCATAAACTTTCTTAAATATTTCAGTTTGAAATTGTACAGGTTGTGAGTTTCATTTAATATGTCAAATTCGTTTTATTTTCATTGTGCGGTTTGTGTGGGCTGGATGATTACAATTAGGTCAGCATTATTTGATTTACAACTCGTAAATGAATAGTTTTTTTTTTTTGTCACAGTATTGCTTTCCAGTGATGATGTGTGGACATTTGAAGGGATCGTTTTTATTTATTTAGATATTTTATTTATAAAACTAACTAAATAAATACAATGATAATGGTGTTAGAGGGGAGAGAGAAGTCAATACATCCTTATAAATTATTCAACGTTTGGCCAACGTTGGCAACGTTGTAGTTTGAGGTGACACGTATAAGTTACATAAACATAAAAAATAAAATAAAATTTATTAGAAATCGTGCAGAATTCAACAACTTTTGGAAAATTTCTATGCTGCACTATAATATTTGAAAGCTTACCTAGAAATGTTTTACATAATGTTTAGTGATCAACCCCAATAAATAGTTATTCCTGTATTTAGGTGACCTATATCGCGGGATTCAAACTTGAGACAATAATATGATTTTCAACTTTTATTTCGTTTTATTAGCGACGACGTATAACAAATAAAATATTGTGATAATTTTAATTTTGAAAGTCTCTTTATATTTTATTGTCCAAATATCCGCATCGCATTATTTCGTGGTAGATAGTATTTTATCATGTTCTAAATTATATTAAAAATATTTTCACATTTTCGTTACCTCAAATGTTGTTGTGAATTTGTTACATGACACATTTTTTTATTTTGCGTGTGCTACTTTTTATTATGTTTAGGTCATATGTGAATAATTTTGTGGCTTATACATAATATGCTGTATTTTAACATGTATGGATAAGATTCAGGGACAAATTTGACTGTGGACTTATAGAATACAAAAGCCTCGGATTCCCGATTTCATGCACAATAAAAAATTTTCTCTAAACAAATATTCAATTTTCCTTACATGAAAAATCAAATTTTAAGAGGTTCTGAATTTAAAGCAAGTTTTGTAGTTTTCCCTATATTTAAATTTCTTTGAATGGTTAAATGTTGTTTTATGCTGTCTAATTTGAATCTTTATCAAACGCTCCAAATTTATGTTCAAGTTTTAATTTTAAAGCAGATATCAAGTTCCTAAATTTTCAAAAAATTTTGTGTTCAATTATACAGATGTCAATACGAAATTTAGGTATTTCTACTTAAAGGAAAACCAACGTAAATAAAATTTCTAAAAAGCAATCAAAAACATAAAACAAAACATCAATATGCCAATGCATACTGTATAGTCTTGGTAACATACTTAATAAGTACATGTACATAAGAAAAATGTCTTAAAATTAAAAAAATATTTTATTCACGATTGTTTTCCTTTCGTTGCTATTTTTCAATAAACAAAACAATAATTGTTTGTAATTTTGAATTTAACGATGTTCAGTGTTGCCATATTCCCGCAGTTAAAACTAGATTTCCCAGTTTCTTTGATGATTGGTCGCCGGGTGTTGGTGACCCAGAAGTCCTGTGCATCCCGGAGGACGCTCAGGAGACACTATCGCTGGACTCGGAGAAGTTGAGATCGTTGGGGTTGCATTGTAATCTCCAAATGGACAAATCGCTGTTAGAGGCGGAGTCTGACTCAACAGTGGTTGAAGTAAGCACTATCTAATGTTTAAGATCCTTCAGATCAACCTCCAATACTGAAAATCCGCCTCGGCGGCCTTTCTGCTGAAAATGAAATCTGAGTCCATTGATGTGGTTCTGGTCCAGGAACCATCGGTGAGAGTGGTGGGGTACTAGGGCTCAACTTCCGAATACAAAATGTTACAGAAAATATTAAAAATGAAGGTAAGATACGTTCCTGCATTCTCGCTAGGAATAATTTGAATATTTTTATACTACTAAATTACAGCAACGCTGATGTAATGGTGGCTAGAATCAAGAAAGTAGGAGTCATCATGGGCATTGATGCTAATGCCCTTCGCTCAATTTGGGGAAGTACAAATATCAACAGGCGAGATGAGTTACTCCTTGATTATATATTAAGTAAGAAGCGCTAGACATCATACTTGTCTCAGATTTTATTAAGAAGATTGTATTGAACTTCAAAGTGTCCGAAGACCATTATTATTGTTACCTCCAGTATGAAGTGGATACAAAACCCACTAGCAAACCATCCATCATTATCTTCAATAGGGACGATAGGTGGAAATAGCTCCCCACTCCTCTATTGGCCCGATTGTGAAATCATTTGAATACAAGGAATATTCAATGGTAACTTTCTTGGATATAGAGGGGGCCTGTAGCAACGTCACACCCGAGGCCATCACTCGGACCCTTGCGTGCCTGGTGGTAGACGGGTCACTCAGAGGCTGGATGGATCAAATGTTAAGAGGCAGGATCGTGACAGCTCATCTGGGTGTGATCAGAGGGACACCGTTAGGTGGGGTTTTATACCTTTGGAACTTGATCAAAGGGGACCTGATACTAAACCTGGAAGGACAAGGCTTCAAGGTGGTGGCCTAAGCGGATGATGTTGCTATTGCGGTCTTCGGTAAATATCCTTGTACGCTGAGCGATCACATGTTGCGCGCACTTGGCTACCTCTCTGAGTGGGCAAGCAGTTGCGGACTGTCTTCGTTGCCAGGAAGCACAAACTTCCTCAGTGTGACCCGCCAATTTTAAATGGTACTCGCGTGATCTTTACGGATAGAGCGAAATACATACGTCGGGCTACTTTTGGACAGCAAGCTAAGCTGGAAACCAAACATCTTAGAGAGAGGAAAAAAGCTACTATAGCGCTCTATTCCTGCAAAAATGCCATTGGAAAGAGATGGAGTATGGAGCCCCACATAGTACACTGGCTCTTCGCCTCAGTGGCCAAACCTATACTGCTTTATGGGGTTATCGTTTGGTGGCGAGCATTGAAAATGATGGCTAACCTTAAACTGTTGATGACACTTCAAAGAACGGCGTGCTTGTGTATAAGTGGGGCTCTCAGGACCACACCTACTCAAGCTCTGGAAATTGCCTTCCATCTCACTCCCTTGGACGCCATTCGGCTCAAATTCAAATCTATGTGGACATGTAACAATGCAGGGCACTTATCCATTCTATACAATAGAGGTATTCCGGAAACTCCCAACTACGCTGTCCCTTCGCCATCTGTTGAGGTGAGATTCCAAAATGTGTTTCCCACAAGAGAGGACTGGGTCAATAAGACGGCTATTGGCAATGAGGCGAAACGCTTCTTCACGAATGGCTCAAATAGGGATAGAGGGGATGGTTTCGGGGTATTCTGCGAGGCACTCGGTGTCTCTCTTTCCGTCTTCCCGACTTTTGCAGTGTTTTTCAAGCTAAACTTATCGCGATAAGGGAAGTCATGGGCTGGTCAAAGTATAATGTAAATAAATATCTTCGAGACATATTCGTATTTTACGGACAGCGTGGCTGCCATTAAAACACTACAATTTTACTCTCTGATGACGAAGGTAGCTGATCAGTGATGGCTGATCAGTTCAACATGCGCTTGACGTGGGTACCAGGGCACTTCAATATCGCAGGGAAAGTAAAGGAAGATAGTTCAGCTGGCCCGCAAGGGAACAGCACGCCTTATATTCCAAAGCAGGCGGGATATAAAGATACCGTAAACTGCTTCGCCTAAAAGAAATGAACGTCAGATGGTAACCAGGCAGATCTGGTCTGGGCTTGACCGGTCCAGATCCGGCCAACTGATATCACTTCGACGGCAGTATATTGATCGTGGGAACTATAACGGTACATTGTCTTGTCGGACCAATTTTGTGTCTTTGGTAGATCTTTGAGTGTCGGAGGCGGAGGACTCATGATGACTGTGTGGAGGTAGTTGTTGAAGTAGAAACAATCTCAAGTGAAAGTGAACATGATGTAACTCACAGTACAACATCACTGCAACAACTAGAAGTGGCCATTTTTTTAATTACACAATTTGGAGAACAGAATGAAATTAATAGCTCAACATTGCTGATAATAGATTTGCTGTTCTTAAGCAACTCTAAGACCAGGACAGAAAATTTAAATATTTTATATTTGCTTACAATTAAACCAACGTCAACAGCGAAGGAACGCATCTTTTCAATAGTGGGTTTAACTAGAACACAAATTAGAACTCGCCTTAATTTCGAAACATTTAATGCAATTGATTTTTAAAGTATGCAGTTTCTTATGATAAGTAATAAATTTACATGTTAGATTTATTTATAATTATATTATTTGTATGTGATTTACTTAAACGAATTAAATAAATGTTATGTAATTGAAATTCTTTATTTTGGCTTAACTTAACAATAATATTAAGAATTTTAATTATGATTTAATGTAAACTATAAAATAGTTTATTTAATTTTCTTTTTATAATATTTATTGAATTTTTATTTTTTATAATTTTGAAAATAATTAAAAGAACGATTTAATAAATATGCAATATTTTCCAAAAATCAACAAACATATATCTTATTTATTTAAAATTATTCGAATTCTTCTTTTAAATACAGAATTTAGTAATTGTGAATTTTTCGTTATGAAAATGTATAGTTCAGTTTTTTTTTGCTTAAATCCAGTTTTTTTTTTTTTTGGACAAAAAACAGTTTTTTCGTATTTTAGATCTTGCAACACTTGAGTGCGTGCTCTATATCTAAAATTATTTTACGTTACGTTACTTTACTTTAGCTTGAGCGTTAACAATTGTTTTTATATTAAATTTATCCAATGTATAGCGCTGATTCAATCTGCTAGCGAAACAAATTGCTAATATTTCATCATGGAAATCATTGAAATGTAAAAGAACACAATATCTTTTCTAGAATTCGTTAACCGTGCTTGTACACATATACCGCTGGTTGGATCATATAATGTCATGAAGTTGCATTTGATTATTTATATAACAATAGTGTATAAACTGCGAATCGAACTTGAATTTTCAACATTCAAATTACGAGACTTTTACGTGTGTCGCTCTGAATTAAAAGCTCAGCGGCATACGAAAGTTGGTCACAAGGTACATAAGACAACAGGTTTTATAAATGACTTCTTTGAATGTTCATGTAGTTGGGTGGATCACGAAATCAAATAAAATAAAAGAAAACAATTATTTAACAATATATTTAATTATGCCCGTTTTGTATAAAACTGAATGAGGTCATAATTTTTACTATTAGAATTTCCGATTTCTGAAAATTTACGTTTAAGGATCTACTTTACTCAATTTGCGAAAACATGTGTATTTTACAAATCGTTTTATGGCCACATAAACTTAGGCATTGATTTAATTTTTTTTTATAGCAAAGTTAAATATATTTGCAAGCGAGTAACACACGCTTTTTTTTAAATTCACTATAGTTTTCTTGTAATTGCGTCTCAAAGTTGATGAATTTTTGACAAAAACCATTCACTCAAAAACCAAATTTATTAATATTTTTCCACTAATCTGTAAAAGTTTTATATGTGGGTATGTTCAAGAAGATATTATCTAGCGATTAACACACGTTTTTATAAAAATTCGTTCTAATAAGCGAGAAAATTGAAAATTTAATTGAAAACTATTTTATATCGATAAGCTGACAAATCAATTTATTGAAAAAAATGTACTCGTATCTTCGATGTAAAAATGGTTTAGGAATCAACTAAACATCGTGTATTTTTTAGTTCATCCCTTTTTAATTAGATGTCATAAGTGGCAACAAAACAATTTTTTCATGGAATATTTTGTAATTTTCAATAGCGGAGATTTACACTATTTCAAATTTTATTGTAGACGCATTTTTTTGGCATTTAAATATCGACATCAATTTTGATTTTTGTTCTAGGTAAAGTAGAGCCTTAATTCTGAAAGTCCAATTTTTAAAACTACTCGTATATCTCTCGACATTTGACTTTTCCAAATGTGACTGACGGAAATATTGATATGAACATTTAATTGTGCAATGTAGAATTCTGAACAGTTAGCGTCCAAAAGACGACGTTATTTTAATAAAACTTATCTGAAACAATCCATATCGACGAAAAATTTAATTATACTTTTGCTGTATACATTCAATAATTATAAATATTATTTAATTAATATGGAAACGCCATATAATTGTTTGTACATACATATATATAATTTTTCGTATGTATGCACATATTTATTGGATTAAAATTTGAAATTTAATTATTTAAATAAAAATAAAAATTAAAGTGAATTTAATTTATTCATTTTGATCATGCAATTCTAATTTGTATGTATGTATATGTATGTACGTATATTGTGATTTTTTTGTGTACATGTACATTATTATGTACAATTACTACCAAAACCAATACCATATTTTATAATAAATAGTTAAATTAAATCTAAACAAAAGATTTTTTTTTGTTTAAAATTTTATTATTATTTTAATATATTCCACACTGTGACTGTAAATAATAATAACCAAATGATAATTGAAATAATAATGCTAATAATATTTATTTATTTATTAATAAAAAAAATAATGAAATATACTTTTGAACCATTTCATATTTTAAATTCAGAGCTATATAGCGAGATTGTTAATGAGTTATAACATGCAAGTACGATTATTATTTTGTTATTGTAAAATAAACCCACTTCGAATTGAGGTTGTAAATAATTTAGAATTTTGGTATTTTTTTTTTCTAAACATACTCTTGTATTTATGTATACGTAAAATAAATTTCATTTGATTGTCGGCTAGAAAGGTGTCGATTGCTCAGCTTCTCGCAGTACATGAAATAAATAAAATTATAAAAATCTATCTCGCAGTTAGCTGATATAATATTCTATTATTTAAAATGGTTTATTGTTTTATCCAACTTCCAGTACTCGGCTGATTTACCCCTCTTGTTATAATTTGAAAAATTGATCAGACATCTTTGAATGCAAATATTTTCGATTCTTGATTTTAAATTCTACGAATATGATTTGTAATAAATAATTAATAAATAATCTCATCCTTTTAAAAACTAAATTGTATATTTTATATTAAAAAATATTTTTATTGAATTCAACCCATCATATATTTTCGAATTAATTTTTGAGTTCCTTTCAAAGTCGTCTGTAAAGAATATGAATAAATTTAAATTTACAGAAATTCTCTTCAAAGTGCATATTTTAATTTTTAATTATTCGTACCGCTACTGAGGTAATTTCTTCATGAAATACGCTGAAAATGGAAAATGTTACAAAATCCATAACTTGAATTAAACCAATTAATCCTTTCTTTTGAAAATTCACAAAACCGACTTTTTAGTAAGAAATAACATAAATATTAGACGGATAATTTCCATTTCGCCCATTTATAAATATTTTCGGTATTTACTACTTCAATTTAATTTTCTACTTAAAAATATATAATCCATCACTGAATGACTTAATCAATTTTTTGGCTTGTAATTGTAACTCATCAGCTGAAATTACTTGTAAATAATACAATTAGAAGCAGTAGGGGTTGCTTAAAATCAAAATTCAAGAGATTAAAGATACATGTCAATCACATTAACACCATATATGTATGAAGGTAAATAATACTAATATAGAAGTGAAATCTTTACTGTATAATCTGAGACCAGTGTCTTGCAATAAATATTAACAATTTGTATTGTGTATAAAAAAAATGTTTCAAAACATATAAACATTTGATAAAATACCTAGAAATCATTTACTAATGCATCGAATCAGATGCCCAACGTAAAAAAATTATTCGTTTCAAAATACATTCCGAATTTCATGTAGAGTATGACAAATGGCATTGCAAATAGGTTTAGATCACGTACAATGACAATACACCATCATATTAAGTATTTGCATGATTATACCAAATTAACCGTGAAAAGAATATAATTTGTACAATATATGTAGTTAGTATATATGTAATTTAAAAAAAAGAAGGACTTGGAATTATGTACTTAAAGATCAGCAGGGTATCACATCGCATGCTGCGATATCCTTCGTGTCTATATTATTTCTTAAAGAGACAGCCGTTTACACACACATGTGTCACAATAAACCAGTTTGGATATACACACATATACATACATAATATGCTTCCCTAACTTTAATTAGTACCATACGGTTTTAATAAATTATTGTTTATTCTGGCCATTGTCATAATTCATAAATTAACTATCACATATAATGTGTATCTGGTAGTGCTTTGATTAAGAAAATTAATATTTTGATTTACGCACTATAGCGATATAGTTTTGTAGAGAAAAAATATTTTCATTAGGGCGTTTTCAACAACAATTATTTTTAAAATTATTTCTGAGCCGTATACTCATAAGCAATGTGTAATGTGCACATGAATATACGACAATACCAGAATTTATCGCACATTGAAATTATTAAGCCATATTTTATATGTGTATAAATCACATCTTCTATACTATACTTTCTGTATATACGTATAATTGTGGGTGTCAATTGTAATTAAAATATAGTTACAAATTCAATAGTTGTGGTTGTTGTGTGATATGTCTGCGGTTTACAGTGTACATGTAAAAAATATATGCATGGTAATAGTGTTGATGATAGTAAATATATATAAAAGAACTATTAAAACCAAAAGTTAGGTAAATAGAATATAATCAATCTAATAGTGAAAAATGTAATATGATATGTAAAGCGTACCAAATGTCGTATTTGGCTGAGAATGCCTTCTTGTTCACAATAAATTTATGGAAAAAATTTGTCGTTAAATTAAAAGGTTATAAGGTTCAAGATTGCAATTGACAAATTAATGAAGAGTATTGTTTCGAAATTCGTATAATTTAAATTTTTGATTGTGCTTCAAATATTTTGTTTCTTGATTGCACAAATTTCGAGAATGAAAAGCGGACCGGTTTCGAATACAAAACGCATGACGTACTTAATTTAAAGTGTAAATGTGTAAGTGAGTGCGAATTTTCCGACCACAATCCGTAATCTTTTAATGTCATTTTTACCCAATATTCCTTATGGATTCAGTACAAAAAACCGTACTCTTTCTACTCGTGGTAGTGGATTATTATCCCAGGTTAGTATTAACAGCTAATTATTTATTCTTATTCCGTATCCAATCCATATTTATTATCATTTTCCAGTACAGTCCAATCTCACAAAAACCAAAAAAGATGGGACTATTCAAAGAAATACTTAAACATATTTTTCCAGCTCAAAATTAAAAGACAATAAAAAAAGACGATTCCGACTGTCACTGATGATGTTGAATTAGAAAGATCTAGTCTCTAAATTTAGGAGAAAACGTAGATGATTCTAATTCCGTAAATGACACATTAACCTACTCAGCCAAAAGTTAAGCATGAAAAACGGAATTTGGAAAAAGAGTATACTACATTGAAAAAGGACTCAAGTGGACTAAAAAAGTTTCTGTAACGAACGTTACAAAAACAATTTATACCAAAAAGAAAGATTCATTTACAATTTGTATCCGTAAAGACAACGAGGTTACGGTACCATAGAACAGACTTATCATTCAAATATTTACTAAGTAATTTAAACCTATAATACTACAAAATGAATTTTAACATTTGATCTTCAGTAATGCCTGCCTAAAATATTCTGTTTGCATTTATAAAATCCCATTATAAACTTTTAACTTGTTAGTTCATCAGTTAAATTCTAATGATGTTGTATGTTTCATGTGGGAGTGTTACTCGTCGAGAAGAAAGTGAGATAGCTTCGTGTCTCTTCTCTCACCTCAATAGTTTTATTTTTAACGCTTTATAGTGATAACTGATATATGTGCTGGCCAAAATCAAAATTCATTTGAAGCGATAATGTTTTATTTATTTTTTCAATCAATGCCTTATAATATGGGCCTAATTATTTAAAAAAAATTATGATATAAAATTTAAATAAGCTGGAAATTTGTTGACTGATATGAATTATGTAATTTTTGATTTAGACCCAGTTTGGATTTCACTGATCAATTTAAGCTACAAATTAGTATGATAATTAAATATGATTGGTACATTTAAGGCGGCTGCTCGAGTGTCCGCAGGCGACCAACTTAATCATACAAAAAAACTGAAATTATCAGCTATAATTATGAACAATAATACCCGCGAATCCAGAACAGCTACTTTTAACAAAATGTTCGCGAAATTTCCACTTTTTGTAAGCTGTCAGATGTGCATTAAAACACAATAATACAATTTTTGCTTGAATTATGCTGAGAATTTATTATTATTATTTATTTATTGTATAACGGAAATGGTGAAAATACAACGTAAGTGTAAAAATACAAATCACGAAGGATTCCCAGTATAGCGCTCGTCTCGTAAAACGAAACTTTTTATATACATATGTATATGTAGACGTGCAGGATACAGAACTTAATCTAGTGTACTGTATATTTGTGATGTGGGGGTAGGTAGCTGCTTTGGCACATCAGAGAATATGGTGCAGTTTGGTTTTTGGATGCCGGATTCTTATACCTTATACTAAATTATGTAAAAATATGGAAATAGAGAATGCAAAACCGAAACGAATTTTAAAAACCGGTTTTCAATACCGAAAATTTGATATGTACTTCAAAGAAGAATTCAGAGAATTAAATTATTGAACATTTGTCAAATTTTATTTTAAAATAACAAATTTATTATTTATTAATAGAAAATGACAACAACTACATAGAACTACAAATTAATAAGCGGTTTAGTTCTATCTATTTTTAATTGTTTTAAAATAACCTCGCAGGAAACACAAAGCACAATTAACGCATTGTTCAAGTTTGTTCGATGTTTCGTACAGATTTCAAACAACGTCATTTCTTTTTTCAAAAGATTAGAATTATCTTGGGTTTTCTTTGTTTTCTTTCCGGAAATCACATAATTTACTTCTTTCGATAGAGCCTCATCAAGTAGTTCCTTCATACTAAGATTTCCAAATTGGTTCTGCGGTTCCTTAATTTCTTGAACTTCACAAACATTATCGTCTTAATTATTGTGCTATATTCAACAAGGATTTGACTTTTACAGGTTGGGTGAGATTTGGAAATGAAAACTTTTCTTGGTCATCTGCTGCGGACGTTTCTTTTTTACTTCAAATGCATAATGTAAATATTGAATATTGCCCGAAATTTCGGTGCGACGCTCATAAATACGTTTCTGTATTGCATGTAATAATTCAGTACCTAGTGGTGTATTTACCTTTTGAAGTTCCTGGAATAAGAATTGAAATGTTGCGTCAGCCGTAAACAAATTAGCATCATTGCGACACAATGCCTCAACCGCTACTTTAAAAGGAACTAAAGAAGAAATAGCCGATGGATCTTATATGCATAATCAGAAAAACTGATTGTCAATTTCAAATCTTTTAATTTATTGAAAAGAATCGTTCCATAGTAAGCAGACTATTCCATCTAGCCTTAGAATCTAGTATTAAAATCAACTCTTTTCCAAACTCTGCGTTTACATATTTTTGTAAAATTTCATAGTTTTTGGTAGATGATTTACGAAAGATTTTTCTAATTTTATTAATTTAATATGTAACTTCAGAGAATTGAATTTTATTTTTAAATTAATAAAGGACTCCGAGGACATTATGTATTGTATTAAATCAAATCACACCAACAGAACGAAACAATTAATCTGATTGGGTTTGGGTTATGTTCAAGTAAATCGTTTTGCATTCCCTTATCGAGACAACGCAATTAATAATACTTCAAACAACTGGCCGAAATAGTCAGAGCATATGGTTAGGGGAAAAGAAAATGAAATCACCACCACTATGGGAAGGAAGTAACAACGATATACTAGTCAATAATTACTTCATACAAGTGAAGACTTTCTCCAAAAGTTTCTACCTGTATAAAAGTTCAATTTAAATATAATTTTAAGAGTTTTATTGAATATTTTCATTTCCATAAATATATATCCAAATTACCAAAATGGTTTGCAATAGCTGAATGAATTGCATACAATCAACAACAAAAATTAAAAGCTTGGGCCGAATAGTTTTCATCTAACAGAGTACCTAATCGGGTCGACAAGCAATGAATAACAAAAATAGAAATAATAAATAAACAATTTATTAATTATTTCCTCACTATAATCGCCAAATATATATTAAAAATTTAAATTATTTTTTTTTATTTTAATAAAACAACTTTTGCATTCAATACAAAATTTGAAATGTTAAATTATTTTGATTATATTTAATATTACAAACTAATAATTTAATTGACAAAATATCATCAAAAGCTAGCACTGCACTTAATATTAGTACATATTTCAATTTCACAAAGCTAAAAAACACTGTAACAATTATAATAAATTAAACTTTTTACCATACAATTATAATATATACAATATGGGAATTAATTCGTTCGGAGGTGTTCGAAACATTTTTTTATTTTTGAAATCTGTGTTGCTGAAGTTTAAAAATGTTTCCAATTTTTAACATTCTTTATAATTGTTTTCGTGTAGATTATTAAAATGTACTTCTTTGTTCTAAAGTTCTTCAAAGTCTTCTTAAAGAAGACAAATATATAGTTGCGGGGAATCCCTAAAATATATGAAACAAATTTAAAGAAAAAAACAAAGTAAGAAAAATTCGATTTACATACATATTTCACTACAAATAATACATTTCAGTAGCTAAGTCGCAATTTTTTTAAGTGAATAATTTTATATCATCCCAAAAATGGCTGGAACTAGTAAAACTAGTAAAAATAAAAGAAGTGTTATAGACTTGGAAACTAAACATAAAATAGTATTACAATTTGAAAGTGGTAAAAAAGTGAAAGATTTAGCACATGATCATAAACTGTCTCATTCGACAATATCGACGATTTTAAAAGATAAAAAACGAATTTTGGAAGCTGTAAAAGAATCGACATCTATGAAATCTACAATAATAGACAAGGTCCCATACATGATATGGAAAAACTATCTAAGTCTCGCAATTATCCAAACCAAAGCATGTAGTCTTTTCAATTATTTAAAATTAAAGCACGGTAAAAACTATGATCAGACTTTTACTGCAAGCCATGGTTGGTTTCAAAGATTTAGAAAGAGAGCTAATTTTCAAAATGTAAAAATTACTGGAGAGGCAGCTAGTGCTTATTATAAAGCTGCTGAACAATTTGTAGTTAAATTCGACGAGTGTCTAAAAGTAAACAATTATACCAAGGAACAAATATTTAATGTAGATGAGACTGGTCTATATTGGAAGAAGATGCCTGAATGTACGTATATTCATAAGGAGGAAAAAAGTATGCCAGGTTTCAAGGCTTTTAAGGACCGAATAACAGTTTTATTAGGCGGAAATATTGCTGGTTATAAATTGAAACCTTTTGTAATACATCGGTCGAAAAATCCAAGAGCATTTAAAGGAGTAAATATTAATATGTTACCAGTGCATTACAACTGAAATAAAAATGCTTGGATGACACAATTACTTTTTGAAGACTGGTTTATGAAAGTATTTGCGACCGAAGTAAAAGAATATTGTAATCAACAGAAAATTCCTTTTAAAATACTGTTACTACTGGATAATGCACCTGGACATCCACCACACCTATCCGACTTACACCCGAACATTCAAATTATGTATCTGCCTCCAAATACTACGAGGATTCTGCAGCTCATGGATCAGGGTGCTATAGCTACATTTAAGGCCCATTATTTAAAAATTACATTTACTCAAGTAATTATGGCTCTTGAAGAGGGGATTACTTTAAAAGAATTTTGGTCGAAGTATAATATTCTTCAAGGAATTAAAAATATAGCAAGTGGGTGGAAAGAACTCAAGCCCTCTTGTATGAGCGGAATATGGAACAAATTAACAAAAAAATTTGAAGAATTTACAAGTTCGTCGATTGAAAAAGAAGTTGACATTGAGAAAATTACAGATCAGATCGTAGATCTTGGTCGGCAGCTTATTCTTGAAATTGTCAGTGAAGATATTAATCAACTCATTGCACTCACACCAATTGGATGACCTAACGAATGAAGATTTATTGGAATTTGAAGCACAATGTGTTGCAGAAAACGAGGATAAAAACAAATCAGATGAAGAAGAAAGTCCACAAAAAAAATTCTCAACAAAAGAAATGAGTGCTGCTTTTCACGAAATAAATAAGCGAATGCTAAAATTACAACAAATGGATGCAAATGAAAGGCGATTCTCAGAAGTAAATAGGCTGATTCAAGAAAATTTGGCTTGTTATCATGAAGACGACATTAGACAGATTTTTTAAGAAAACCAGCCCTGGATATTCCGTTTCTGAAGACAACGCAATGGATTGCTCTCTTGTAATAAGTACGGATGATGAAGACATGTAAATAACTCTAAATAAAATAATATATTTTTGTTTTATTATATAATGTGTTATTATTATTGCAATATATATTTTTGTGTTCTTATTATTATTATTTTAAATAAAGTTTGAACTATGTATATGAATTTTGGGTAGTTTCAGTTCTCCTGACCCTAAAAGTTAGTAGTACAGTATGTAATTTATTACTTATTTTTTATGCAATTCGACTTACGACTAAATCGACTTACGACCGATGACCAGTAACCTATCTCGGTCGTAAGTCGGGACTACCTGTACTTAGTAATTATATTTCTATTAAAAATTCAATATTTTTAATTTTGTTCGGATAAAATTCTCGGAGTAAAATGCTCGGAGGCTTGGAGTAAAAATGCCATCAATCCTTTTTTTGGTTTTTTATTCTACTTTATAGTGAAAAATGAATTGTTAGAAATTCGTATCGAGCTTTGATACAAATTATAGCAGCTTAGAAGAAAAGAAAGATATATGATTGACATTATGACTATTGCAGACTACTAGAGGTTCTATTATGACTATTGGGGCATACTAAGATAATCAACCGCATTTAATTTAATTTGAGAATCGTTACAGTATTGTATAATTTTCCTTGGGCAACTTGTTTTTTCAAAAATACCGATTTTCTTAAAAATTTATGAATATACTTTTAAGAAAAGTGACCTGTCAATTGATAAGTATGTTCATCAATTTAAATGAATTTTATGATTTTTGGCATAACGACTAAGAAACTGTACTGAGAAACCTTCAATGTTCTAAAAACTTTGCTATTCTTTTTGAAATTTTTTTTTATATTATTCTTTCGATTGACATGAATTTACTGAATCACAATTAAGTAACTCTTCAAAAAATTGAGTTACTATTCAGATAATTAAGCTACTGAAGTGAATTGAGCGTTCGATTGGTACTCTTCATTTCATATAAATGTGACATTTTTTAAATTTTTTATTTGGCTTGTGCTGAAGAAATATCAATAAAAAATTAATTAAACTAAATAGTTTATAAATAGTAAATTTAATGTATACAAACAAGACAATTGAGTATATATGTATATAATAAGCATTTAAATATACAATTGATGTTGATGTTAACTGTTACTGTCAACTAAGAAATCGAGCGTTACATTTTCATGTAACGGTTTGAAATTTCAATATCTTCTAAAGGACAAAACATGCACGCTTATACTAAATACTATTCGACAGATGAAGTACCAAGAACAACTCTACAGCGCATGTGACGCAGCCCCCGTCGATCACAAAAATGATTTAAATAATAAATAATTTAAATATGTATATAATTTTATTTAAAAAAATGTATTTATTACAAAATGATTATAATAGTTATATGGACATAAAACATACTTATTTGAATTAGCCGAAATCCATATACTCAGATAATCCAGTAACTCAATTTTAACAGAAATGAAGCGTGTGACTCGCACACGCTTCAATATCGGATTTCATGTTCATCGGTCTGCTTTTCAGTAAGTAACCATACTTTTCTCGCATAACCGAATTCAATACTGTTTCTGGTTTTAATTTTTATTATTTAATTGTAATAAGTATTATGTTAATTATACTTTAAAAATTTAATTTGAGAAAGGTATATTTTGTGGTACAAAGTTCAGGTTCAATTTCTCCGATAATTCTACAGCACCAAAAACTGCAGTTTAGATTAAAAAAAACTAATTAAATAGAGCAACTGATTATGTTTTCTTTACAAACCGATCAGACACTCGAAAATATAAAATAATTCTTTAATATTCAATATCATGTCTATTTAAATAATTGATTACAAAACAAATGGAAACAACAACTTACAAAAAATTATCACAAATCCAAAAGAATATTAATTTCATTTTGCATATTGGAGATAAGCTTTAGATTTATAAAAATATAACGGTATCGTCTGCAAATATTCCAATTTGACCATCAAGAGGTGACAGCTATATTATTTATGAATTTCAAGAACAATAATGGCCCAAGGACGCTTCTTTGTGATGCACCACGATTAATACATACTGATGACAGCGAAGTGTTTCCGATTGTGAAGATAGCTTTCAAGCAGGTTATAAGCATTGCCTCGGAATCCATAGCAACATAATTTATGGAGAAGCAATTATCCACTTTACGTTAGTCCAGAAATATACCACACATGTACTTTCGATTATCAAAAGCTTGATAAATCAAATCAGTAATTTCAATTAAAACCAAATCAATGCCATAACCTTGCCTTAAACCATACTGAGTGAGTATAAAAAATTTATAATTATTTAACACCTCAAAAATGTTACTTGTAATTTTTTTAAAATTATCTTGTCAGATACAGACAAGATACAAATCGGCATTTTTCTGGTCGCACTGTCATTTATGACAAGTCACGTTAATAACCGTCTTATGTATATACATATGTAAGATATTGTAAAATTTTATATTCGCCATGCATGGCTTTCATTGATGAATCGTTAGGATGTCTCTCGTAACATTCTTGTTGCGTAATTAATTAAACAGAAATCACGTTAATTTAATTACGATTTTCTATTACAAAAAAATATCACACAAATTTCAGTAAAATTTGTCGTTCTATTGGAAACGGATTTTTTTAAATTTGTCCTACAATACACGTAAATTCCGCCATATATTCCATTTATCTGTTGTTTGAGCCTATTTAGAATCTTTTGAGTACTCAGTATTGTGTTGGACTACAAATACGAAGCGAAGTTCATTAAATTGTTGTAAAAAAAGTGAAGTGAATATATTTTGAAAAAATAACAATTAATAAATTATTATGAAAAAGTGTGAGTGTTTTATTATTTACTAATAAAAAATACTCCTTTATACCTATAACCAAGAATAATGTAGATTTTATTTTAAGAATTTTATTCTTTATGAAAATTTTCTTTGTTTCAAATAAAATAAAATTTTTGCTTGACAATAAGAAGCCGTAAATTTTATTTCATTAAAATATAGAGTAGCTGTCCTTCATGATTCAATTTAGTGTAAAAGATTTTATTAATTTTAGATGTCATGGCATTAGGTAACGATTACCTACTATTTACGGACTACTCAATAATGCTACAAGGTATTTTTAAAGCGGAAATACGTAAATGACGTAATGAAATGGTAGATATTTTGGTTTATGTTTTTTTTAAATAATATTTTGGGAAATTGGTCAAATGTAACTGGTGCTGATTTCGAACACGCAATTATCATATAACCTTGGTAATGTTTTTGATCCTGAACCTATGTATAATTTTAATAAAAAAATATAATTATTTTTTCATTTAATACGTGTTTACGCTGCAGGCTGAGTATTATGTTCCTCGCCAACGCAATAAAAAAAACCATCAGGAAAACTGTATGTTCGTTATAGTAATATGTATTTTAGCACCAAATTATAACACTATTTTATATATTATTATTTTTAGAAAAAATTTGTGAACAACAAATAATAGCTCATGTAAAACATTGAAACGTGAGCCTGAGTGAGTGAAAAGTGAAGTCACATAACTGATAATTCAAATTATTTATTTATTTCTGATATAGATCAAAAAAAAAATTAGCCCAGTCTGACTTTACAATGTTGGTAGCCAATTTAAATGAACTAACAAAAAAAACTAGAAGAAATTTAAAAGAAGCTAATGACATTACAACCCACAGTCGTAGTTATTGGGCGAAAGTGCCATGATATCAAAGAGGTTTTTATTATATATGAGAATATTAAATATACGCACCTGGATCAAATTGTCATTCATTTTTAATATTAAGCATTTTTTTGCAAACCAATTGGTCCAATTTATTAAGTAAAGATATTAAATTTTAATAATATTGTACACTGTTTTTATTTAATACAAGTTTCAGTACTGTAACTAGCTCCTTAGTTTAACATTTGCAATGTTTTCATTTATGGGACCCGTGCTTTATATTTACTTAAGTGCGCTCAAAACAAATGCGATCAGGTATTCTAAAATATTTATAAGTCTAAAAATTATTTAAATAAACAATGAAATTAATTCATTAGAAGAGCAAAGCATCTCAATATCAATATAAACGAATTTTTGTTATTTTACTAGTTTTTAACTAAATAAATAAATAAATTATTAGTCTGCAGCTTAAAACATCTTTTGACAATTTTAGAGTTTGTCATAGAGTCCCTAAATCTATCTTTTTTAAGAGTGAATAATCATCTAAGCGATCCTTATACGTATATACTATATGAAAGAACAAATTTATTAAAAATATTTGAATAAAGTTTTTTTTTAAAATTCATCAAAAATCCGAAAAATCATTTAATTCAAAATATTAATTTGTTTCTTATAAAGTTGTAAAAATTTATTATAGAGCCCGTATACATGGTATGATGAATGTAAAAACTTAATAAATTTTTAAAAAAAATTGGTGTGTTCTTTTGAGCCGCTCATTTTTAGCTACTGTTCGTCAACGTGTTTAATAAAAATTTAGTAAGAAAGTGTTGTGTACTTAAAAATAAAATACCATTCGAGAAGGCTTGCTGATACTGATGTGGCGATTACAACACAATAACTTATTTAATTAACTCTATATGAAACACTACTTATTAGATTTGAGTGATTTAATTGGGTTTGCCAAAGTCCGGTTGAAAGTAAAAAAAGTTATTTTGATAAAATAAATAAAACCGTCAATACATAAATAAATACATATTTAAAAAGTCCAAATGCTCTATATACCTGCCGATTCTGGTATACTTTTTTTCGGATGTAGGAATAATTTTTATAAACATTTTTTCCTACAGTATATTCTAGATTCTAGCATACATAAGTAGGAATGTGTTTAAATAGGATTTTTCAATTCCGATACAGGCGCCCTAATGAGCCTCAAGTAATCAAACAAAATATTTTAATACAAAGTTTGTTTTAGAATTATCAAAATAATTAAATAATTTTATAAGAAAAACTTACATTTAAATAATAATTGTTTCTTAATTATGGAAAATCCCGACTAGTTCGCTTTAGAGATGAGAATGGAAAAAACGCTGGTTTAAGATACAGAGGAAGGAATTATGGGATACCTATGATCCGGAGTGTGTTCATAAACTCGACATTGTTACGACTGTCATTTTGACGTATAGAAAGGCAGTACCGAGTAGAGTTGGTAATGACGTTTGTAACAATAAGGAGAAATTTTATTGTTACAATGTCGAGTTTATGAACACACTCCCGTTCGATATATTTAACGAAATATTTGAAAAAGAGTTTATTGGACTGTATATAGGTTTTCACAACTACTGACTTATAATGAAGATATTACATTTGTATTGGTTGCTGTAATAATAATTATAGGGCTGGTGGTGTCTGTGCATTTTATGATTGCAATTTGATTTGTGAATATGAATTTGTGTCATTGCATTCAGCTGATATAATAAAATTATCAGTAATAATTAATAAGGTGAAATATATTTTCGTATGTGTTTATAGACTGCAATCCAGTACAGTGGCTTTGTTTGTATTGGAATTTCATGACTTTTTGGCTAATATAAAAATACAAAACGTAATCATTTTAGTTGATATGAATATTGACATTCTCAATTTACCGTCAATTAGCGATGACTACATATTTATGATGTCTTCGTTTGGATTTCAATCGTTAGTTAACTTGCCTACTAGAATCACGAATAACACTTCTACCTGTATTGACCATTGTTTCGTTCGGGCGAGTAGATTAAGTAATTTTGAAGTTTTACTATATGATTTACATATTTCTGATCACCATTTAATATTGGTAAATATTGATATTTGTGTTGCTCCTAGAAATAAAACTACAGCATACACAAAATTTAATCAAAATCTTTTTACTGCTAGAATTGCAGCACATAATTTTTCTGATATTTATGTTTCTGGAAGTCCAGATGTAATTATCTCTAAGTTTGCTTCAACTTTCAATGGTGTTGCGATGTCTTGCTTTGCAAGTGTTGTTAATCATAATTTAAAAACTAAACTGAAACCATGGATTTCTGTTAGCTTAATAAACTTAATGGCTAAAAAGAAACAAATTGGTCGTAAACTTAATAGTCATCCTGCTAATTTAAAACTTCGTAATTATTTTGTTAAACTTCGAATGAAGGTAGACATTGCAATCACTCATGATAAAAATAGCTTAAAACACAGTAGTAGTATTGATATGTTGGGTTTTAACTCTGATATGTTAAAATGTACCATCAACAATATAACTCCAATTTTGGCTTATTTTATAAATCAATGTTTTGTTAATGGGATTGTCCCGGATACATTGAAAACTGCTATTGTAATTCCAGTATTTAAGAAAGGTGATAAAATTGCTATGGACAATTATCGATCAATAGCTATCCAGCCTCCTATATTGAAGATTATGGAAAATGCTATGCAATGGCGAATGGATTCGAATAAAGTTCATACCAATTTAAATATCAAGAATAGTGTTGTTGCAGTATTTATTGACATCAAGCGGGCCTTCGACATGGTTGACCACAGGCTATTTATTGCTGACTAAGCTAAAGTCTATTGGTTTTAGGGGTGTTGCATAGAGTTGGTTTCAGTCCTATCTTAGTAATAGGACCTTTAAGGTAAAAATTTGTAATTCATATAGTGTACCGTTTAGGATTGAGTATGGGGTTCCCCAAGGATCTGTACTGGTTCCTACTCTGTTCTTAATTTATATCAATTCGTTATTTTCTCTAAACCTTTCTGGCACAATTGAACTGCAATGCTAATGGTCCGGCTGTTGTAACGAACTTGATTAACGCTGATATGAGAATCTTACGTACATGGTTTGATGCTCATTCTATGTTACTAAGTGAAAAAACCAAAGTTATGTTCTTTAAAGTACTAGGTAATCCATATTGAAGTTATATTCCTGAAGTTTTTTACCACATTCAAAATTGTGATTTGGTTGATTGCAGCATTCATTGCATACAAATTAAATTTGTTACATCATTCAAGTATTTAGGTATGCATCTTGACTCCAACTTAAATTTTAAAAATCATTGTCAAAAATTAAAAGAACAACTCAATTCGGCATTACGAGCTATTTACATTTTACGCAAACTCTGCCCGTCCCACGTTTTGATTAATTTTTATTGAATCTCGCTTGGGCTATGGGCTACCTGGCTGGGGTGGGGTGTACATGAATACTCTTGAGCCACTCTTCATCCTGCATAAGTATATTCTTCGTGTTATCTTTTTCAAAGTTGTCGTGATCACACCTGGCCTATTTTTGTAACTTACAGTATTTTACCTTTACACCATCTTTATATTTTTAGAGTTTTAAGACTGTTTTATTTGCGAAGTGGCCATCAGTTATGTAGATTAATTGGTGGTTCGTAATAACTACCGGAAAATATTAACCGTCCCAAAATTTTCTACTGAATTATTTCGTAAATATTATTTGGTTTCGGCGCCAATTTTCTTCAATCGATTACCAATTAATTTGCGTCTTATAATAAATGGCAAATGTTTTTTAAATTCATTGAAAAGCTGGTTACTAGAACACGAAAAGGTTGGTTTTATGTTTGCTAAATCATAATTTATCTGTTGTCTGTACTTACTGTATTTTTTACATATTTTTTTTTTTTTATTGTATCATTGTTATTACTTTTATTTATATTTTTTATCTAATAATTTGTAATTTTTAATTAATTCCCCACGCAATAACAATTCAATCTATGATAAAATTGTACAGGTTAATCGCTACTGTCAGTTGACATTGATTATCTTCTTAGCCGAATTGTACGTAATATTTAAGAAATTTGTATATCCTATTGTAACTGGTTAAGAGAATAAATAAATATAAGTCCTTATATTGTTGTGCCTATAGTGGGGAAATTCCTAAAGAATTTCTTTAGATTGCTAAATGCACTAAGCTTTCTAACTGAAGGTAATAAACATTTATTTAATAAAAGAGGCACTTCCAAACTATTAATTTAATTGTAATAGAAAATACTGAAGCGGTGTACATTATTCCAGTGTCTTAAATCGTTTAGTCCAAGCATTAAAAAAGCTTGAAATCTTGTAAATAAATAAGTATATGAATATTCCATTTAATATGCACATTAAATTTCCAACAATATCAGTAAAAATCAATAAATTGAAATTGGTGGAAAACTTAATATTCTAAGGAAAATTTGATGCCTCTGGCGTTATCGGGACTACACGCATGTTTCAATGATTGCACCAGAAAATCAAGATCACCGGACAATTTTGTCGAATAAAAACTATTTTTGTTCTTTTGATGTAAGTAAATAACGACATAATTAATAGATAGCTAACTTTATTGATTAATATTTAACTAGAAATACTTACTTACTTACTTATATTTTCTAAAATAAACCAGAATCGTGTAATCTGGTGTACACGTTATAAATTAAAGGATGTTCAATAATGTTAAATTATGTAATCGAAGAAGTGGTTCAAAATACTTTTTCAACAGCGTTTATCTTCGGAATTCAAATAAAATTAATCGAACAGTAATTTGACGCAATCAAATATAAATGGAATCAATCTACCTGAGACCGCAAATTTAAATAAATATGTAGAGTGTTGCAGAATATAATTATTGTTGTCTTTTTGTAACCAGTGTCTCATAAGGATAAAATAGTGGGTGAAGTTCGAAGGGGCGAAAAAGGCTTATTTTTAAATGTAAACATCTTATCTATCTATCTCTGTAATTAGTTTTCGCGGTAATATATAGACAAATATCTTTTTCACACACGTGAATCATAACAAACGGCATTAGATGTTTAATAGCTCATCTCGCTAGCACGAGGTTTTTGGGTATTAATTTGAAGTCAAATATTCGTTATACTCCTTCAAACAATATTTATTGCAATATTCAATACATGGGCTTAGAATCAAATCAAAATTTTCTGGCTGAACAGAACAAGAGTCTAAACGTTTTTATTGATGAAGTACAACAAATATTTTTTATTTTTTTCACTGTTGCGCCAAATTTAAATAAAATCATTTAATTTCATTAGAAATTAATTTGTATAAAAATACGCAAAATGATAGTTTTGTAATTAAAAGAGATATATTTGACTTCCGGTTATTAGCTCAAATGTTACCAAAAGTGGTTTGACGTTTTGCGTCATATATTCAAACCATCCTGCCACTTTTGAGATTTAATAAAAATCATCGACCAAGCCCTGTTAAGAATAATTTCTGTGTTGAAAATCGTAAACATACACTCTAGTCAAACCTTACGGATAAATAATAGATTACTAAAAAATTTAAATATGAAACACAATAAATGTAAGTTCTCTGTTGCTGCTTGTAAAAATAAACGACATTGGTATAGAGGGATTAGAGGTATGCTCCATGTACCATGATGACATGGGGTGGTACATGGAGCACTACATTAAAACCAATTGTTTTAATGCAGAAAATCCGTTGTATTACAATTAATACAATTTAAGATAAAAGTTTTGTACTCTTTTTAAAAACGGGATTTATAATTTAAATCGTGGATACTATATTTTTAATTTACTTCCCATTGCAATTAAAACTTTGGACAACCTCAATGAATTCTTGAGAAATCTGAAAATATGTGGCTACTAACCACTGTTAAAAACGAACAGTTAAATAGTTAAACAGACAGTAAGTGTGTTTGTGTTTAAACTTGATTTTTATACATAATAGACACATTAAAATAATTTTAATTTATTATATTTTTATAAAACTATTGTAGTTAATAAAAGTATTATTTAAATGAAAGGATTATTTTTTCTTTGTTGGTTATTCTTTGTAAATTATTTTAATTATAATTTAAGGAACTATTAAGGCAACCGAAATATAGACGGCTTCGCAGTGTGGATCGACTAGATCTATTGAAATTAAAAATTTAATTTAACTGCATATTTCAAATAGGTTACGGACTTAGATAACATATTTTTAGATTGTAAGTTTTGCTCCCTACTTGTTAGTTTCGTATAGTTGAAGATACAAGAATAAAGCCATTGGCGGTAAACAAAAGAAAAATTTATTTTCAGTTTGAAATGATTAATTTAAAAAAAAATTACAATTCGAAAGTACCCTGCAAAATCAAAATTGTTCAAATACATAAACTTCATCAAAACATTAATTTTTGTATTTTTTGTTTTTGTTTCACTTGACCATTTAAATGATTACATTTTTAATTCAATTTCTATAATTATTGAATGCACCGCGAATGCGTATATAAGCAAACAAATCTTACTTAAATGGTTCACTATTTTAACTGACTTCATGTTGTTCTATGCTCTATTTCCATCATTTGTTAAATTTCGATGCAGAAAGTCGGAGCATTTAATATCTAAAGAATATAGTTTTTGAACATAAAAACTAAAACTCAACAATTATTTTTAATTTTGTGTTTTTATTCAAGATATAAGGATATATCTGAAGCTGAAAATCTCATGTTTTTTCTAGATTAAAAGTTTTAATTGAATTTGAATATATACAAATACATATTATATAGCATTGTTGTAATAGAAAAAGATACAGTTGTTTAAAAAAAACACTGTTGCTTTAGAATATTATTACAAGAATTCTGCAAGTAGTTAATTTATGTAAGTTTTAAAATATATACATTATTTTGTTGAAGCTTCCAGCGAGAAGCAATTTCCATTATAGTAATTGTCTAAATATACATATACTGTACATTACACACTACATCATATTGTGTCTACTTACTACAAACGCTTATTTTTAATTGAACTATACTTTACAGTCATTTATCAACTGATACGAATAATTTTAAAAAACTAACTCACTGTAACCCTAAAAGTACGCAATTTTTGTTTTAATCGATAGTATAGAATGTTCAATAACAACCATATTCCAAAATGTTATCAATGTGTTTAGAGAGTCACGTCCAAAAATATAACAAATATTAATAAAAATTGCAACACATAGTCTTAATTTGTAGATATTTATAATTATAAATGCCGAAGCAGCATATACATAATTTGTGTGGTCTAAAAAAATAGTTCACTAGTTCATGACCAATAGTACTTGATTAAAAATGTATGGCTACACCGATTTCATAACAATAATATGTACATATTTATATGTATACGTATATAGTATAAAAGCAAATATTTGTCATGCAATGTAATATATTTTACAATTATGTACTTTATTTGGCCTAAATCTGTGTTTTGTACATGAGATCACGAAACAACATTGATCAAATAAATCACATTCGATTTAAAATGTTTACAAGAATTTTTCATTCCACCTAACAATTTAATATAATACAACCTCTATTACAATAAGCTCCTTTAAAAAATAAAAATAAAAAACACCGAAAAATCTTCCACCAATTCGTTTTTCGCACACATACAAAGCACTTAAACATCTTTAAAGTTAAAATGTTCAAAGACCAATTTGATTTTAGGTTTTCATTTTCTTCTTTTTTTTTTTTATTTCCATCCGCTAGCAATATAATCCTATTGCTTATTTAGCATCTCCCCAAGTCTTTTCACAAATTTTAAATAAACAGACAGGCAACCAAAATGATGGAAAAATGTGTATATATACTTGTCGTATCGTACATTTTATACGATATGTACGTATAGAAATTTATAAATATAACAAAAAAATGTAACTTTAAAAAGCTTAAAGTTGTTACTTTTCAGATTTCTTTCGTTTCAGACCTAATCTTCCTTATTGAATTCGCAGCTCGCTCCTATACGTATGTAACATATTTCAATTCCAAGAATAAATTCTCATCGTATAACGACGATAATAGAATTTCCCATTTATAAGTTTTATTTTTATTTTTATTATTCGCATTTCAAAGCAACGGCGCATAAATACACTTCAGCACGCTTATAAAAGTTTCATATATGCTTGTTATATACCTATGTATAAAAATACTCTAACTACTAGACTGAGAATTTTAAAGTATAATCAGCTTAATTGTAATTATAAGACGATGTAATAAGTAAAGGTGTAAAATAATTACGAAATTACCTGGTTTATGTGTTTCACCATTCGCAACTAAATCTTTCCAATATATTGAAATTAATAAAAAATATATCCAAATTGTTAACTCCATTATCAATATTTTTTTTTTTTTTTTTACTTAGTTGTTACCAATTAAACTAATTAATTCACAATTCACTTAAAAATAACAACCATTTTCATTAATTTATAAATTTTTTTAACACTCATAAAACATATTAATTTTTTTTTTTTATATTTTATTGAATTTCTATACACCACGTGAACTATTTAACTTTAATATTTTTTTTTTTAAATTTCATTACACACAGAGAATTAAGAAGAAAAAAAAAATCACTAAAAAAAATTTCACTCAATTTTCACTTGTTAACAAAAAAAAAAAAAAACTATTACTCAATTCCAATTTAACGTAATCCAAAGAGTAAATATAATCGAAATTTCCAAATTGTATCCATATTTTAGTATTTAATAAAATGCTTTGAGTTGTACACTATTTATAGGACACACAATAATTTTATTTTAATAAAAACTACTCAAACTTTAACACTGAATTCCTCGATATAATGTATACTAAAGATAAATCGAACGACACTACGTATTTTAAACACTGCGATCACGACGAGGAATTATTATAGGATTTTATAAATTTTCAACTGCTCATACAATATTTTCTAATCTCAACCCAAAACACTCAATATAAATTTCACTAATACATATTTATTGATAAAAATACAATATTTGAAATTTAAGATATATTAAAAAAAAAAAAAATTAAATTTTTGTTACACGTCTAATATACATATACAGATTCTGTATCAAGTCGGACTTAATGTACACTACTGACATCTTTTCATTTATTCAACATATGCGAAAGTTAACTTGTCATATACCGAGAAAATGTACACAAAAAAAAACTCCGACAGAAGAAAAAATTTTTATTCTCCAAATAATTTTTTTTTGTAGTCAGATTTTCTTTTTCGTGCGCTTATTTAAGCACTGAGGGTGGGGAGAATTTCATTCACATACAATATAAATGATATCAAATTTAGTGAAAAAAATTATTTAACTGGTTTTTTCCCGAGCTTATTCCCGTATATCTAGAGCATGTACACAAAACGTTAAATTGGCACACATGCGTACCAGTTCGGTTTGTTCGTGTCGCACCCAATATCGGATTTTTTTCTTAGCTATATTTTCTACTCCTGCAAAACTTTATCAAAAAGATCAGTATAACACCAATTTATTGAAAATGTTGTATATTCTCCAACTAATTTAGGAAAATGAGGAGAATACCGGAAAAACGTTTCGTTTCGTTTGAATCTAGTACTACAGTAGTTTAAGGCGGGGACATTTTATTCGATATTATTTGAACATAAATATATACAACTGGCTCGGGGAGAGGGGCGCACCAGAGGATATAGTAAGTATTTGTCCTATGTACATTATTATTTAATTCAGGATGAGCATTATTTTTATTTTTGTTAATTTTTTGAAAGGTTGAATAGGAAATATGTTTCATTGTATACCAAAAAATGTTTTATGTTGTTGGATAATGGAAAATAAATGTATGTACATTTTATATTGTTCTCTACTGTACTTTGTGGTTGAGTACATACACATAGTACATATATACATAATAGAACGGGAGTTGAAATTATATGTACACAAACATTATTCATATGTATGTGTATATATGTACATATTGTGATAGGTCCAAATAAAAATACAATTAAATGAATTGTATGTAGATGATTAAATTACATCAATTCATTCTTTAAAATTTGTTGGAAATATGAGAATTTTTTGCCAGTCTATCGAAATGATGAATGGAAACGGGAACGGATTAAAACAATTTTATGGTGGCATGACGTTGTAAACACATTACACATGGCAAGTCAAATGAATGATTTAATTAATAATGTTAATTGTAATTGGGAAAATTGTATTTGGCGTTTTTGCGAGTGTGGTGATATAATAACATTTTGTTTGGTGGTGAAAACATATATGGGTTATTATGACATATCTCAAAAATCGATTGAATTGACATAAATAATGTATCCAGTTGTCTTTTTCATTTTAGCAATGACAAATAAATCAACATTAAATATTACATATTTACAATAACGTTAAATTTAAACAACCTGAAACACCATTGATTAATTTTTTTGGTTTCGTGAACCATTATTAAATTCTTCTTACCATTGTTGAATCTTTTTATTTTTTTTTATTTTAATGTTTTCCCCGTGAACGTTGCTCAGCCAAAAATAAACTTTTTTAACATCTCGATCAACATCCAATTTACCACTGCGAACGGTATTTCCAAAAAAAAAGAAATCTGGTTTTCCAATTGAATTTACCGATTTTTATTTTGATATTTTTTGTTGTTGTTGTTTAATTTCATCCCAGGCATAAAAAAAACCTCTAATCGTTTGAAAAATACAATTATATCGCAGAAATTAAATCTTCACCACGATTCCGAAATACAATTAGAAGACAGAAATTCATAGATATAGCGAATGCGATGGAACGCATGTTTCATTCGTGAGGACGTACTCATCGGCCACTGAGTGTCTCAAACGCCGGGCAAAAATAAATAAATGAATAGAAACATGATACTACTCGTAGGTTAGGTTAGGTTAGGGAAGGGTGGCCGTCCTAAAGGACTAGCATAGACACAAAATTGGTCCGTAGCTGTACCACATTCGAGTTTCCTCCTCTTCACTCGCTAAACCATCCTGAGCTTACCAAGAAGCGTTTAAAGTCACGGATCTCGATCTTACTAAGATCCGTGAGGTCGTTCAAAGGGGAGGTTCCCATAAATTTTTAAAGCACATTTTCCTCCTCCTCCTCATCACCACAGCTGCGGCAGAAATCGTAAGCTGGGACACCCAGTCTACTCGCATGTATCCCAATGAGACAATGTTCCGTTATAGCTCCCACGACCATACCAATATGGTGCCGTCAAAGCGATATCAGTGGGCCTTATCTGGACCGGTCAAGTCTAGGCCAGATCTTCCTGGTTATTACACACGAACTGGCGTTAGACCATCTGACGTTCGTTTCTTTTATGGCTTCTTCCTGAAGCGGCAGTTTACATGAAGCAAGCAGTATCTTTATATTCCGCCTGCTTTGTGTTATTAGGCGTGCTGAACCCTTGCGAGCCAACTCATCTACCATTACATTATATGCGATATTGAAATGCCCTGGTGCCCACGTCAAGCGGATGTTGAACTGATCAGCCATGTGATTTAAAGATGACAGACACTTCTGGGCTACCTTCGACGTCAGTGAGTATGATTGTAGTGTTTTAATAGCAGCCAGGCTGTCCGTAAAATGCGAATATCCCTCGTAGATATTACATTATACTTCAACCAGTCCATGACTTCCATTATCGCGATCAGTTCAGCTTGAAGAACACTAGAAAAGTCGAGAAGACGAAAGGAGAGGTGGACTCCTAGTGCCTCACAGAACACCCCGCAGCCAACCCCTCTATCCCTTTTGGAGCCATCTGTGAAGAAGCTTAGCGCCTCATTGTCCATAACCGTTTCGTTCACACAGTCCTCGCTGGTGGGAAACTCAGTTTGGAATTTCATCTCAATAGATGGAAAAGGGATAGCGTAATCGGTAGCTTCCGGAATACCCCTGTTGCATAGGATGGATGAGTGCCCTATATTGTTACAGGTCCACATAGATATGGATTTGAGCCGAATGGCTGTGAAAGATGCAAGCTGCTCGGCCGCAATATCCAAGGAAGTAAGATGAAAGAGAATCTCCAGAGCTTGAGTAGGTGTGCTCCTGAGAGCCCCACTTATACACAAGCATGCCGTTCTTTGGACTTCATCAATAGTCTACGGTTGGTTGGCCATAATTTTTAATGCTGGCCACCAGACGACAACCCCATACAGCAGTATAGGTTTGACCACTGAGACGAAGAGCCAGTGTACTATGTGGGGCTTCATACCCCATCTCTTTCCAATGGCATTTTTGCAGGAGTAGAGCGCTATAGTAGCTACTCTCTCAACGATGTTGAGCTCGCTCAACGTAACACCAACCTTGAATTCCCGAGGTCGGCTTCGCAGATTATATGTGTGTGCGCTTCTCTTGAACGCTCCCTCTAAATGTGATAATACATCTTGTTGTGCCAAACTTAGTTGATTCGTTTTACTTTGAACTGCAATTTCCCCGTTTGCTACCTGATTTAACTCTCGTAGTAATTTATAGTCATTACCATGCCTGATGAAGCGTTGTCCAAACATAAGGAAGTGCGGTGAGTATTTGGTTGAACTGTGAGTTACGTTCCTTAAAGCTGATGCAATATCATGCAGATATTGATCCCATTTACGATGATCGCTTTTCACATACGATCGGATAGCAGTGAGTATTGACCTGTTAACATTTTCTGATGCATTACACTGTGGGGAATACTTTGGGGGTAAATATATGTTTTACTCCATATATGATGTCAATAACTTTTGTAGGCATACTGCAGTGAACTGACTAGCATTATCTGACGTAATCGTTTCTGGCGTAGAAAATACCAAAAATATCGCCTTTTCCAAATAATTACATACAGTAGGGGATAACGCTTGCTTCACTGGTTTAAGAAATATATATATTTCGAGTATAGAGCTAATATAACCAGTAGATAGGTATTCCCACTTGTAGACCTAGGATTCGGCCCTAGAAAATCGATATAGAGGTGCTGCATTGCTCTTACTGCGACAGTTTGGTGTCCCATTGACGGTTGCGTTGAATAGTTTGGAGCCTTTGATTGTCTACAGATTTCACAATTTAAAACATATTCCTTTACATTCCTGGACATATCGTTGACCAATAATAATAACGTTGTAATCGTTCTAAAGTCTTAGCGATTCCAAGGTGTGATGTTATTCGTTAGTTCTATTGGAACATACAGTTTCCACAACGGAATACCAGTACAACTATCATTATGGTAATTAGATGGATTGATGAATAGTTTGTTGTTTTCGATTCGAAAATTCTTGAATTCTGACGGGTTCTTTTGAACTATTTGCAAGAGCTGAACATATTCACCGCTGTTAAATGCTGTAGACTCTAAATCTATATTCAGTTTGTCTTCCTCAAGTTGGGATGCTATTTCTTCCATAAATACTCGGGACAGAGCATCTGACAGACAGCGCACGACGATCTGGGAGCCCTTACGGTGAAGAATTTTAAAATTGAATCCCTGTAGTTTAAGTGCCCACTTTGCCAGTCTACCACATAAATCCGTTTGATTCATGAACTATTTGAGACTACCATAATCGGTGATGATGGTAAACGAGTACGCCGCAATATAGGCTCGGAACTTTTTATAACGCTTAGCACTGCGGCCAGACATTGCAATTCCGTAACGGAATAGTTCCGCTGTGCTGCGTTAAGTTTTTGAATCTAAAATAGCACGCTGCCAACGCCTGTATTCCTAGCATCACACTGAATGTAAAATGGTTGCGAAAAATCTGGGTGAACCAACACAGGAACTCTAGATAGAGCTAATTTTAATTCATTAAAATCTCAGAAATAATTTTTCGTCGTCTACCTTTAAACACCCATCACCTACTACGTATCCTAGACAGTGAATTTCTTTTAACAGAAATTTGCTTTTACTAAGATTGACAGTGAGCCCCGCGAATCTTAGTAATGATGCCACTTGGCTTAAGAGGAGAATGTGCTCTTCGAAACTCGCAGATGTAACAAGAAGATCATCCAAATACACGAACACCTTTTCATGTAATTGATGTGGTATCACCCGGTGCATTAGTCGGCACATTGTTTGGGGCCCATTGCACAACCCAAATGGCATCACCGTAAACTGGTACAAAGGACGACCAGGGACAGTAAACTCAGTTTTTTCTTTAGACTCCTGAGACAATGGGATCTGCCAAAATGCATCCTTGAGATCGATACTTGACAAATGTAGTTTAATCCAATCGACTAAGGAGTCAGTCAACTATCCGTAAGCACCCCTAATTGTTACTTCGTTAAGTTTACGGGCGTCTAAACACAATCGGGCTTTTCCATTAGATAGTCGGACTAATGTCACCGGGGAACTCCAGGAGCTTTTGAACCCCTCGATCACGCTGAGAGCTATGGCAGGAGACACGGAATAATGACGCAATGGGTTTAGCATCAGCTACATCGATATGATGATCCAGAGGTTTAGTACGACCTAAGCCTAGTTCTTCAAAAGATGGAAATAATTTAACGACATTTTCTAATATTTGCGCCTGTTGGGGACTTATTTTGTGCTGTATAATCTCATTATTATTTTCGGTAGCTTCGAGATCATTTATTTCGAATATATCAGTTAGTGTGTTTATTCGAATGTTGAATAGTCGCCAAAAATCTATACCCAGATAAAGATTTTTTTTATCTGTAGAACTATACAAATCTTACGTGATGAAACTGTCTGAGATGAGGAGTATTTTTCTACGAACTGAACTGTATAGTGGATACTTTCTTTATGCCAAAAAAGTCTGCGATTTGTCAACAGTATAAAATCCTAAAATGAACCATTTGTATAAGTTAAATATTTTTAAAAATATTGGATGTGGTTTTACTCGTGTGGACTGCAAATGTTACCTAACCAATTGTTTTTCAAAAATTATGAATTTTATTTTCACACTTGTTAGCTTTAGCTATATATTTAAACAATATACGTGCAAATTTTTGGCGATCGATGTTTTGATTTTTATGCAGAAATAAATTTCATAACGAAACAACAGTTAAATTTAAATAAATTTTTGCTAATTAAATTTTATTTTCTAAATTTTCATAGTAAAAAACGAATGACGAATAAGAAACAAATTGGTTTGTGCATTTTAACAATTTGTAAAAATTTATTTTTTGTCCAATTTCGCTATTTTGTCCAATTTCAATATATACAACATTTTTATATGTATTTTTTGGAATATTCATTTAAAAATTACCGAGTGATATTTTTAAAAATATTAATTACTTTTAACTTCAAACAAAATTGAAATGCTCGATTGGAGTTAAATTTAATTAAATTTTAATATTTTAAAGAGTTTTAAAATTTACCAAATAATATTAACTCTATGAATTCCACAATTTTTAGATTTCTAAAGGTTATCGATTTAACAATTAGCATCGTTCTTTAAAAATTTCATCTAATCAGTTGATCCGGTTAAGCTACAAAATAAAACTAATCAATTCAATGTAATTATTCATATATGTTTCTTTTTATAATATATTTCATTTTGAAATTTTTAATAACAATATTTTTAGGATTTATTGAATCTAAAAAAAAGGATTGTATAGATTGGAGTTTTTAGAATTTATATTTCTTCATTCCATATTTAAAAAATCAGATTTAGTTTGAATTCAAGGTTTTGTAATTTATAAAATAATTAAATTTAAATTAAAATTAAAATTTCTAAAATTGGTCTAATTTCTTAAAAAGTGTAGTTCCATATAAATAAAGTTAAATTGAACTGTACTATATTGTTAATTAAATGATAACCAGTTTACTAGAAGGTGCCAAATTATATTTTTAATGATAGTCTCAGACTGTCAAATTTTTTTAAATTGTAATACTAAGGTATACAATTTTTTATAAACCATTGCAGAATATACGATTTTTGAAGTTAAAGTTTCAATAATCTTTATTTTTTAAGAATTATGACAAATCTTTAAGGAATTTTCATTTTTTTAATGATCATAGACATCGTACAATAAATAATTTTTAATTTCAACTAAATTATATTTACTAATAAAATTATTAATAACAAATTAATAAAATTAAAACAATATTTCGTCACATGACTAACCATTTTCAAATAATTAGAACACAAACAAATAATTGTTTAGTTTGTTATTTATAATATATATTTAAAAAAAAAATAAAAAAAAAAAATATATATATATATATATATATATATATATATATATATATATATATATATATATATATATATATATATATATATATATATGTATATCAGGGAGTGACATCGTAATGTAATGTTAACAAAATAACGTAACAACCACGCTAAAATTGCAATGTGTTCCTCAATAACATAACAAAATTAATTACGTTTCGATATAAATTAACAATAACAGATAACCTTAAAAAAAATCAAATAGAATAACGTTAAATAAATTTTCGTTTCCGCATTTTGTTGTCACAGAGCGTCATAACATACCAAATGTAAAATTGACCTTTAATGAAATTAAAAGTGCATGTTTAGAAATGGTGACCAACAGTTGAAGGCCGTTTTCAATTCTTAAAGACAGTTTTAAAAGCAATTCTAAGCAAAAAATTGCAATTACAGCAAATAGTATCAAGATCCATATGGTAGATTTTACCGCAGCTTTAAAAATAAAAATTAAATCTGAGGTACGTGAACAACTTTTATCAGTTAAAGTTGATTCTGCGACGCAACTTAAGCGTAGCGTTTTGGAGATTAATTTTCAATTTTTCAAACAATGCGTTCTTATTATTAGGACGTTAGCCATGTTAGAATCGAAAGACAAACATACAGACGACTATATCGCAAATGAAGTACAAACTGAGTTAAACATGTATGGGGTCGAAATAAAAAAACGTTTCCACGGTTACAAGTAACAACGGAGCTAACATGCTTAAAGGAATTAATGATATTATTAGTGTTCGGTGTGCTTCGCATACTGCAGCTAGCAGTTATTGATAGCTTAAAAGGCTAAGAAAAATCACTTTCATATATTCGCATATTAGTCTAAAAATTTCGTACTCCAGCGGGGTTGTTGCTATTAAAGCAGCATTGCTATTAAATTACATTGAAATCGGCTATTTTCATGGATCCAAGATTTCAGGCAGTGTTATCTAGTACGGAACAAATTAAGCATATGTTATCGTTACACGAGGGTTTCGATGATGTGCCTGTTATTTCTGCCAAAACAACAAATTTAGAATATTGGAATACAAAAACTTATAGTTTTTCCATTTATTGTTTTATTTTGATAATTATTAGAAAATGATTTAAATTAAAAGTTAAATTTAACTGATCATGTTCTTTTCTACCCGATATTTCGACAAATTTAACCCCATATTACTTTTCTACCCGATATTTCGTCAGTTTCGCATGACAAAATTATTTTCAATAATATCACATAGTGCTAATATACCGTTATATAACTTAACACTAAAATAAATAGTTCGAATAACGTAACGAAACTGTATGGTTAATCACTTATTGATATATATATATATATATATATATATATATATATATATATATATATATATATATATATATATATATATATATATATATACATATATATATATATATATATATATATATATATATATATATACATATATATATATACATATATATATATATATATATACATATATATATATATATATATATATATATATATATATATATATATATATATATATATATATATATATATATATACATATACATGTAAATTAGTTGAAAAAAAATATAATTATCAACATAACCTTGTTTGCATAAAACTATTTATAAAACTAATAATTTTATGACGTAGTAATTCGACGTTTAATATTTTAAAATTTAATTTTTATTAATTTTAACATTAGAAGGGTTTCTGAATTTTATAAAGCAAATACAAAGTTAAGTTTTTAAAAATTATTATTATTTATAAATTTTAAATTTAATATTTTTATAAAACAAGAGTTTTCAAAATTTAAGAATGTTTTAGAAGTTTGCAAACATTTTTTTTGCTAATATTAGGAATTCAATTTAATTTTATTTTATAGTTTTCAAAGTTTTAAGATGTACAGAATTTAAGTTGTTTATGCATTTTAAAATATTTTATATTAAGATATTTTTAAGCTTTTCAAGTTTAAAATTCTAAATTTATATTCTTAGATTTCCAAATTTAATGCACAGTAATGCAATGTATTGTAATCATTAACAATTATGTATTTTCAATTTCTAAAATTTTAAAATTTTTTTTATTTAAAACCAACTTTAATGCATTTTTTTATCTTGCTTATATATTTGACGTTTTAATATTAAAAATTTATTGCTTTAATTATCGATCTTAGATTTTATCTACATGATTATTTAAACAATTATTTACCAAAATACAATAAAGTGTTACTTCGTTTTTATATTGCTCAAACCCAATAGATTCATGAGCAACAAATTAATTGTAAAAAATTGTATAAAACACAAATAACAAAATATGGAATAGTTATTTATTGGAATGATATTTAATTTTTTTTGAAAAAACTGTCTAAAGAGTTTTAAAATTTACAAAACAGAAGAAAATAATTCTCTTAGAACTCTACATATTTATTGAAACATTACAATATTGAACTGTCCTACATTATATTGGATAGAGTCACCGCTCTAGCGGAGGGTCTGGTTGGTGACTATCAAAGATGATTTCGTCCGAATCGATCAGTCACTGATCAGGTCTTTTCGCTGCAGATGATTAAAACAGAAACACCTCAGCGCAACATCATATATCGCTTTTCCAATATCAGGTGCTTGCATATGCAGATGACATATGCGTGATTGGACTGAATAGCAACTGAGTGAAGGAAATACTTGATCCGCTTGTAGAATTTTAAGCTTTTGTTGGACTTCAGATCAATGAGTCCAAAACGAAATACATGATGTCAGGTTATAGGGACAATGGCACACCAGATTTTAGTAGTGGCCACTAAACGTTTGAAGGAGTGACGAGGTTCAAATATTTTGGTTTTCTTATCACTCACGATAACAGTGTGGGTGAGGATATTAAAGTGCGGCTAGCAGCTGGCAACCGTGCTTTGTATCCTCTAAGACCACTGCTAAAACCTAAACACCTATCAAGTGCCGTGAAGCTAAAACTTTACAAAGCGTTGATCAGGCCCGTTGTTATGTTTGGATGTGAAAACTCCCAGTAAAAAAACACTAACAGTTCAATCTTAAATTATAAATAAAAAATATAGTTTAATTCATTTAAATTTTAAATATTTTTATTGCAGTAAGAAAATATGTTTTAAAAAAACCAACGCATTCATGGCTTCATCCCCTAAGCGCGTTCTGGTTTTGTTGCAAATATTCCCTGCAATCGAAAATACTCTCTGCGTCAGTCGAAGTTGGTGATATTGTTAGTAAAGCTTTAAATAAGTTTTCTAAATTGTTGGTCCTTTCACCTGAAAACTCGAACATGATGCACTCATTTTTAAATAAATTATAAACCGTTCTATCATATTTAAAATGGAATTCCAAAAAGTCTTGCAATCTAACACTCTTACCAGCTCCTTGTTGAATTTTTCCTTTACATAATTTTGTAAACATGTGTAAATGGGTGAATTTTAAAAAAATTTAACATACTCCTCGTTACTTCAATACAATTGTGAAGTTTGTCATCATTATAATCTATTTCTACATATAACACGGTACTTGTAAAACACGGTTTCGATATTACACGGTACAAGAATTGAGATTAATATAACACGGTTTCGATATTACAAGAATTGAGATTAATATAACACGGTTTCGATATTACACGGTAAAACACGGTTTTGAAATACATAAATAACACGATTTTTGAAAAATAAATATATAATAAGGGGAATACCCCAAATTTATTGCTACAAAAAAATATCTCATTTCGTTTTGAGAAGTGAAAGTACATATGCGTTTTGTCCTTTGTAAATGAAGTTGATAAAGTTTTAGCTTGCTTTGTTTTTAACATTTTAGAAAGTAAAGTAAAAAGTACATAGTAAAAAAGCCTTCTTTTGCAAGTTTATAAGTGCATAATAATTTTAATTTGAGGTATGTAAAAAATGAAGTTGTAACGTTTATTGTAAATCTTATTTTGGACCCTAAATTTAGATAATGTCTGACAAGATCAAGAAGCAAAAATTTAAACGAAAATTTATTTCACTCGAAGAAAAAATTGGAATTTTAGATCGTATAAAAAGCGGAGAAAAACCTACATCGATTGCAAAATCATTAAATTTAAACGAAGCTACTATTCGAACAATATTCAAAAATGAAAGCGAAATTAGAAAAAATGTTGCCTTTGGTTGCTCGCAAGGTGCAAAACGTGTGTCCCGCAAAAGAGATATAAATATCATAAAAATGGAACATGCTCTTATAATATGGATAGAAGATTGTTTAGATAAAAAAATCCCTTTGAGTACAAATATTATTAAACAAAAAGCCCTCAGAGTTTACACACATTTAAGGAAAGATGAACTTTCTTCTAAAGAAGAACCAAACCTATCATTTTTGGCAAGTAAAGGGTGGTTTGAAAATTTTAAAAAAAGATTTTCTTTGCGCAATGTAAAATTGCAAGGAGAACAAGCTTCAGCAGATGTAGAAGCTGCTCAATAATTTATATTGGAAATACCGCGAATTATTGAAGAGGGAGAGTATTCAGCAGATCAAATTTTCAACCCCGATGAGTCAGCTTTATATTGGAAGAGACTGCCGTCTCGAACTTTTATTTCAAAAAATGAGAAGCAATCACCAGGTTATAAAACTTGTAAAGATCGTGTTACCCTTCACATGTGTAGTAACCTATCAGGAAATTTTGTAGTAAAACCAATGATAATAAATCGTTCCTTGAATCCCAGAGCATTGAAAAACGTTGATAAGTCTCATCTACCAGTCCTCTGGCGAGCAAATAAAAAAGGCTGGATGACGCAAAATTTGTTTGAAGACTGGTTTAAAAATTGTTTTATTCTAGAAGTAGAAAAGTTTTTGAAGAAAAAAAATTTGAGCTTTAAAGTTTTATTGCTCATTGATAATGCAGGTAGCCATAGTAGAGAGTTGAATCATCCTAACGTAAAAATTGTGTTTTTTCCTCCAAATTGTACGTCATTGATCCAACCATTAGATCAAGGAATCATTGCAACAACCAAGGCATACTACATACGACTAGCATTCCAAAAAATTTTTGAAAGACTGGAAAACGATACAAATGTAACGCTTACTCAAGCTTGGAAAGAGTTTTCTATTTTAGATTGTGTCACAACTATAGCTGTGGCTTGCAAGGAATTAAAACAGTCTACACTTCATGCGTGTTGGAAACCTTTGTTACCGTAAATGGTCCAGAGAGGAAGCTGTGTCCTATTTGAGGAAGCAGAATTTAGCAGAATAATATCAGTTGCTTCTAATTTAGAAGGGGACGGATTTTCAGATATGAACATTGATGATGTTCGGGAACTATTTGAAGAGCAAACTTTGAAAGAGGAAGAACTAATTGAACTACTAAATAACTCCAACTTCGATTACCCCGATGATTCGGAAAACATTTGTAATATTACAACGGTTCCTCATTTAAATTTAATTGATCTGGAAGAAGGAATAGCTTTAGCTAAAAAATTGGAAAAATTTTTCGTTGAAAAAGATCCTTCAGTTGTACGTAGCGGAAAATTTAAAAGAGAATTGAATAGTTCTTTAGCTCCTTATAGAGAAATTCTGAAAGAATTGCAAGATCGAAATAGGCAGGTAGTTGCTACTACGTCAGATAACCTTTGTCATGATGGAGAAATAACTAGTGAAGAGGAGTTTCAACCAACTTGGAGAAAAAAAAGTAGATTAGCTGTAATTTCTGATGAGAGTGATGATGAAAATTAATTTTGTAATCGTAATAAGCTGTTTCTACTTGTTTTATAATATGTAATTATAATTATTAGTCTTTGAATATATTTTTTGTTGTATTTTTTAATTTTTGTATTTCATCATAAAATTGAATTTCATTTATTTTTCTTAATAAAAACTTGAAGGTAACTTCCTTTTTCATTTATGTAGTATTTGGAACGAAATTTCAGCTATCATAAAATTTTACACCTTAAGATTTGGTTTCGATATAACACGGTACACATTGCCTTTATTTATATTATTTCAAGGTTTCGTATAACACGGTTTCGATATAACACAAGACAAGGTCTCGATACTACACGGTATACCTTGTTTCGAATAGCACGGTTTCGATATAGCACGGTACGACCGTGCTATTAACCGTGTTTTACGAGGGACGCCTGTATTTTCGTCGTCGGTACTTTCCTCAGCAGAATCAATGTTGGATTCATCGTCGGTGTCACTTCCGTTATTTGAACTAGCAACATTAAGTAGTATGTATTTTAAATATTTATCTCTTAATGATTGCGTCTAAAACAGCCAAATGTATACTATGATTAATATAAATGATGATTTCCGATTCAGATTATCTGCCAAATTTAAGATTCACGCTTGCACCGTCACATGTTGTCGTTATGATGACTGACCAAAATTTTTAAGTTTTGTTGTTAATAACTGCTTGGCTTTCAGTAAATCACAACTCCCGTAAATTCGTACAAGGCCTAAATTAAAACAATTTTGATTTGAATTGTGCAAATTTACATTTAAGTATCGCCGACTTCTGGAGTTAGTCCATTCATCAAAAGTTAGTGAATATTTTGCGTTCTCAACTTTCAATTCCTGTTTCATTTCCAATTCTTTAGCCTTTGCAAAATTAATGATAATTCTCATTGTTGTATTCTCCGGTTTAGGTGACTCGAACCGTCGAGAACTCAAACTTTCTCGAATAAACTTAGACCTAGTAATTTAGTATAGAATAGTATTTCCATCCTCAGCCGCTAATCGTGAAATAATTTCGTCCAACGTTTTACGTTTGGTAAATGATAGTATTGATTGATTAGTAGTCGGTGTTTTCTACGATGAACCAGGCTGTTCTGCTGATTCATCGTCACTCTCAATTTTATATACGGTTTTTATGTGCCTTTTTAAAGCTGACGTTGAACTGTAGGTATATATATCTATATATTTTCTGACTCCAAAAAATTTAATTTATAATTTATTTTTATTTTATTTTATGAAATTTTAAAATATATCATATCAAAATAATAATAATATAAAATTTTAATCTGACATTAATAAAATTGATATATATTTATCAACCACCACTTTTGTATTAACGTGACCTTTTTTTGGTCTTTCATCAGCTGTAACTAATTATAAAAAATATTTTTATTTTTTAAACCATCGAACCATTATCTAAAAAGAGACGAATATATAAATTCGTATGCGAATTCCTTTATACGGTGATAAGGATGACAGATAAGAAATAATTTATTTTATACGTTTGTGTACAAAATAAATTGCGAAACAAAATTGTCGCACACATACATACGCATCTGTATTGTAATTGAAAAGCTATTGAAAGCTTTTTGAAACAATCAAAGTATGCGTACCTAACTCGTATACAAAACGATAAAGAATAAACAACTTGAATTTCGTACTGTTGTGCAGTGGAACGAAACCTAAAATATATTTTGTATAAATTGGAGCGCGGATAAATATTAATTAAAAATAAAATAAAATTAATATTTATCGGTTGCTACAGTACTCTCCTCCTAGTGATTCTGAGAATCTAGAATCCTAAAAACGAAAACTAACAGCTTTGGATGTTCGGGATTTTAAAAATTGATCAACCGAACTCAGAATTCCGAAAGCTGGTTTCAACCTATCGATCGAGATGGTAACATTTTTACCCTTGATCGAAACAACAAAATATTTTCGAAGACGCCTAATTACTTTGAATGGCCCTTCGTAAGGAGGGGTAAGTCCAATACGAACCTTATCCGATCTTATAAATACAAACTCACAGTTGTCCAGAGCTTTCGGGACAAATATGTGATCCTGTTTTGCTAAACGCGTAGGTTTCGGAATAAGATTTTTCATTGCATCACGCAATTGGTCGATAACTGTATCGCTAGAAGGCATAGGTGAAGAAGGGTTGCCAATAAAAAATTCACCGGGAAGTTTAATTGTTTGGCCATAAACCATTTCCGCCGGTGAACAACCTAAATCTTCTTTCACAGTGGCTCGAATTCCTAATAAAATTATGGGGATCTCCGAAAACCAATTAATAACATTGCCTCTGGCCATAAGAGCAGCTTTAAGTTGTCTATGGAATCGCTCAACCATGCCATTCGCTTTTGGATTATATGCACAAGTGCGAATCCGTTGAGATCCAAGGAGTATCGTTAACTCGTTAAAAAGTTTGGACTCAAATTGTGATCCTTGATCAGTTGTTATCTGAGAAGGTACACCAAAACGCGATATATAATTATTAACAAAAATTCTAGCGATTGTGGCAGCTGTCATGTTTTCCATGCAGTAAGCTTCCGGCCATCGAGTAAAACGATCGACAACAGTGAGAATATACGAACAACCATTGGATATTGGCAAAGGTCCAACTATATCCAAGTGAACATGTTCAAAACGACCAGGTGGAATATTAAATTTTCCATGAGGAGAAATAGTATGCCGTTGCACTTTGGCACGTTGGCATGCTAGGCAAGAACTCGCCCACTGGGTTACGTCCTTGTTAATATTTGGCCAAAAATAACGAGCTGTAATCAATTTTCGAGATGCTCGAACACCGGGATGTGATAAATTATGCAAAGAATCGAATATCTTACGACGTAACGATTCTGCAATATATGGGCGATTATTCCCTGTTGAGGTTTCACAATATATTTCGAAACCTGACCATTTAATAAGTTCAAGCTTCATATTAGAAGTTGAACGTCGGCATGAGCCGTCCAGCATTGTCTGAAGTTCATCATCAGATTGCTGTGCCTTAATAATGTGGTCAAAACTGATAACAGTGTCGACTAAGGCTGAATCAATATTAATGGTTCGCGATAAAGTGTCGGCAACGACATTATCGGAACCTTTTACATGTTGTATGTCCACGGTGAATTGACTAATGTAATCCAGATGGCGTGATTGCCTTGGATTACGTTCAGTTTTAGACTGAAGAGCTCTAACTAAAGGTTTATGGTCTGTGAAAATTGTGAATTCACGACCCTCGACGAAATATCTAAAATGTTTCACTGCTTGATACATCGCGAGTAGTTCCCGATCAAACGCTGAGTATTTTATCTCAGGACTTGTTAATTTCTTTGAGTAAAAACCCAAAGGCTCCCACCTCTTCTGATTATACTGCTGCAGAACAGCGCCAACGGCGATGTTAGATGCGTCAGAAGTTATACTTATAGGTGCTTCACTTAAAGGGTGAGCAAGAAGAGTAATATTAGCCAAAATAATATTTAATTGAGAGAATGCGTTCTGACATTCCTCAGGCCAAGAAAAATTCTTGGGTGTCTTAGGCAATTTATTAAGTGCAGACAAGTGGCTATGTATGGGAGCTAAAAATTCCGCTAGCTTGGGAATAAATCGGTGATAATAATTAATCATACCGATATAACGCTGTATGTGTTTAATTGAACACGGTATGGGAAAATCCCTGATGGCCTTAATTCTATCCTCAGAAGGATAGATTCCATCAGGAGTGATCTTGTGGCTTAAAAAGTCTAATGATGAAACTCCGAAAACACACGTAGACGTAAACAAAGTCAAGTCCTCGTACTACTTCGTTCATAAATCGCTGAAAAGTTTGTGCTGCATTACGCAAACCAAAAGGCATACGAGTAAATTCGTATAAACCAAACGGGGTCGTTATTGCCGTTTTATAAATATCTTCTTCAGCGACGGGAATCGAATGATATGCCCTTACAAGATCAATTTTTGAAAAAAATTTACAACCATTTAAATTCATGGAAAAATTCTGAATATGAGGGATTGGATATCTATCTGGTGTGGTGACCGTATTTAATCTACGATAATCACCGCAAGGTCTCCAATCAAGATCTTTCTTTTTTACCATATGTAAAGGACAAGAAACAGGGGATGCCGATGGTCGACAAATTCCCAATTCCACCATATGTTGGAATTCTGTAAATGCTGCTTTGTGCCTTTCAGGATCTAGCCTGCGAGGTCGCGTCACGGGTAAATGCCCTGTTGTAACAATATGGTGTACAACAGAATCACGTCGGGGTCACCATTTGTAGGTATATATATCTATATATTTTCTGACTCCAAGCGTTTTATTTTAAATAAAATAAAATTTATTTTTAAATTTAAAACCGGGTTTTAAGTAAAAAAACGGGTTTTCGGGTTCATCACATTTGAAAAAACCCGAGTTTTTGAGCCCGGGTAAACCCGGTCTGCAAACCCTAGTCGTTGCAGGCGACGATGGCTCCACGGTGTAGAGAATGACTTGGCTTCTTCAGCTTGTATCGGACAGAATGAAGACCAAGCCCAGGATCGAAACCGTTGGAGCCAGATTGTTGACGCAGTAAGGGGCCAGTAATGGCCTTTAAAGACTATTATTATTATTTATATTGAAAAGTTTAGAATTGTTAAGATTCCAATTCGTAAATTATATTATGTTAAATGAGTTTGGCTCTAAGAATTTATAAAACCTTATAAATTCTGCTTCGTACAAATTACAAATTAGAAAGTTTGCATCATGATATTAAATATTTTTAATTAATTTATCTCTAAATGAAAGAATCCGTATTTAAATAATGCTAAATAAAATCGAAAAATGTAAATTCTTAAAATTAAAATATAAAATCATTTTGTTGAAATACAGTTTTGTTTTATGGCATTAATCCATACATTTTTTTAATAAGAATAACAATTTGTTTGTATGTACTATGTCTACACCTACTCTTAAAATATTTGTAAAATATCAAACCATAAACTTAAAATCAAAATTATAAGTATACGCTAAAAAAACAAAAATCGTAAAATTATGTCAGAAAAAAGCAACATTGAATGAATATAACATCAAAACAACATAAATGTAAATCATGACTCCATTTCGGGTTACATCTTCTCATTTTCCAATTGAAAGTGTTGAATAAATTAAATTGGTTTAAATTTAATTTTGGGATTGCTTGTTCCTATTTCCGATTATCTAAAATATTTTTCAGAAAATTGTTGAACTCACAAGAATTGATGTTTGACGCAACAATTAAGACAATTGAGTGCATCATGCATTTCATGCTTATGGATGGTTAGAATAAATAATCCATTTTTATTATCGAACACCTTTGATCAAAACATTGAAGAGCGCTATACAGATGATGTAACTAACCTCCACTACCATCCAGGATTTTGGTATTCACTTTTTAAAAATGTACATTACTTTCCCTCATATACATCTTCCGATTCGTTCAAATTAAACATATTTCAAATTCACAGAAAATTAATCAAACGCTTCCTATAAATTAATAACGCCAACGGTTAACATAAAAATTGTTTCAAAATTACAAAATATAAATTTGTAATTTTGAGAAATCCCAAATTGTTCTCAGAACTCAATAGTGGATACAGTAACAAATGATATCAGATTTCATATTAATTATACCAGGAATAAAAAAATATGAAGGTAAAGGTACGTAATACATATATGTAGGTATATTCTCAAAATTAATTAAATATTTTTTGAAATAATCATGAAATCGTTAATTCAATTCAATTTTAACAAACAAGTGTGAATTGTTCTCATTTCTCAATACTCCTCGCTAAGGCGACGGTTACACTGGATACGAATTCGTCCGAAATCATTAGGAATAAACGAATACACAATTAGGAAATTTCCATTTACTGTAAAACTGATTTGCAATTGAAAGAAACGTCGATTCCGGTGGAAATGGCATATATTTTTTTTATAAAATATAGTCCAAATGGCTTCACATGTTTTATAGAGCAAAACCGAAGTGGAGATGCACTGCCGAAATATTTTTCAAAAATATGCTTTTTGTTAAAGACCAATTTGTAGCTCGAAAAACGTTGACGATATTTTTTGCGGTTTCAAAGGTTGACTACTATGTCATAAAATAAGCTTGTAAAACTGGAGAGCAGCACTATATAAAAAGTTTAATCTTGCATCGGGTCAACATTCTATTATCTTTCTAAACAGTATTTATTTTATCATTGGTAGAGTAGCTCACGAGATTTTTCATGTACATATTAGATGATCAGAGTGTGAAATGGTTGTCGTTTTTGACTTTGAAATTTTAGAAATGTACAAGATTATTTGATGATGGTTTTTTAACTTGTTTCAATGAATTTTTGAAACTTGAATTTGTGAATTTTCAATACTCTTTACCTTTCAAACAATATATCACAAACTATGAAGTTTTATTTATTTTGAAAAGACTACAAATTTCACTTGAGTATAACACTTACAAAAAATGGTACGAGAACAAATACAAACATAGAGAAATTTAAAAATAATGGATGCTTCAACCTTCGTAATGGATAATGATAATGGCTTTTGGTTAAGGTGGTATGGTATATCGTGGTTGTAATCCCATGCATCCTTCTGTTATGTCGTCAATAAACTTTTTTGAATATTCTTAATGTTGCGCATATGTTCGTAATAAAAAATGCACGAGACATTGATGGTGTATTCAACGTACTATCTGACATAGGCTTAATATATGATCTTAACTGTTTCGAGACCTTAAATATCCACTGTTCAGCGCTTAATAAAACCAAGCATGGAATTGCTCTGGCGACACATCGCACAATTTGCTTTATTTTCAACGAAAGTAGCCCCTTGATTTCGAATACTTGTCGTATAAGTATGCCATTAATTTGATATAGTTGTATAACAGGACTCACTTTCCGATGGAACGATAAGGTCTTGCACTTGAACTTTGTAGTACTCGGGAGGTCGCTCTTATTAATTTCAATCTTTTATTTGCTAGTGCAATATATTGAATGCGGTTACACAAATACGATTTAAACTGGGCTACAAACTGTTCAGAGAAACCGAACTTATCAAAGGCTTTGACAAAGTCCAAGTGATTTTCAATGAGGCTCATTGATGTTTATCTTTTTGGCATAAAATCTTGCTAGCATGGCATTAATGTTTTGAATGAGTTACAAATAACCAGTTCAAATAGCTTACTTTGATTGATTAAACAGTCAGTCTGGATTAAAAAGTTTCAAATCTATCTCAAAAGTTTCTAGAGCTCGATGAA